>CAIGQV010000001.1:2843229-2853828 GCA_903798115.1 Danio jaintianensis
AAGTTTTATCCAATTTTTTACTAACTGTTATTTGCTAATTTGTTATTCATATTATTGAATATGAAAAATAGGGATGCAACGATTAACCGATTTCATTATTAACCACGTTTTAATTCGTCACGGTTAATTATTTATAAAGGCTTCTCAACACTGTTTCTGCACGGAACAAAACCGCTGCAACTAAACAAAGTTATGCCAACTGTGCACTAGTTTGAAGTTCCGAGCTTGTACACTGAGGCTAATACGCACGCACACTGGATTAACTATGGCTGAGGCTATTAACTAAGGGTCATTCACATATTGCGTCTTCTGCGCATACAAGTTTGCGGCTTGCGTGCGCATATTGGGAGCGGCGTGACGCGCTCACGTTTTCCTGGCGCTCCAAGTTGAAAGAATTCCGCGAACGCACCGCGAGTCACGTGACAAGAACTGGACCGATCAGCTTAATACTTTGTATGGAATATACACATTTCTATTCCAAAGAAAAAAAAAAAACCCAAAAAAATAAAAATAAAAAATTGTAATATGGTTGATCAAAAGTGAAAATATGGCACCTTTTTATTATAAATTTGGAAGTAAGTCACAAATCCAAAATTACAATCTAGACAAAATCCATTTTCCACTTTTCTACTATTTTTCCCCCACAGCTGTATAGAAAACAAATCAAAAAGAGTTTTTGTTAGAAAGTGCGATGTTTTCTCATGCTGAGAGAAATGCACTGAGCATGACCTGAATGAGTGTCATCGTTTTAAAGAGGTACAACATGTGCAAGCAAAGCAGAACAATCATTTGCTTTAAGCGCAAAACTGCTGATGTGAGCATTAATGGAACGACTCACCAAGTTTGTAAAAGTGATCCTCTGTTCTTTTGTATTTCTCTTTGGTCTTCAACTCGCCGTCCTGCAAGAGATACATATCATAACATCCTCATTTAGCAGCACTTAAATAGCCTGAGAGAGACTAGCATTATGCTAAGTGTGGGCGTAATGTTTGCATAATATAATAAAAACAAATAATACCAAAAAAAACAAGCTCTCACAAAGCCATTTACACAAACTCTGGATGAATTACAGTCTAGTTTATTCATGGAAAGTCTTCTAGGACAAACATCAAAGCGCATTTGAAGCTCTGTATCACAGCAGGCTGACAGTTCACTGCCTCATTACCGCAGCAGCTCAACCTGTCATTGACTAAGGCTATGTTTACACTACTGCTTTTATGTTTTAAAATTTTTTTGCTAAGGTTATGCCTAGCATTCACACTTCTCCGGAGTTTTCAAACCTTGAAAATGGCTGCAGACTCCATTTTTGTTCGAAAACCAGACCAAAACGAAGACATTTGAAAATAAAAATGAGGCTAGATCATTGCTTATCCTCCACACATATGACCGCTATGCTGAGTTTTGTTCACACAAAATTGAAAGAAACCGAGATGGTAGAAAGGGTTGTCACGATACAGGAATTCGGTACCAATCGATACTGAAGTTTTAAAAACGTCCATTTCCCGCTGACATTTGGGCGCTACTGAGCATGTTCTTAAACAGCGCTGATTTGCCGTTGTGTTCCCGTGCTCAACAGAAATGACTGTGATTGGCCGTGAAGGTCATCAGTTCACCGAACTCACCACTGTTTACTGAGTGTAACCACAGATACAGGGACACTGGAGTGTTTCAAAGTGAATTCCAGTATCGTGCAACCCTAGTAGAAAGCACATCTTGTAGCTATGTTTTTATTTTAAAATGTCAATGTTGTTTTATTGAGCTTATAAACAAATAAAATTAATACCATTACAGTTTTGCTGTCTTCTGGGGGTCAGTTGAACCAGGCAATCGAATTTAATGTGAAACTGTGTCACTTGCTCTAGTTTCTTTGGGGGATGTTTTTCCCCTCACGCAATGTTTTTTGCTTGAGTTCAATTATTTGAACTTGCGTGGTAGATACGATTGAGAGGAATTCCTCACTGCCACAGCAAACCTGTCGCACAATCTGCATTATTTGCCCCATGCAGTGATATATTGCCTCTTTACGAGTCTTTGCATTGACTTGTATGTAATTTACCTGTGCAAATACTTAATTCCGCATTTGGTGTGAACCCAGAGTAATATGTGTTATATTTAACAAATAATATTTAAATACCTCTTTCCAATCCAGCAAACTAAGAGCTATGCTGTCACCCGATACCCCCACAACCAGGCAGAACCAGGCCAGGGTTCCCACGGTAAAATCAAGATAAAAAGACATATATGACCTAAAAGGAATGTGTAGATTCCCTTTGGAACAGACCAATGTATCTCTCCTATACAGCTCATCTTAAGACTATGCCCTCATTCTCCACCATAAATATGTAGCGAATTAACTCAAATGGGGTTGAGCAAGTTATTATTTAATATAAATTGAAAATTAACTGTAGCAGAATCATTACTACAATCAACTCATTGTATTCAATTAGCATGATTGTCCACTGATTCAAAAAGAAATATTTTTTCCCTCAAAAAACAATTTATCTTTGAATCAATAGATGATTATACTGTATACTATATAGATGAGCAGAGCAGCTTACTTATACTGACTTTACTACAGTTCATTTGAAAACTAATCTAAATATCCACAATAAAAAAATTATGTTTTTATTCATTATTTATATTTAGCCCAACTCCTTTTGAGCTAATTCCCTACAAGTATATCATAGCATTGCAAACTTGACATCGCAGCTTGGAGTCAAAAACTTGCATACAAAGCAGGGGTGCCCAAACTTTTGCTTATAAAGGGCCAAAAACCAAACTTGATTGAGGGCTGTGGGCCGAAGTTGAATATACCAAACCGTATTTACATTAAATTTGCCATTGGTCATTTCCTAATTTATTTGCTAATATTTAAAAAGAACTAGAAAACGTTGCTTTAAAACATATTAATTAATGATGCAGTATCATTTTTAATGTTTTATAATGAACTTATTATAGTAAAAACATAAACAATCCCATTTATAACACAATGGGGATCAATGCTGAATACACTAGTCAAGCTGCTCCTGCCTTTGCCTTGATTTGCTCGCCAATGTCTTGTGCATTGTCCTCTATCTGACAAGTGCCAGTATTTACATTTTAAAAGTCTGATTCATTTACAACGTTTCATCTTAATTGGCTTTTTTGTAGCTCCTCAATTAAACAAAGAAACAAAAGGTTACGTTCAATTGGAAATGACGATCTCTGTCAAAGGCATTCACCCCAACCAACTCTCCATCATTCTCCCTCTCTTTTCAGATAGGATGGCGGGCCAAACCAAGGGTTACCATGGGCCAACTTTGGCCCGCGGGCCCTACTTTGGGCACCTCTGATACAGAGAAATGACTTCTTTTTTTTTTTCCTCTCTCAAATGGAATTTAATACTAGACACGTTGTTTATTGTTATTATAAATCTGGTTATTTCAGTCATGTAGTGTGGATGGTCATCTTTTCTGAAATGTAGTGGAACCAACAGTATGGACAAGGATCATTTTGTCATTAAAATGAAAACATATGTAAATATAGCCTAAAATTAGCCCTAGTGTTAGCATCAGTAAGATACCTACACCAAATCTGTCGCTCCAGGGCTTGTTTTCACATTTACAGCAAACTATTTCTTTCTAATTGAGAATGTGTTGTAGGTGGTGGTGAGAGGTTTTTTTTACCGAAAAGGGCAGGATCTCGACAGTAGTGTTCTCGATTTTGTCTCCTGGGTGTTCCTGGTTTCCACTGCGAAAAAGGAACCTGCCAATCAAAGGCTGATTGTTAATGAATGTGCATGTACAGGCACAAGCTCATGAATATTCGTCAACACGCATGTACAAATGCAGGCAGGACATGGATAAGAAGAACTGGCCTTAACTTCCACAGCGCAGCCTGAACGCACACTGATAAGGGGACTCTACATAGGCCCCTACTTGGGCTGCTAATTAAATCCAGTCACATGCAAGTAAACTGACGCTTCATCTTGTTAGCGCGGTTTCTACTCAGATACTTTAAACGGGCCAAGACTCTGTTAGACAAGGAAAAATTAATGTGCAAACAGCATGACTATCTGTCCGCATCGGTTTCTTAATTAGCCATCGTCTCTGTCTGATGTATTCGTTAACGGGAATCGACTGTAAGGACGGTTTATTGTTCCTGGCCCAGTGCTAGAGAGTTTTGGGCCTTCAGAAATAGGGTAAAAACTAAATATTTTTGTAGTTTATGATAACCTTTTCCTACCAGAATGCATTTTAAATCTCTGTGATGGTAAAGGTGAAGATTCAGCATCCTAACTTCAGTCTGATGTATCACAAGCCTTCAGAAATCATTATAAAATCAAACATTTCTCATTATTATTGAAACTTGAGACAGTTTACAAGAGAAAAATGTCATTATTTATTCAACCTCAGATTATAAATATGCTTGAGCACAATTTATAATTTTAAAGGTCCAGTGTTTTTTAGATGTTAGTATCAGTATGTTTGTTTTAAGGATACCTGTAAGCTACAAAACAAAAATGAAGTGACAAAATTCATGTTTAGAAGATATAAAACTGATATAAACATCTAAAGCTTGCAGTTTGTCACTTTCGCCTAAATGGATCAACCATCACCTCATACTTCAGTTCCTAATCAAATCGTGACCAATCAAATGCTCTCTAGTATCTGACTTGCCCCGCCCCCTTCAAGATGCTTCTTATTTGCTTTTCATTTGATGCGCTTGAGCTCAACCCCTCACTGGCAGAGCTGTAATAAAAACTAAACGCTATTGGCTGTTTTTTTTTTTTTTTTTAAAAGGGGAGGGGCTATTCCATGTCCCGCCCTCTCTTCGTATTTCAGTTGAGATTACGTCAAACATCAAATAAAAGACTAATAACAGACTAACTATTGTTGTAATCGTTTTTGCATACTGTTTTCCCTTTTGTCCGATTTTATTACGTCTATTAAGTTCATTTGTAATTTGCTTTTATCCAACGCATATGCCAAATTATTAAATGTAAATGATAACAGAAGTTTGTTCAAATTTAGCATGAATTTCAAACTATAAAAGTAAATAAATCATTTCATTAACTTTCAATTACTGGTATAGAAAATGTAACATTTAATCAAGATTCGAAACATTTTCTCGGCACAAATGTGTTGCTAAAAACACAAAATAAAACTGATATGCTGACCCAGATCTGACAAGCAAATATAAAAACCTGTCTCATCTCTAAATATAATTGTCACTCTCAGAGTCATCTGTATGCGTTCAACACCGTTTCCCACCTTACATCTTTCTGTTTCTTCCTCACCAGAGGATTTTGGTTGCAGCGTCTTATTTTAGAAGTGTTTCATTAGGCACCTCTTCTCCCCTGCGAGGACAGCGAGACGTGTGAGCGATGTCTCTTGATTACAGTGCCTGCCAACATTGCTTCTAGAAAAGGTGACGATTACAGAAATGCCTTATTTTAACTGAGCAGTATGGTAGAGTGCAGTATGGTTTGGTACGGGTCAACCTGAGCAGGGTTGTGTTTCAACTAAGGGTTGCTAAATATGGTGTATGGAAGAAAGTTGCAATCAACGTCACATATTGCATATTTTGCAAACTTAAGTTCATTATTTCCAATGTAGACGATCAACAAACACGCACAAATAGAGAGGAAGTGGCGCACCTCGTGTTTTCCACACATTTAGAATCAATATGTGAACTCCTGAACAGTTCCATAAACAACAATGAGGAACATATAGCAGATTCTGTTCTTGCTTCTTGGCATTTGGTTGTTTGTCACAAGAAGAGACAAGTTTTGTTTAAATATGGCTCATTGCTGCGCTCCACTGTATTATTACGTGTCAAGTTTTGATGGTTTATTTAAAATCGGCGCTTCCTGTGTTGTCATTCCTTTTCTCGTAGCAGGCTGGTGATAATTCTCTGTAACACCATGTCCTAACTACATGATTCCAGCGATAACGACAAGATTCCAGCGATAAGCAATTTGGCTGTCCACACCAAATACGACACAACAGAAACATTTAAATACCAGAGCCATTCAGAAGCGCAGAATACTGCACTGTATTCCCGAACAAATGGACAGGTTTATAATCTAATTAATACATATGAAACCTCTTTATCGTTATTAATAGGCTACTGGGTGACTTGTGTTGTTGGATTCTGTCACATTTCTGACTTTCGTTTTCACACCATTACTCATTTAACCGTTAGTTATTTTATTTTCAAGATCTGAGGTAAAGTATCTGCTGCTGCTTTCTGTTGTGTGGCAATAAACGTCACGTAAAATGGTAGATGGTAGCATTTAACACTGAATAAAGCACATAATCAGTACTTGAGGTGATCATTGCCATAGTAGTTTATGATGTTGTTCAGCAGCAACGTTGCAGAAATACCATTGCTGAATGCGGATTTGTCCTGTTAGGACAAAAATAGCTTTTCGTACCTTTTATCGTGTGTCGCATAATGTTTAGTTAGGACAGAGTGTAAACCAGTAGCATTAGTAGAGTCTAGCTCGCCCTTTTGGTACTCTACTATACTGTACTAAACCGTACCGCTCAGAAGAAAGGAGGTATAACAGTATTCAGCGACAGAAATTAAATATTCAAATGTTAAGCAACGCTGTATAGTCTTCATTGTATAAATAAATAAAATTACTCTGACGCTACAAAGGTTACCATTTCTTGTGCTCAAATACTTTCAACTCGAATCGCTCACACAGTGACGGGCTTTAAAAACACATGCAAATGATGAAGTGTCACTCTATAATTATGACTGTGGCTCTGAGTCAACTAATAATCCCATCTCGACGTAGCATTTCCTGCAATGTGACCTTTGCAGATGTCGATGCGAAAACAATATATTGTGCACTGTATAAAAATAAAAAAAAAGCCATAAAACCCTCAAAAAATTCAACAATAAATAACTGTGACCTGATTAACAGTAAGATGTCTTACTATATAAGCGCAAATTGACATTCCCAGAAATCCCAACTTCACTTTTATGTATTTTATTGACATTACTTTTTAGTTTTATGATGATCTAATGTTGTTAAAACAATGTTTATTGCATTACTTTAGTGTCATGTGTGTTACCATGATGGTCTTTAGTATTTATGTGAATGACAAGAAGCACCTTCATATTCTATATATTAGCATATTTTCTGCTTATGGAAATGAGTGTTTGAAATGAGCTGTGACTTTCTCATGACCACCTGCGTTTGGTGGTGTTTTCGTCTGTGTATTACAAAGGTATAATGTAGATGTTTTTAATTAAATTGGTTTGTGTATTAACATTGTATAAGTTAATGAATACGGTAGTTTACCATAAATTTATAAATGTTAATTTCTGGCAACCCAGATTTTGCCTATTTATTGAGAGTTTTCTCAGTTTAAATGAAAAGACTTGAAACCAGTATTCACAACTTCACAAAGGGATAGTTCACCAAAAAAATGTTAATTCCATTTCCAACCAGATTCAAGTGTTTTTGTTCCCATTATGGATGTCAAAGGCTGCTTTTTCCAATCCTCCTTAGTATTCAACAGAGAAAATAAATTCATAAAAGTTTAGACCCGCTTGAGTATAAGTAAATGGTGAGGAAATTTTTGGGTGAACTATCCTTTTAAGAGGCAGATATTCCAGACAGACTGACCTGTCAATGTTGACGGGCCGGTCAAACTTGAACAGGACATAGTCTCCAGCCATTGGAGTAATGGCCCAGAAGAAATCCTCGCCCATGTAGGTCTTCTCCAGCGTGTGGCCTTGGTAGACTTTAAGAGAAGTGGACACCTCCGCTGGCGGGTTCACATGAATCTTGTGCAGCAGAGGCTTCAGGAAATCTTTATCCTGACGGAGCAGAAGACAGAGGAAGTCATGACTGAAGTCAACAGGAAGTGCAGCTGATTTATAACAGCCCTTAATAGTAAAAACAGCAAGGGAGATTCAGGGAAAAGGTAAGTTTATTCAAGAAAACCAGGCACTTTGCTAAAAAAAAACAGGATATGGAACACATCGAGGGAACAGGAAGTCAAAGCAAGTTTGTGCAAAAGAAAATAAGCAATTTTAAGGAACTTTTAAACCTGGTATTCTATTTTAAAAGGGTCCTAATTTTGTTTTGGAGGTCTCCTATAACAGGTTTAAAGGGATCGTTCGCTCAAAAATGAAAATTATTTTATTAATAACTCACCCTCCATTTGTTGAAAACCTCTGAGTTTCTTTCTTCTGTTGAACACAAAGGAAGATATTTTGAAGATTGTTCGAAAGAAACAGCCATTGACTTCCACAGTATTTTTTGTTCAAACTATGTCAATGGCTTTTTCTTTACAACATTCTTCAAAATACCTTTTTTGGGATCAACAGAAGAAAGAAACTCATAAATGTGTCGAATCACTTGAGGGTGAGGAAATGTTTAATTCTGGGTGAACTATCTAACATATAACTTCAATATTTAAGTTTAATTTGTTATTCTAGTTTGTATTACTATTGCTATGTCTAACCTTCATAAAAAATGTGTCAACAGTAATCATTAAACAGACATTTGGATACGTTTTATTTTGGTGTTCCAGTATATTTTCCACTCACTGAAATACTCATTGGAATAAAAACATGAACATTTATATATTTATAAATTGAAGGGTGCGATAAAGTGGAAATTTCCTTCAGTTTCAGCCATTCAAAACAAACATTTTCTGGTGGGAAAGAAATTGATTATGGAAAATTATTGATTTAACAAATACTGGCAATAAGGGACATAACATAAATGTAAAAAAAACCAAAAACATTTTATGACCCCTTAAAGACAGTC
Source organism: Danio jaintianensis (assembly GCA_903798115.1). Lineage (NCBI taxonomy): Eukaryota > Metazoa > Chordata > Actinopteri > Cypriniformes > Danionidae > Danio > Danio jaintianensis. The sequence continues at coordinate 2,852,006 of CAIGQV010000001.1, forward strand.
TCTCTAAACCCCACCTTTCTAACAGTCTACTCTGATGCGATTGGTCAGATGGCTCAGTCTGTTGTGATTGGACAACTGCTGAATTTCAGTACTGTTTTGTACTGGAGACTTCAGTTCTGCAGCACTTCTAAGCCCACTCATATCAACAGAAACAATGGTGCCAGTTTTCTAATATCAACTCAAGCCCGGGACCTCATCCTTTGGAAGTACTTGCAAAGTGGATTTACTTCTGCAGTGCAGAAATCCTCATCTTCTTGGCACAAACCAAAATCTCCCAGGCTTAAGCTACAGTGTTGACGTGTTTGTGGGCAGCCAAAGACGACCATAGTAAACAATTTTGTTACAAACCTTATGCACATTGGTGTAGGAAGTAAAACTGGAATTACTGATGACCCATTTAAGACAGAATCACTTCTTTCTTTTGGGAGAAATTAATTTTCAGAGATTTTACATTTACAATTAGCTACTTTACACACTACAGTACACAATATTTGATAAATAGCTTAATTAAGGTCATGAACATCCGGTAAAATCTATCTCATATCCAGTAAAATCTATCTGAACTCAAGTGGTCAGCAATAATAAAAAAATAAAAAAAAAATAAAAAGAGTAACTTGATTCAAAACCTGGTTTGGGTAATAAACACCAAACTTATATTTGTTGTGTAAACAATGTGTCCTGGATAACAAGTAAAGTAACCACGTAACAAGGGGTTTTACTTCCTGGTTAGGTCACCATGATGGATGTTTATACTAGTAGCTTGAAAACAAAAAAAAATAGTCATGTAATAAGTTACCGTGAGTTTCTGTATTTTCCCAGCCAGAGAAGAGTGCAGGCCTACATGCTGAAACAAAGAGGGCCTGAAACGGATGCGCAGACTCGACTTCTGTCTCTCACAGTGTTTCTGAAGAGGAATACATGTACAGTAAGTGTGAAAATGAGGTAATTAAGAGTTAAGGATGAATATAGAGGCATGACGTGTGTGTGTGTGTGTGTGATGAAATGGAGAAATCAGAAAAACAGGCTCCTCTTCTGCTGCATTCAGAGCTGTGAAAAGCTCCTCTGCTTGATGCACCACAGCAGAGGAGAGCTGAAGGTCACACACACACACGCACACGCACACACACACACACGCGCGCACACACACACGCGCGCACACACACGCGCGCACACACACACACACACACACACACACACACACACACACACACACACACACACACACGCGCGCACACACGCGCGCGCGCGCACACACACGCGCGCGCGCACACACACACGCGCGCGCGCACACACACACGCGCGCGCGCACACACACACGCGCGCGCGCGCACACACACACACGCACACACACATATATATGCAGTCGGGGAGTATTAACTTACGGCATCTTTCTCTGGGTTGCACACTTTGACCCAGAGTATGTGATCCAGCAGCCAATCGATGGGCTTCTCTTTATAAAACATGAAGATAAACTCCACGATGAGATTTAGATCTGGAGCTTGGAACATCTTACCTGAAAGAATATAAAAGAAGATAAAATGTTAGCAAAACACTTTGTTAACATAACAAAATAAATGTTGTTTCTTTTATGCTAACCAAGGCTGCATTGACATGATCAAAAATGTTATAAACACAACAATATTGGGATTATTAATGTCATTTAACACAACTTTTTTGGTTCTATTTGAATGCATTTTTAAAATGTCATTTATTCCTGTGATTAAAATCATATTTTCAGTGATTCTTTAAGGGATAGTTCACCCAAAAATGAACATTCTGTCATCATTTACACAGCTTTTACTTGTTTAAAACCTTTATGAGTT
>CAIGQV010000001.1:2870137-2883538 GCA_903798115.1 Danio jaintianensis
CTCGAATTTGATTGGCTGATAGCTGTGAGATATTAAAGTAATATTAGCACTCGTACAGCCTCTTCACCATTGTGTAATGTACTTTTGAGGCTTTTTTTTTTAGTCGAGAATGCAGTTGTTTAGATTGCAACTATGCAGTTTATTTATAAGGATAGTGCCTATTTTAAATATTTATAATTTCGGAGATTCAGTGTGTTGGTGCCATACTGAGCAGAGCAAGACGGTTGATGTTCCGCCACAAGATGGCGACAGAGACCGCATAATAAGTGCTTAGGGGAGAAAAACTGCATTTTTTTAGCATTTTTTACAGCTGAACAAATCATTACAGATCAGGTAAGTGATATTTGTCGATCTCTCTCTTTTGTATTTTGTAGTGCTTTATTTATACCATAGTATTCTGGTAGTGTTTGCTTTGCTCTGGCTTTTTCGGGGTTAATAATTGTGATCTTCCGATTGCAACAGAGAAATACAGGGAAATCTCTGTAGACTGATGGAATTTCATGCTGTTCAGCCATATAATCTTAAAATGTGAGCAAAACCACCTGTTTTGTCATCATTTTAGACATTACGCTAGAGAATCATTCAAATACTAGCTCTAAAGTGATGTTTGTGAAGCAGCAACGGTTTCTGCTGTTCTGACGGTAAGCTGCAGATGTGTATGAATGGCGGAAGAAAGTAGTTCCCTCTCAAAAGTGTTTTTGAGACTCTCCGTGTTTGATTTTCTTTTTTATATACATGATTATGCCATTGAACTGTTGTATAAATGCAATAGAACACTCGTAGCATGTGTTATGATATGGCTGTATATTGTCACTGGTGGGACACTAAGGCCCTCGGCCTGCAGCCTCAAGCCAACGCACGCCTCCCACCAGTGCCGATATACAGCCATATCGCACTGCTACGAGCGTGATATATATATATATATATTACATTTTTGATGACAGTACATTATTTTTTAATGTAGTAAAATACTATTTATGCAAAACTGTTGCAAACTATTTCTTTGGGCGGAACTTAAACAAATTAAGTTGAATATTGCAAAATTTAATTTGTTTGTTTAAATTCAGCCCATATAAACAGTTTTGCATAAATCATTTTTTTATGTAGTCAAATAATATGTACTGTCATCAAGACAATAGAAATTAGTTATTAGAACATTATTATGCTAAAAAAGGTATAAAAACTAATCAAATCTTCTCTAATTTAAACTCATTCAAATTTCACAGGAAGGCTAATAATTTTATTTTCAACTCTATACAGAAAAAGGAAATATCACCATGTCATCTTTTTTCCAAAATCCTACAACCCCACCTCAAAACTGAATTTTCTGAATTTCAGTGTGATTAATCCATTCTTCAGCATAACATGATCCTTGATTTCGATTAATAGAGAGTTACATTGTTATTTAAAATAAAAGATTAAAACATTGCTGAATACAAGTTAATAAGTTTAATTTCCACCCCAAAAATGAATCTTACTGACCACAAACGACAGTGTATATTTCTAAATAGTATTTGTGAAACAGATTCAAATAAAGTCTATTTGGTCAAAATAATGAATTTCAGAATAAATGCGTATACTGAGTAAATCCAAAATAAAGATAAAGAAACAAAGTGAAGTATGTATTCGATATCGCTTAGCTCCTTCTACTTTTAGACTTAACTCAAGATCAATTTTTCCTCCCACTCTGTGTTCAGACATCCAACACAATATGGCAGCAGATGAAGCGAGAGACGAATCCTGCCGGGTATGTCTGCATGTCTGTTCCTCTTGCTCTGCCCTTCAGACAGCAGCATGAAAACATCCAGACTCCTGTTCTCAGCGTGAACCGCCCGCACCCCTCCACGGGTGGCAACAGGACAACAAACAACAAACCCTGCTGACCCAATTCAGCCATTCACAAAGACACTGATGCTCTCAAGACCCAGATCTTACACTCAACATCAAGCGGAGATGCAACGCATAACAGAGAAACTGCAAACGTTTAATGCACGCATCTTCTAAATGTGAATTGTCTCTGTTTTTATTGACAATAACACCCTTTAAAAAAATGTAAAAATTGATTTTAGACTTCCTAAGGTCAATCTTTTTCTGTTTTGTGTTATCTCACATCTCCCATGCACTCAAAAAAAAAAAAGAATCATGATGAAGTTTATCATTGTTTGTAGCCTTTACATTTAATTTAATTTGTCAGTTTTTTATGTTGTCAGGATCCTTAGAATCAACCAAAATCGGTAACTATTAGATTGAATAATATTAGATTTAAATCAATTTAAAGATATGAATATGGTATAAATATATCTAGCTGTAGAAAAAAGCCAGATTATTTCAATTCTATGAGATTATTACATAAACCTTGTTCTTATTGGTTTAATTTATGTTTAACTAACAAATATCAAATCACCCATAGGTGCTCAATCAGTGTTTAACATCACTGCAACAAATGTTAGTGATGAGTTTTTATCTTGTTTTTAGTCCAAATATCTAAAAATTCTTAAATCAAGAAGCATTAAGAACAAATAGTGTTGTTTTCAGAAATAATAAGAATAAATTAAGTTTTACTAAATTAAATTTCAAACCAAAAAAAAAGGTTATTTTGTTTGCTTTAAGGAAAATCCCACTTAATTTTAAACCATTTCTGAAATCAAATCCATTTTTTTTAACTAATTTGAGTGAGGAAACATTCAAATGTTTATAACAATGTATTTTTATTCACACTGCACTCTAATAATTAAAAAAACTCGCATAAAATCTTAAAACAGAAAGAAATGACAGAGACAGAGCAAACATGCAAATAAACTACAACAGAAACATTCATCAAGTAAATTACTTGATTTGTTTTATTGTATACATGACAAAAATAATGTTAATTCTAAAGCATTGGATGGACACACATAATATGTGCTTAAAGGGACAGTTCACCCCAAAATGAAAATCCTGTCATTATTTCTTCAGCCTTCAATTGTTCCAAACCTGTTCGAGTTCCTTTCTTTCTGTTAAACACAAAGGAAGACTTCCATAGTATGTCAATGGCTTCTTTTTTACAACATTTTTCAGAATGCCTTGTTTTGTGTTCAACAGAAGAAAGAAAACCCTAAATGTATGGCAAATGGTGATAAAATTGACATTTTTGGGTGAAATGTCAGTTTGACACCACATTAGAACCTCATTGAGAGCCACTTGTCAGTGTTTGCATGTAAGCATGACTCAATCGCTTCCTTTACAACTAGCTGTTTACTATAAGCCTTCACACACAGGAAACCAGGCCTCACCACAATGCTCAAACACAAGCACGCTTCTGCAAACCACAAAAACTCACCTCTCCTACGAACACTATGATGACGCAGTCAAGCTTCTCCTCTGCCGACAGCTTATCGATGAGCGAATGAAGCGTCTCTGACAGGTATGACTTCACTTTCCGCTTCACTGTGGGGATGCCCATCACCATGGAAACTGAATAGGAGAGAACAAAAACTCAATTCGAGCAGCACATCATACAGTCATCACTACACCAGATGAATATGAGACACGCATGTTGACTTGCGGTCCTACAGCGGTTTTATTTTGGCTGGATATTGCAGATCTGAAATAAAAGGAGAAGGGGCTTCCATGGTGCCATAAGAGTGAAGTCTAGACATGAAATGCACATATAGAGGTTCCCAGGGCAAGCACTTTACTCTTCTCTATTGTACTGCATCTCCCAGCGTCACAAAGGCAAGGAGATTTAGCTCCATTTCAGGAAGGAAGAGAAGCATAAGAGCAGAGATTGTGACTCCTGATAACATGTGAACAAAATGAGTAAACAAGATTGGCATCAGGGGACCAATAACAAGCGTTATAAGCATAGGGTTGTCAAAAGTATCGAGTTCGGTACCGATCGGTACAGAAATGTTAAAAACTGTAATTTTCCAATAACATTTGAGCGCTGTTGAGCACGTTCTTAAACACCGCTGATTGGCCATTGTGTGCTCAACAGAAATGACTGTGATGGTCATCGATTAACCACTCTTCACCACTTTTCACTAAGGCTACGTTCACAGTGCGAGGCTTACTGCTCAAATCAGATTTTTTTTTCTCAGATCTGATTTGTTTTGCATAGCAGTTCACATTTGTTGTTTTAAATGTGGCCAATATCAGATTTCCATTGTGAATTGTTCGTGGTTCTAAACTGACCCGCATACGCAAATGTATAGTTGTTTTGCTAGTAGGCTTACCGACGTGCATTTTTCATGTCTGAAACCTAAAATAAGTGTTTTGCATTGAATTGAATCATACTGTCATATGACAAGCACGGAGCAATTCACTGACGACCAGTGAATTCATTAAGGGTCAAATGAGCAGTCGCGGTTGATAGAAGTGTGACTGTGAAGGCTGGGCCAAGCTGGGTTCATCAGTCCTCATAATGATATTGTTTGCAGAGTCTGATAAATTACTATTAATCCATTTTAATTCGTCATAAACAACATAGATAACCTCCAGTCAAAAACGAATCCAAATGAAACTGAAATTTTAACATGAACTGTTTTGTTAATGCATTATTATTTACGCGAAATATTTCATGCATGCAGTATTTAATTCCATTTATATGTGGAATTTTTATTATGGTAGTACATGTTCTTAAAATCTAACTGAACAGCGTATTTTTGGTTAAAGGTTAATGATTAGTTAATGAGCGCCAGTTGTTCATCAATATAATAAAAATGAACAACCTTAAGTTTCTTGGGGTATATTTCCCTGTGTGCCATTTCACTATGCCACTGATCAGCCGCTTAACAGAGTGTGTTTGTAATAAGAGCCAGTATAGAATGACGCATGTTGATCGAAATCACATGAATTCCAGCATAACCTCATTGCAAAACATCAGATCTGTGTCAGATTTACCACATATGAAAGTGACACAAATCGGAATTGAAAAAAAATCAGATTCCATGCAGTTTGGGCTGTTCTATGAGCTGACATATGAGCGATCCGCTGATGGATCAACTGATCTACGTGGCTTTGAAACACTCCAGTGTCCATTTTGGTTGGTCAAACGACCCAGTGTGTTGTGATTGGTCTAGTACTTAAAGCTTAAACCAAATGCTAATTACCATATCTGAATTTCAGCTCCTGGGCAATGGTAGTACACACTGTAGGACAATAGCAATGGCACACATTTTGCCATGTCAGTACGAGACAGTAGGATGACGAAACACCAACAAACTGAATCGCCATCGCAATCACCACTTGAGCAAGATGGTTACTTGGTCAGTGGTAAGTTTTTTTTTATTTTTAGGTTGTGGTCTGTTATAAGATGTTACAGCAATTCCTCTACATCCGCAAAAACAAGCATGTCAATGAAACCAGAAGGAACAAAAATATCCATCAAATTCAAGATAACCTGTACAATAATAAAAAAGAAATATATAAATAAAAATAAATTAAAACAAATAAATTTATATGTATTATTATTATTATTATTATTATTATTATTATTATTAAGTAGTAGTATTATACCAGTCACAATTTAAGTGGAATATAAAAATGAACGAAAATTGTCAATTCGATGAACAGAACCTGCATAGGCTGTGAATAACAGGTAATAAAGTTGTAAATAACGTTCAGTTTGTTGCACAGAGTGATCGTTTGGGAGCCTCGCAGGAAATATGATTTGCATGTATGTTTAGTTTTTTTCTCAGAGTGACGTCAGCCATGACATGAACCCCCACTCGAAACTGAAAGTGAAACTGAAAGCACGCACATCATTTAAATGATCATATTACATTGTACAGTTATGATTACGACAAGCATTTGATATATATTTTTTTTCTTTCATAGCAAACACAAAGTGTTGTGCATGAAAATAAATGTTTAACAGTGTCAGTATAACTACTCTAGCCTATATAATGTCGACTATAATGCAAGAGGGAATCTGATAATGACGAATGTCTCGCTTTACTAGTGAACAAAAATGGTTTAATAATGCTTTCAATGACAAATGGCAAGCATATGTCTCAAACATAATAATTCAACTTCAGAATTATGAATAGTTGTATTCTGATGTCATCACTTTACTGTGCATTAACGACCAGGACATAATTAAAGTCTATTTAAGTCCACCATTCCAAGTCTATACAAAATTTAGCATTTAACCAACAGTAGACCTACACATATTTACACAAGCCTAATATTATTATTCTTGTTTTACCATATGTTTGAGAAATAACAATAATAATATAGTCGTGCCCAACAGAGCCTGGTTTCTCTCAAGGTTTTTTTTCCCCTTCACTTAGTCAATTTGTTAAGTTTTTGCTGATGTCGACCTGCAGATTGTGTGTGTGTATGTGTGCGCTGATTTGAGTGACAGTTTTGACAGAGGCTCTGTCACATTTCATCAGCACTAAACAGAAGATAGTAAAATATGTCCTCGTTTTGAACCGCTTCCCACTGCAAAGCAGACGTGTGTTTTGAGAGGGAACACCACGTGCTGAAGGAGTAAAGTAGGCTGAGGATCAAAGAGGAAAGAGAGGAAGAGAGAGAGAGAGAAAGAAAGAGAGAGAAGCACAGAGGAGAGGAAGTTTATCAGACAGTGATAAAGAACTTAAGCAAAAAAAAAAAAAAAAAAGAAGAATATATAAAAAAAGGGCATGTTTTTAAGTTAATGTGCATTCAACACAAGTCATCTGCTCCTACGCCACCTCTTCTCTTTCACAAAGTAGCGTTTGGCCTTCGGGCGATCGCTTACATAAAGAGATGCTGAGCCGCATCGTTCTCCCAGAATGCTCTTTCTTCACTCGCTGCAGCAGAATGAAGTCTGTACGCTTCTCTTTTGAGAAAGACGTTCAACGTGCCTTGAGACTAAACTACGCTGGTTTTATATACCAACGGTCTCTAGGGAAGTTGCAGTGCTTTACTGAGGAGAAAAAAAAGTGTGCTTGACACAGTGGGGGGGTTTCATTGAAGCTCTGTATTGTTGAACATTTTCATTTTCTCATGCAAGCTTCTCTCAAACAATCCTGTCAAACTTTTCAGACCTCTTTTCATTGTTCAATTGACCTTTCAGGGACCTCTCAGCAAACTCAGAGACCCCAACATTATATACAAGCTGTGGCGTCTTGTGTGTCAAAGGTCATGAAGCTTATTTATTCGATGTTTAGTTCTGATATAATTTTTCATATTTATTTAGGACACATCTGACTTGACATTATAAAAAAGAAAACCAAATTACAATCTCAAGGTAGTATTATTTTATATTATTTAATTTTCCATGTCATTAAAAACATATATGCGTAATTGCTCATTTCAAAATAAAGTGATGTAGAGTGAGCAATAAATAAATAAATAAATTAATTAATTAATTAATTAACTTTAATTAAATTTAAATACAATTTTAGGAAAATACAGTGTCAATGTCATGAATTCTATCAAAATATATTCAAAACATTGCTTGAAACTATAAAAAGAAAACAAAATTACAATCTCAAGGTATTTTTATTTTATAATATTTTATGTAATTAAAGACATTAATATAAATGCTTAATAAAGCAATGTAGAGTGACCAGTAATAAAATAAAATAAAAAATAAAATAAATAAAATAAAAACATTTTAGGAAAATACACTGTCAATATCAAGAATTCTATCAAAATATATTCAACAGATTGCATCTATTAATAAGAGCAGCAGCTGATAATAAAACGATTATGGGTCAATCTCTAATGGTTACACCTTATGGCATTCAGTCTAAACAATAAATAACATTCTTTAATCATTTGCCTTTTTTTAATCTTTGACACTGGCTTTTAAGAAGCTCATAATGCCTTTATAAATTATTTAAATTAAATTAGCTAATGTTCATACAAATGCCACAAAACACAATTTTTCATCGATCTGGGGTGTCTCCGAGTATGAGATATGGTGAGCAGTCTCTAGGGTCTGGACAGAAGATGTCGTCCCCATTTACAGCTCTAAAAATAGCCTCTCATAAGCCACAATCTCATTGAGAAGCGCGGGACCGCAGGCACAGGCACAAGCCACACAGACAGTGAGGAATAAGGAGGTCGAGATTACAGTTATCCAGCAGGAGTGGGCCGTCTGTGGGTTTCCAGGAGGTGGGAAAATGAGCATGGGTGGGCTTCAGCTTTCCAAAAAAAACAGCTCTCTTTGATTTTCCCATATGCTCAGAAAAACAACCGGGTCAGTCACAGCAGCCTTTTATTTTGACACTGGTTAGCATCAATGACTATGGCTGCGTCCGAAATCGCCTACTACTCAGTAGGTACTGCATTTGAATTTAAATGTACAACTCAGCCGTTAGAAAAGTACATTCTATACAGTATGAATGGAACTCGGACGTACTACATCCGCCATTTTGTCATCACCACGTGACCTACCTACGAGACCTACAGTTGCATCGCTTCACTACTATTCATGAGTTCTATCACGGGGCATCATGGGATAGCATAGTGTGCAACGGATGCGCACTTCAGAATCTCGGTGGAAGTAGTAGGTCATCCGGGTACTTCTCGCATATTGTTTTTTGAATTCTATGAATTCGGACATACTACTTGGCTCGCATAATGTTTTTAGCGTACTATATAGTATGGAAGTATGCGATTTCAGATGAAGCCTACATCAGTAATCAAATTATTTACTTTAATCTAAAGAAGGCAATATTATGATTAAGGTGTTTATACGAGAATATTCCTTTCATGTTCCCATTTTAAATGATATAGTACATAGAACAATTAATGTCACCAAGCTCTCCAATGTTTCCTCTGAAGTTTCATGTACAACCCCAAATCAGAAAGTTGGGACAATATGAAAAACGTGAATAAAAAAAAAAAGAATGTAGTGATTTCTAAATTTACTTTGACTTGTATTTTATTGCAGACAATACAACAAGCATTATTTAATGTGTTTCTCATGATTTTTATTGTTACTTCTTTTTTTTTCTTTTTTTTTTCAAAAACACATATTCCAATTTTGGCTCTTGCAACACATTTCAAAAAAAGTTTTAAAAGTAAAGCATTTACCACTTTGTAATGTTGCCATTCTTTTTCACAACACTTAAAAGACGTTTAGGGATTGAAGACATCAAGTGATGAAGTGTTTCAGGTGTAATTTTGTCCCATTCTTCCTGCAAACAAGTATTAAGAGTACGTGGTCTTTGTAGTCACACATTCTCTATTGGAGACAGATTGGGACTGCAGACAGGCCAGTCATGTACCTGTATTCTCTTCCTCCGCAGCCAGGACTTTGTAATGTGTGCAGAATGTGGTTTTGCCTTGTCTGGAAAAGACGTCTTCTTAAAGGCAGCATATTGTGCTCCAAAATCTCTATGTACTTTTCAGCATTAATGGTGCCATCACAGAAGTGCTTCACAGATGTGAAATTTGGAAATCACAACTTTTTTTTTTAACTTGCATTTTCCATACCATCCCAACTTTTTCTGATTTGGGGTTGTCATTTGGGGTGTTTGGCAGTTTCATTCATGCCTCCGTGACAAACTCTGAGGTATTGGATGAGAGTATGAAATAAGGACTGGTGGGAGAGTGTTGTTTTAATGGAATTTAATACCGTACGCCGAATTTAAAGAAAACTTCCGCTTTTCCCAGACAGCATAAAAGTGTGTTCGGTGATGATGATGGCGGGTGTGACGAGTCTCCAGGAGTTCACTGTGCGTGTGTGTGTGCGCTTGGAGATGTGTGTGTCTGTGGTCCTTTACTGACTTGGTAGATGCAAAGAATAAAGTCAAACAGCCGTGTGTTTATGGCTTATCCTGACGCAAAATGCGGCAAAAAATCCTACACGAAGGTAATAGTCTGATTAAAGGTGTTTACATGTCTGTAGTGAACTTTAATATTGCGATCTTATTCTTATTCCATGTCTTATTCGATTTGTGCTTAATACGATTATGACTTTAGTCGGATTAATGTCACAAAAATCTTAATCAGAGTATTGTCTTAAAGGTCCCGTGAAGTGCCTTGAAATTTTTTAATTCGATGTTTGACAATCTAAACCGAAACATGAAGAGAAGGTGGGACAGTGTAGCCCCACCCCTTAAAAAAAAAAAAAAAAAAAGCCAATAGCATTTTTGTTTTATCACCACTCTGCCAGTGAGAGTGGTTGAGCTCAAGCGCATTAAATGAGAAGCGTCTTGAAGGGGGCGGGACATGTCAGATACTAGAGAGCATTTGATTGGTCAAGATTTGATGAGAAACTGAAGTATGAGACGACGTGAATAAAAACCGTTGATCCATTTAGGCAGAAGTGACAAACTAGCTGTACATGTTTATAATGGGTGTATTTCTTCTAAACACAAATTTTGTCACTGTTTTGGTGCGCACTAGATTATAGATATCTTAAAAACTAACAATACTGATACTAACATCTAAAAAGTTTTTTTTTTTTTTTTTTCATTAATCGTATTAAAATTGGAGTATTGGTGTCCATGTAAACGTTTTTACATGTAAACGCAAAAATTTACTTTTGAGTTATTTTAATCCCGTAGATCTCAAGTGTTAGGCATGACCTAAAAATGTGCTGCAAGATGTTGCACATCTGCTCTGGTGCAGTTTGCGGAAAGCAGAAGGAGAGAAAAACTAAATGCAAAATGCAGCTAGCCACATTTTCGTGCACAGATCGGACAAAAAAAAAAAAAAGTTTTTTTCCCTGTGGTTAGGTGTTTACTTAAGCGTTTAGAAAATTGCAAGATGGACAGACGGACGGACGGACGGAAAAGATAATTGGACGGATGGATGGATGGAAAAGATAATTGGACGGATGGATGGATGGAAAAGATAATTGGACGGATGGACGGATGGAAAAGATAATTGGACGGATGGATGGAAAAGATAATTGGACGGATGAATGGATGGAAAAAATAATTGGACGGATGGATGGATAGAAAAGATAATTGGATGGATGGATGGATGGATGGATGGATAAGATAACTGGATGGGATGAGATGGATGGATGGAAAAGATAATTGGATGGGATGAGATGGACGGATGGATGAATGGATGGATGGATAGATGAACAAGATAATTGGATGGGATGAGATGGACAGATGGATGGATGGATGGATGAATTGACGGATGGATTATAAACTAATGGATGATTGCTGGACAGACAGATAGATGATTGAATGGACAGATAGAGGGATGATGGATGGAATAAGGAATGGATAATAGACAGACGGACAGATGGAGGCAAAAATGGAAAGTTGGAGGGCTGGGATGAATGAATGTATATAAAGATAAATGGACCTATAGACTTAAGGATGTATAAACAAAAAAAAAAGACTTGGTTGGATGGACGGGATTGGGTGGATTGATGGATGAAATGGGATGGACAGAGGGATAGATTGGCGGGCATGACCAAAAAATGTGCTGCAAGGTATTGCAAAGTGTCTGGTGCAGCTGTGAACAGCAGAAAGAGAGAAAAATTAACAATGCAAAAATGCAACCAACCACATTTTTGTCTCAATATAAACTCAACATTATTAAGACTGTACTAATAATTAGAAATAACATTAAAACCAAAACATATAAACATTCAGGTTGCTTTTAAATTCTAATAAATGTTTAGATTTTTTTTAAAGACTAACTACATTTTATGAAGTGTGTGCAGTTAAATATTCCATACGGACCCCTATGAAGCCAGAACTGATGGAAGTACAGATAGACAGTCATAGACTTTTAAAGGGAGATATCATGCTCATTTAGCACATCTTATATTATTCTTGAGTACCTACAGAAAAATACTGCAACCATATTTTCTCAAAAAAGTCTTTTTTTATACTTAAACGACAACGGTACAGCTTTGTGACACTCCCCAGAAAAAGCTTAGTGGCGCCTGGAGGTGTAAAACTGGTGAATCTATTGCGTCAGCTGTGCACGCAACACAGTTTCCACTTAGCAATCGACTACAACCTGTGACCAAAAACACACTTTGGAGCCATGTCCTGTCCAGTGTTGCAATAACTTCTTTATTCTGAATGAATCGCACACTCTTGCCGTTGACCATAGGGAACTCAACTTGGGAAATATTGTAGGTTAAATTGGAAATAATGATTGTTGTCTTATTTCTCTTAAAAGATGTTTTAGTTTGGATTTTACTTGTTTGATCTTTGTTTAATTAGACCAAGATTGTGTTTAACCGCTAAAAAGTGGGAACAAAAGAAATAGATTTACAATCCCTCTTCTTAATAATATAATAATAATTGGAAGAGGTTGTGAATTGATGTCATTAAAAGTTCCACCCTGAATGATGTCAACTACAGCTATGTTTGAAAAAATCTGTTTATATTGTCCCTATGATTTAAATGTAAATCCAGTTCTTTAACACTGTGACTGCAGAAATGGCCTCTTATGTGTTCTGCAGCATAGCTCTGACACACTGACCAGGCCTCTGACAGCCGTGGAGAACAGCCGTGTAACACAATATGACAAGCAAGGACAAGACATACAGCAACACCCTGATGTTTGGGTGAAAATGTGAGTATTGGAAGCTGAAAAACAAACCTCAGATGGCAGCTCTGAGCCTTAGCAGTGATTAGCATTAGCATAGGGAACTAAACAGGGAGCTGAAGGACAATGGAAAGCAATTAAACGGAGATGGTTTGGTCTTCGAACCTCAGTGACTGAGACTGAGATCAGGATTTACTGTGAATGCTGTCATTACAGAATGGCTGATGACCAGTAAGCGGTTTGGCTCACCTCCGGTTCGTCCCTGTCCCACCTGGACAGCCGGGTGCAGACTGCCTTCATTGTTTAGCAGGTGAGGCAGGTGGTGGTAGATATTTGGCACCTGAAGGGGCTTCCTGTGAGCCAACTCCTTCAACAGCTTCTGAGTCTCGTCTGCAGGAAACCAGACAGGCATTAGCACAGAATGCATTACCATCACTCAGACTGTGATTTAGAGGATCGCAATTAGATTAGAAAGCAATCATTATGCATCTTTTCCTCTTTGTTACTCTTAACATACTATTAAAAATAAGAATGATGCAAACAACAAATAGTACAACAAACAATACTTTTAGATCAATTTAATTGAGCCATTCACCTAATAATACAGAATCAGAAATCTCTAATTAAATAAATTCCCTTCTTTATAAACATTTGTTATTGACAGACAGTAATAGGCTTGTTATATTAAGACATTATGTACAATGTAATAAAACGATACACATTAGATCTTTTACCCAAATGCTTACATTTACTTAAGCCATAACAGACTGTTTATATGACTATAGCTATTATGAAATGTGTGTATCTGAACATCCAAGAACAATGTGATTCCCAGTGAGTAAACTAGATTATCATTATTATGCAAAAAAAAAAAATGGCATGACAAATGACAAAAAATGAAATGGTTTATCTAACCAACCTTCTGTCTCGCTACAATCCAACCCGCTCTTT
>CAIGQV010000001.1:2883938-2907473 GCA_903798115.1 Danio jaintianensis
AGTAAAGCATACACTCAATGCATCGCATAACGGTATGATGCATAAATTCAATTCAATTCATCTTTATTTCTATAGCGCTTTTACAATGTAGATTGTGTCAAAGCAGCTTCACATAGAAGATTATAGTGAATTGAAATGGTGTCAGTTCAGTTTTTAGAGTTTAAGTTCAGTTCAGTTCAGTGTGGTTTAATTTTCACTGCTGAGAGTCCAAACACTGAAGAACAAATCCATCGATGCGCAGCTCTACAAGTCCCAAACCATGCAAGCCAGTGGCGACAGCGGCGAGGAACGAACTTCACCAATTTGCGAAAGTGAAGGAAAAAAAACCTTGAGAGAAACCAGGCTCAGTTGGGCACGACCATTTCTCCTCTGGCCAAACGTCTTGTGTAGAGCTGCAGTCTAGGCGCCGGAGGCTGGAGAACGCTGGACGTCAGCGAAGACTCGTCTGTTACTGGGGTCTCACAGGAATCAGTCTCATGCTCTCCACTCCTCCATGACCACCACAGCAGCTGCTCAGGATACGGCCTGGTCCGGGATTATGGAAACCTTGGGATCATCTCTTCACAGGTCTTGGATTGTATTAGTGGCGCTGCATAGTCTATGGGGGCCTCGGGATGAGTATCCCCAGGTGGAAATAGAGAATAAAGAGAATAATTAGCGTAGCTGCTGTTCATAGTGTATATAAACGAGATGCAAAAACCTGCATGGAGCACATTCATGCATCATACCGATATGCGATGCATTGAGTGTATGCTGTACTAAAAAGATAGGTCTTTAATCTAGTTTTGAACTGAGAGAGTGTGTCTGAGCCTCGGACATTATCAGGAAGGCTATTCCAGAGTTTAGGAGCCATAAATGAGAAGGCTCGACCACCTTTACTCAACTTTGCTATTCTAGGTACTACCAGCAGCCCTGAGTTTTGAAGAGCGGGTTGGATTGTAGCGAGACAGAAGGTTGGTCAGATAAACAGGAGCTAGATTGTTTAAAGCTTTATAGGTAAGAAGCAATATTTTATAATCAATACGAAATTTAACAGGCAGCCAGTGTAAGGAGGATAAAATTGGGGTGATATGATCATATTTTCTAGACCTGGTAAGAACTCTGGCAGCTGCATTTTGCACTAGCTGAAGTTTATTAATAGAGGATGCTGGGCAACCAGTGAACAGAGCATTACAGTAATCCAGCCTAGAAGTCATGAAAGCATGAACTAGCTTTTCTGCATCTGAGATGGATAGCATACTTCGTAACTTAGCGATATTTCTCAGATGAAAGAAGGCGGTTTTTGTGACATGGGAGATATGACTTTCAAAAGTTAAATTGCTGTCTAGTATAACACCCAGATCTTTTACAGTAGAGCTAATGCTAACTTTGTGTCCCTCTAATTGCAGGTCGAGTTGTGAGATCTGCTGTGTACAGGATTTAGGCCCAATAAGTAATAATTCTGTTTTGTCTGAATTTAAGAAAAGAGAACTGTTGGTCATCCAGTCTTTAACATCTTTAATACATTCAGTTAGCTTAGACAGTTCAGACGTCTCATCAGGTTTTGTTGAAATATATAATTGAGTATCATCTGCATAGCAGTGAAAACTGATCCCGTGTCTTCTTATAATGTCTCCCAGGGGTAGCATGTATATTGTGAACAGCAAAGGGCCTAAAACTGATCCTTGAGGCACCCCATACTGTACTGGCCTGACCTGTGAAAGCTGTACATTTATATTCACAAACTGGTAGCGGTCAGTTAAGTATGACTTAAACCATTGTAGAGCCTCTCCCTGGACGCCTGTAGAATTTAAGCGATCTATGAGGATATTGTGGTCGATGGTGTCAAATGCAGCACTGAGATCAAGTAAAACTAATAACGAGATGCACCCTTGCTCAGCAGCGTTGGTTATTTTCACTAATGCGGTTTCTGTACTGTGATGAGGCCTGAAACCTGACTGAAACACTTCAAAAACATTGCTCATCTGCAGAAAGGAGCATAATTGGTCAGAAACAACTTTTTCTAATATTTTAGACATAAATAGAAGATTTGAAATAGGCCTATAATTAGCTAAGTTGCTGGGGTCCAGTTGTGGTTTCTTAATAATAGGCTTAATAACAGCTAGCTTGAAAGGATTTGGAACGTGGCCTAAAGATAGAGGAGAGTTGATGAGGTTAAGAAGAGGTTCTCCTATTACAGGTAGCAATTCTTTCAGTAATTTAGTTGGAATTGGGTCTAACATACATGTAGCTGGTTTAGAAGCATTCATAAGTTTATCTAGCTCTTCCTGTTCTATGATTTTGAAGCACTGTAGATTATTTTGGTTCAGCGGAATGTTTAATGGATCTGAAGTATAAGGCGTGGCCGAAAGTTTAACATCTTCTATTTTCTGTCTGAAACCTTCTATTTTATCACTGAAGAAATTTATGAAGTCATCACTACTAATTTGCGGTGGGACATTTTGTTCCAAAAATGACAGATTATTTGTTAATTTAGCAATTGTGTAAAATAAAAATCTAGGATTGTTATGATTATTTTCTATCAGTTTGCGGAGGTGCTCAGCCCTGGCGGATTTTAGAGCCCTCCTATAGCTAGACATACTATCTTTGTACGCAATTCTAAAGACCTCTAATTTAGTTTTTTTTCCACTTACGTTCCAGGGCACGGGTTGCTGTTTTGAGAGCGCGAGTATGACTGTTATACCATTGTGTAGTTTTATTCTCTCTAACCTTTTTTAATTTGACAAATGTGCTCCACGCAGGTGAGCTGGCTCGACATCACCTGTAGGACACACTCCTCAATACACCAGACATTGTGTTAGAAACTCTCATATGCTTTACATGTTTGTTTCTATGTTTGTTTATTTGACTGCTATTTTCATCTATAACACTCCATTTTTGCATCTCGTTTAAATACACTATGAACAGCAGCTACGCTAATTATTTTCTTTATTCTCCATTTCCACCTGGGGATACTCATTCCGAGGTCCCTAGAGACTATGCAGCGCCATTGATGCGATCCAAGACCTGTGAAGAGATGATCCCAAGGTATCCATAATCCTGGACCAGGTCGTATCCCGAGCTGATGCTGTGGTCGTCATGGAGAAATGGAGTGCATGAGACTGATTACTGAATGACCACCGTGATAAACGAGTCCCTACATTGTTCCTGCGGGCCAACCTGACCGCCCGCCGGTGCCCTACTCACACCTGCAGCTTCTCCACAATGGACGTCCAGCTTCTTCAACCTCCAGCGTCTAGACTGCAGCTCTGAACAGGAAGTTTGGGCAGAAGAATAATGGTCGTGCCCAACAGAGCCTAGTTTCTCTCAAGTTTTTTTTTTTGTTGTTGTTTTTTTTTTTACTTCGTCAATTGGTAAAGTTTTTTTTTCCTCGCAACTGTCGCCACTGGCTTGCTCGGATCGGGACCTGTGGAGCTGTGCTACGGTGAATTTGCTCTGCAGTGTTTGAACTTTCAGCAGTGAGGTTTAAACCACACTGGGCTAACACTGAACTTCAACTCTGAAATCTGGACTTTATTAGAACTATGTTAAGCTGCTTTGACACAATCTACATTGTGAAAAGCGCTATATAAATAAACTTGACATGCAAATAATTTCCAAGAGAACTCAGTCACTAACATGAAGCCCCAGTTGACACCAGTTTCTTTCACTAAAAACAATACTTTTTTTATTTTATGAGTAAAACCAAACCTAAATGTGTCATGAGTTTCGTTAAAGAACAAGCATTTTTATAATCATTATACAATTTAAGAGATTTTGGACTGAAGTTCAAAATAAAAGTGAATAAATTCCCAATATCCATAGCACGTTTAAGCCTGAATTTTAATAAACATATATGAAAAGCTAGCAAAAACAATTAATTTGGTCTGAAGCTGTTTTAGATTAGTATCTTGCAAAATAAGTAGAAAATATTATGCACTGTCACCATGGCACAGACAAATAATATTTTTTATTAGAAATTAATTCTTAAAATGATGTTTGAATATGTGTTTTATTTAGTTTATTCTTTTTTTCTATGCTGTTGGAAACACTGCAGGTGCGTGAAAATTTGACGATGTTCTGTTGTTAATATGTTCTGTATGCTGTTGTTCGAATGTTAAAATAAATCAATATTTTATGCAATATTAATTAACTGCCAGCTCTACCAAATGGTTGACCATATTTTGACTGTTTTAAATAATGACTGTTAAAGTCATTTAAAGAATGACTGTTTTAAATAATGGTTTACACACACAGCATTGTTGGTTTACAAAAAAAATAAATAATAAAAAATAAATAAATAAATAAATCATAGTCCTGTTGCACTACTACACTTGATTTTGAAAAGAAAAAAGAAAAAAAGAAAACATGTTAAATGAGAATCTGAAATATTTTATGGCCTACTTCAAAAAAATAAAGATGATTTAGTATTCAAGAATGTTTTATTTAAAAAAATTTTTTTAAAAAAATTGGTTTTACACTTCATATTTTATTTACATTTTTCATAGTATATGTATTAATTCCGGTACTTTTACCATAAACCGACATATAAACCATTTGGAAGTGGTTGATATTTTAGAAATTATGGGATGTGTTGAAAAAAAATGCATTGAGTGTGTTAACTAGCGAGTTAAGAAATGCAATGCAATTTTTTTTTTCTTGGTAGGGCAGTTAAAGAGTTAAATGCAACATTTAATGAGTCAGACAACAAAAGAGACAAGTCAATAATTGTTTTAATTAAATAATCATTTAATATTAATCTGATTGGTTAAAGGTTAATATTCAGTTAACGAGTGGTGGTAGTTGGTTGGGAAAATGAACCGAAATGAGCATCCCTAGTATGTATATGCATATATATAACTGCACATGAAATGTTTGATATGTATGTCAATATATGGTATATTCTAAATATGGTGTCATCTTGTATGTATTATTTGATATTTTGATACATGTAACATTTTAAAATGCAAGTGTTATTTATTTTAAAAAACAAAAGGGTACTAAAAAAGGACTCAAATTTTAAGAACTAACTATTGTCTATATTCATTGAGATTTATGTAGATTTAGTCAAGCAATAAAATTACGTATTAAGTATATAAGTTACTTTTCAGACAATGTAATTAGAAAAATAATTTAAATACAATTGTAATGATGTAATTAGAAATGAATCAATTACTCTTTTGAAGTAACTTCCCAAACATGGAGGAACAATAATAATGCGATAAATGACACACACAGCTCTCTCGTGCACATGTTATCGTGACTGACCAGAGAAGTTGGAGAGGGCATCTTTGCTGCCGTTGGTCTCTGCGATGGCACGTCTGAACTGCTCCAGGATGGAATTGAGTTCAGAGGAGCGCTGGAGGGTTCGGTGCTCCGCCACACGCAGACGCTCCCGCAGGGCATGAAACTCCCTCTGATACGCTACCAACTTTTCTACAGAGAGAAGACGACATAACGTAAGGTCAGACTTCAACTATCATATGAATAAATGGAGGAAAGTGAGGAAAGTTGACACTTTAAGCTGTCGTCTAGGCCATTTTCTTATAAAAATAAAAAAAGATGTAGGCAAAAGAAAGTTGAAATAAAAACATTTGTTACCTATTAGATAAAAACTAGTGCTGGGCAAAGATTAATCAATTAATCGCATCCAAAATAAAAGTTTGTTTTGATATAATATATGTGTGTGTATTATATATATTTATTATGTACATGTGATACACACACACACACACACACACTAAACGTACTACGTATCTACTACGTAGATTTTTACATTTATATAGAATTTGTATCATTTTATATCTAAATGTAAATAAATATTTTCTCAAATATATGCATGCATGCATACACAATAAATACAAACAGTATATATTATGTCAAAAAAAAACTTTAACTTTGGATGCGATTAATCGTGATTAATTTTTGCCCAGTACAAATAAAACCTAAACCCATAAAGCATAACGTAAAATTTGAGTACTAACTGATATAACTAGGTATTTAAATGGATAGCTCAACCTAAAATGAAAATGTTTGACTTTTTTCTTCTATTGAACACAAAAGCAGATATTTTGAAGAAAGCTGAAAACCCGTAAACATTTACTTCCATAGTAAGAAAAAAAAAAAACTACTATGGAAGTCAATGTTTACAGGTTTTCATCTTTATTCAAAATATCTGCGTTTGTGTTAAACAGAAGAAAGAAACCCATAAAGGTTTAAAACCCCTTGAGGGTCAGTAAATAGTGAGTAAATCTTTGGAGTAAGAGTTTATTTGAATTAATTAAATTACTTAGAAGCTTAAAGTCTCCAAGAAATCAAAACTAACCATATGATTTTGTTAGCTTACATTGCTAGTTTTGTGATGAACAATTTATCTGTGCATGTCATAAATAAAATTTAAAAAATTGTTTGCCCTTCTAATCTTTAATTGAAATCTGAAAATGCACTTCCTGTTTGTTTTCAGTTAAATTATCAGATTACGTTATTTTGAGGTAATGGACGTGGCTAACACACTTAACCACGCTGCTACAGCTGTCAGTTTTGACAACAAACAGAAATGGTGAGGAGGTGTCTTTTAGGTTGTAACAACTCTTCTAAAACCCCTTTCCCAATCTTTCTGAATGAAATGCCTACTTTACTACATCCATTCGGCCCGTGATAGAAAAAAAACAAGCCACGCCCTCTGTTTGCTCATTAAAACAAAAACAAAAAAAAATTCAGTTTCTCTGGGAACTGCATCACAATACGAAAAAGAATAACCACCGCAGCTTCCGGTTCATGGGGACTTTAAATAAAAGTAATTTAATAATAACAAATACAAAATAATACAATATAATGAAATAAAAGCAGTAAGCAATGTTAAAATAACACTAAGTAAAGTGAAATAAGAAGTGCAGTCAATCATTTTATTCCACGATGTCTGTATTGGATCAAATTCCCGCTTAAAGTATCGGATTAAAAAAATAATGCGCGTAAATCAAAAAATTTACCGTGTGTAAAATTATAACGCGCAAAAGTGAAAACTAAACAGAGTAAGAAACAATGAGGTCCCGTACCGAAAGATAATGAGCATTTATCGAAAATGAATTTAGACAGAATCAGTTTTTCCACTCATATTTGAATGTTTTGTTTGTTTACGGTCTTTTCCCCTTCGCTCCTGTTCCCCCATTCTGCACTTGCGTTTCCTAAAGATGCAATTCGAGTTTCATTTAAAACACAGGCAGGATTCAGCATCATCATTAGTCCACTAGTCGAGATTGACAGTTGCTCCTCTAGCCAATCAGACGAAGGGTCAGTTGAAGTCACGTGACCTCGTTGTTTCTTACTCTGAGTTTAGTTTTCACTTTTGCGCGTTATAATTTTACACGCCATGTCAATTTTTTGATTTATACGCATTATTTTTCTATCTGTGACCGCGATACATTTGGTGGGATTTTTATCCCATATGTCTGCCATCAGGGCGGTGCGGTGGCGCAGTGGGTAGCGCTGTCGCCTCACAGCAAGAAGGTTGCTGGTTCGAGCCTCGGCTGGGTCAGTTGGCATTTCTGTGTGGAGTTTGCATGTTCTCCCAGTGTTGGCGTGGGTTTCCTCCGGGTGCTCCGGTTTCCCCCAGAAGTCCAAAGACATGCGCTATAGGTGAATTGAGTAAACTAAATTGTCCGTAGTGTGTATGTGTGTGAATGGGAGTGTGTGGGTGTTTCCCAGTGATGGGTTGCAGATGGAAGGGCATCCGCTGTGTAAAACATATGCTGGTTAAGTTGGCGGTTCATTCCGCTGTGGCGACCCCAGAATAATAGAGGGACTGAGCCGAAAAGAAAATGAATGAATGAATGAATGAATGAATGAATGAATGAATGAACGAATGTCTGCCATCAACGAAAAATAACGGTTCTATCTTCACAATATTCGAATGTGCCAAAACTTTGGGCAAAGCTTTTATTAAAGGGAAAGCTAAATCATGAGGAAATATGTGAATAACATTTACAACATTTGCATGTAAATTTAAATATAAAATAAATGAGAGACATATCAAGCAAGCAAGCAAACAAACCACATCCCTATTCCAGCCTTACTGTGCTGCATATTATTTGCATTTGTGTTTTCATACACCAGCCAGGAATAGGTTTACCATTTCACATATTTGAATGCAGTAACAAAATGTATAATAGTGTTTGTAAGTAATAGTGTGCAACAGTGTGAGTATTTCCTGTTGGTGTGCCACCAGAAACAGGGATGGGGAAACACTGAATTAGACAACACATGTACATACAAATTCTCACAACACATGCAAATACAGAAAACCACTGCAAACAGTGCAAACCACAACGTAAATGTGTCAGGGAACCCCAAAAAGTGATGAACCCAACTGCTTCCTGTTTAGAGTCAGTGGTGCTGTCGGGGTTTTAATGTCCTTATTGTATGGTTCCTTATTGTTTGTATTATTTTATTGCTAATAATCTGACGATCTGCACAATTAACTGCAAGTTAAATGCTATTTTAATGCAATGTTACCAAGTTAGACAACAAGAACATACTACTGTAGGTTTTGCTGACACTATCAATAAAGGATTTTTTTCTGTATTTGCGTGTGTTATGAGAATTTAATTGTGCGTATTGTCAAATTGACTGTTTCCATCCACCTATTTTTATGTGTATTTTGCACTAAATCGCATAAAAAAATGTGCAAGATGTGTATATGAATTTAGAAAATGCACATAAAAAATGTTATGCACACAACAGAACAGGATAAACTTTTTATCCACTAAGAAACAATGTGCATTAATTATGATGGAAACACATTTTCCGAATAAATTGAAGCATGTGCATCAAAAAAGAAACGCCAATCCAGTTTTCCGTCAAACTCAAGTGCAATGGGATGCTTTAATGGACAAACCAGTGAACCAACCACATTTGACAACATCTAAAAAGAAGTTGTTTTGGTCATTCTAAAATCCCTCAGCTAAAGTCTGTCATCAAAGTGGTTTGGTATTATTGCCTCCCAGTACTGTCTTAAGCATCTGCGCTCCAAAAGAGAGGTCTCATGTCTCTAAATGCCAGTTATGACTGTGTTCATTGCATTTCATCTTCTTAGGTGCAACTAATTTATTACATAAGAAAATGGCCCATAATGGCCAAATTCCAATTTCTCTTTTTGATATTTGCTGCCCATTTATCAGGAAGTGACAATTTTGTTCTCTTTGACTCAAAGGATGGAAACGGTATTTTATTCGCAAATGCGTTATGCGATATTCCAGTTCAGCAACTTTGAATGGAAACATAGCTATTGATGAAGACGTTTTCTTAATTTGTTTTTCTATTTGTATGTGTTTTCTTAACTTGCAGCACATTTGAGCCCTCTCGACCACCATAGCTATGCAGTGTCAAAAATATCTGTTTCCGTATTTTGTGATTCACAAGTGTTTTCTGTTTATTTACGCTCGTGAGTTGCATTAAGGGATGTTGATCTCTGCTCTGTCGACTTTTGATGCTTACAATTCAACTCTACAGTTTAACAAAGTGACTTTTATTGACATTTTACTAGTTTGAAATAATGTATAAGAAATAATATACAGAGAAATAAGTCTGTAAAATAACAGTAATGTACTGGCAGTTTATTACAAGGTTTTTGTAGCATATATACACAACACCAACCCAGACAATATATCACTTTTAACTATTAAAAATGTTAATAAAAGTCACTTTTTCAAACTTTTCAAGGTTAAAAGTTGTTGAAAAAAAAAAGATGCCATAATGCAATTCAAAAGCATAAATAAATGGGGGAAAAGTAAAAAATAAACACATGAATCACAAAATTTGTATTTGTAAATCTAATAGAATTAATTTACGAATATTTTTCATAGTGTAGATAAAACCCATATACTAATCAACAAACATTGACATAGGCTCGTCATGATTTCGATGGTGAATAAAAATAACCTAAATGTCAAGAAAGCATGACTAAAGTCAGCAAAAGCTCTTTTTTTCAGGAACCAGAGCTGCCTGCCCTTTCCTGATTGCATCACCGTTTCTATGAAACATGGTCTTCCAGGAAGGTTATCATACTAGAGCTTAGCGTGAAGAAGAACGAGAGGAGAATATAAAGACAGATAGACTGTGGTCTGAGGCAGAGCCAGTGGGAAGAGCCCTCTGTTAGAGCCGATTAGCCTTGGGGCACACCGCCTGCTTTATTTGCAGACTCAACATGCCAGAAGTCAAACCACGGCATTGAGTTTAATGCTTGTGAAAGGATCGTAGACCTTCGCCAAGCTCTGTGTTTTGGGTCAACACACAACAGAGACAGAAACTGAAACAAAACCTTTTCCACAGTCTATCAAGTCTGATTTTCTTGCTTACGGTTCAATTTTAGTGAGGATGTTCACGTCCAATTTTCCAGAAGAGCATCCATTTGTGTTTGTGTAGAAACGTCAAGCTCTCTTGACAGAGACGAGAGTTTGATGGCTTTGAACTTCTGCTCTGACGGCTAGAAGAATGACTGCTTGTTTGACCTCAGCAAGTTCCTCTCAGGTTTTCTCCTTGATCTCTCTTTTGTCCTGAGCTTCTACATTCCCTGCAAGCTCTTCATCTCCCCACAGAGGGACTTTTGTAAGGATTCAGCATCTTAGATTTGTGGTTTTCCCTTCAGCTACACTAGCGCAGGGTTTATATCCTCTTTTCTTGCATTTTATTGGCTCATCTTTAACCTCCCTTGATGGATTTCTTTAGAATTGGTGTTTCTTTTTAAATGTGGGCTTTTTGTTTTTAACTTTGAAATATTTCATACACTCTCACTAATTAACTGGCTAGTAATTTGTGTACTAAAAATGCTCAGTGTTTATATAGAAGCTCTCTCAAATCATGAACCACTTCTCGAAAAGTCCTTTGTTTCTTTTGAAAGTTGCTTTGGATAAAAGTGTCTGCTAAATGTTTCCTTCTCGATTCAAAAGTGTGGGGTAAGATTTTAATTAATTCAATTAAGCAATTAATACTTTTATTTAGTAAGCATTCATTGACAAACAAAAGCAACAGTAAAACATCTATAATGTCACATATTTTAACAAGGTTCTTTGATGAATATAGAATCAGCATATCAGAATAATTTCTAAAGAAAAACATCAACTCACAATTCAAAAGTCAGAATTGCAAGCTGTCAACATCTAATTGCAAGTTTAGGGCTGGACGATATGACCTAAAAATCAGAACCTCGATTAATTGAACACTTTACTTCGATTTCAGTCATTGAATAATCATTTTATTTTCAAATGGAATTATTCATTTACTTTATTAATAATTAATTTATTTTCCCCCTCGTAGTTCATTAAGTTATCATTTGTACAGTAAATATACTCTTAACTACTAAAAGTCTTTTTTCTAATGAAAGAGCACATTTCTATTCTCTTTGATATTAAAATAATTAAAGGAAACAAACTATTTATGGTTATTTTATGACTAATTCAAACTGAAATAAAAGCACAAATTGCTTGAAATTGAAGTCATCTTGTGATAAAAGGTCACATTCCAGTTTTAATGCAAAAAATAAGATAAATTTAAGAAAATATAAATATATTATATAAATACAGTAGTCAAAATTTGAAGTGGACCACAAATGTTTCTTAAAATTGTCCTAAGACAAGAATGGGTGTTATTTAAAAGTATTAGGACAACTTTGATGAAATGTTTTGATTCACTTCAAATGTTGACTACTGACTTTAAATTCAAGACAGAAAACGCAAAAAGCCAGAATTTAGAGAAACTGTTATTGAAATATGAAATGAAATAATATTCTATAAAAATGCAGACATGTATCAAACAAAAACATTTTTACAAATGATAAAATGTACAAATTTAAAGAAAAATATAATTTGAAGGAAGGAAGAAAAAGAAAGAAGGAAAGAAAGAAAGAAAAAGAAAGAAGGAAAGAAAGAAGGAAAGAAAGAAAGAGCACAGTTCTAACACATGCATGCACTCTTGAACACTAAATCAAAAGCATCTAAAGTCACAGAGAATGACAACAGCTCTCCGTGTCTCATTTCTGCATCCCTGATCAAGCTGAAGCGAAACTGAATTCCTCTGAGGTTTCGTAGGCAAGCGGCCAGCGCTACACGGAAAACGCTCATATTCCCAAAGACAAAGCCTTTACTATGTCGAAGAGTAAAGGCACTCCATCCAACAATAACAACGGCGTCACATTACGTGTCTGTTAGCAGATCAGCAGATTCTGACACCGTCTGCGCACAAAAACGTAAATGTTAGGCCTGCGTTGCTGCAAAGACAATTAGATTGCAGCCGAGTGTGGGCTTTAAGCTTCCAGGCTATAATGTGAATTAAGGCCTATTACATGTTAGTCTGTCTGCACACACACGCAGGGATGTACAGATTAAATAGGATGCATGTTGTAACCCTCAGCGGAAAGCTTGTTGAGCAGTGAGTGATGTGCAAGAGAGAGCAGATGGAAAAAAGATGCAGCTGCTGCCATCCTTAAGGGCCTTACAATGAACAATAGACGAGAAAGGTGTATTACAGACACACACTCGGGTTTGTTTTTCTTTTTTAGTGAGGACATTACATAGACTTCCATTGTTTTTACACAAAAAAAATGACGTTTGTTGAAACTACTTAATTAAAATGACCTAAAAACAACACAAATCTTGAGATTTTTGGGACAACTTAATTGTTTTTTGTTCAATCCACTTAAATTTGTAAAAACAAAATAGTTAACTTAATTCATTCATGTTGTCCCAACACAAATCGATTATCGTCCTTACCAATAATCAACAAAAGACTAAATTAAAACTGAAGACTGAAATTAGAATACATGCACTTGAAAATAACAGTTTGAAATACTGTAAATGGTAGATAAGGCTAAGGCTATGTATTGTATGATGATGTATGGTATTTCTATACGGTATTTAAATGTTACAATAGGTTATTTTTATTTTTACAATGTTAACCAAAATCAAACCAAAAACCGTGATACGAACCAAACTTAGTTTTTTTCATAATTTCATTCATTCATTCATTTTCTTTTCAGCTTAGTCCCTTTATTAATCTGGGGTCTCCACAGCGGAATGAACCGGCAAACTTATCCAGCATCTGTTTTACGCAGCGGATGCCCTTCCAGCTGCAACCCATCACTGGGAAACACCCATACACACTCATTCACACACATACATACACTACGGACAATTTAGCTTACCCAATTCA
This sequence comes from Danio jaintianensis, assembly GCA_903798115.1. Taxonomy (NCBI): domain Eukaryota; kingdom Metazoa; phylum Chordata; class Actinopteri; order Cypriniformes; family Danionidae; genus Danio; species Danio jaintianensis. Next base: position 2,897,118 of record CAIGQV010000001.1, read on the forward strand.
CCTATAGCGCATGTCTTTGGACTTGTGGGGGAAACCGGAGCACCCAGAGGAAACCTACGCGAACAAGGGGAAAACACGCAAACTCCACACAGAAATGCCAACTGACCCAGCCGAGGCTCGAACCAGCGACCTTCTTGCTGTGATGCGACAGCACTACCCACTGCGCCACCGCGTCGCCCCTTTTTCATAATTTAGATATAACAAATGTCTAATCAAGTGAAATATACACTCATAATTGCATGTTATGTTCAGAATTGTGAAACTAGGTTAGAATTGTGAAATAAACTTTTATTTTAAAAGTAGGAATTGTGAGTTCTAAACTTCCAATCAAATCATCTTATTTCATTGATTTCTAAAGGATCAAGCAACACTGAAGACTGAGGTAATGAAGCTGAAACATATATCCACCCCAAGACAAAAAAAATAAACATTTTTAAACATTCAAACGTTCAGAAAATAGGTGGTGAGCCTTGGTGAGGATCAGAGATGTCTTTGAAAAACGTTTTAAAAACCTAACTGACCTCCAACATTTGAACAGCTTCACTTTCTCAACTCCGAGCTCTTTCCTCAATGCAGACCATTCATGACAAAAGTGAGACTGATTTTCATGAGACTGACGTCAGACGCCGAGCACTTTACTGCCCATGTTTACATATCAACGCCTCTGCAGCAGTTCGTATTTTCACAGTTTTGATGAACGACGTTTCGAAACGCATAGCTTCACATGAGGGCTAGCCAACACAATTTATGGAAGCCTTATATTTACAGTAGCACAAAAATAAACATTAATAACTTGTCTAATCTAAAGCTCCACTCACACTAGAACATCAACAACAGCTACAGCAGCTTTCTGTGGTTGCGCAACAGTTTTATTATAAAATTAGACATGATACAATGAAAAGATCAATATAATTAAAGGATTACTGACATCAGATCCTTACCAGGTCCAAATAAAACTGTTACTGTAAAACGAAAATGTTTTGCATACATTAATTGGTGCAATAAACGTAAATAATTGTCAGATTTAATAGATTGTAAAAAAGCTGAAGGCTTTCCAACTCAATATTCTTATTATTCTGTTTTTTGTTGTTGTTGTTGTTGTTTTTTGCTGCAATTAACTAAAGCTGTTAGTTTCCAAACTTCTTAACTTAACAGAAGCTGAAACTTTGATATTAATCTAACCCCAATAAATTTTGCTATTGTAAGTTTGAAGAATATAGCACATTTTATAATATAAAACAGGCAACCTGCAGTCCTAAATAAATGAAAATAATTGCAAACATTATAAAACATTCACTTTTTTTTTTTTCTTCAATTAATTTAAAAACAGAAAAAGGGCTGAAAAATATGCAAGTACAAAAAAAAAAAAAAAAAAGTTTTTGTTTGCTTTACATGAATCGCATAATTGCTGCCATTTTTTCTCTTTCGGCGAAAACCAAAAATGCCATTTTTAGCCGATATTTTTTGTTGGCCAAACATTTGGTGCATCTCTAAGTGACAACACATCGCAGATGACTAAAAGCATGAATTGTATGTATGAAATATGGCATATTCTTCAATAAGAACAACTGTTATTAAGTAACAAATAATTATTAACATTTGTATTTAATCATTTAATTTGACATTTCAGTTATTTTAAAAATTTAGACCATGATATTTAAGTTTTTTTATTTACATACCCAAAAATTTTCAATCTGTTTTTTGAAGTTTTGAAGAAAGCAGCGATTGTCTTATAGTATTGTTTTTCTACTATGGAAGTCGATGTCAGTATCTAGGATTCTTTCAAAATGTCTTCTTTTGTCCTCAAAAGAAGAATGAAACTCAAATGTTTGGAGCAATCCCTCATTTTCGGGATGATTAAAAAAAAAAAAAAAAAAATTCATTTAAATACATTATTCAGCAATCCCCTTAGAAGTTTACCTTGGATGGCATCATCATATTATAGCTACAGCCAGGCATGAAGGACAGTCCCCTCTTAAATCAGCATTACTCCAGTGTCTCTAGTCTCAAGCACAGAAAGTCCATCCAATATCCTGACAGACTGCAGCCACTCTAAATGGATTAGCACAAAAACTGTTGCACATCCCACTAATCTTGTTATCTTTTCCTTTGCCTCTCCTTTCCTGCCTTAATTCTTTCTCTTTCCCTGGCTTCCCCCAGACTCTCTATCTAAATGCACATATACGACATGCGAGTGATGGATGGGCCTGTTCTGAATTTCTGATTCAATATATTGTATTTTAAAGACACGTCAAACCTGACTGTGTAATAGTGAAAATATACGAAAGTCCCAACCAAGTTTTAAAATCCATTTGGTGCTGGATTAACCTCATTTTGCTAAGAGCTGTTGATGACAAAGTGAGGACAAAAAAATGGACACATTGTCCAGTCACAGTCAACCTGGCTGCCAACGGCATGTAAATGAACCACTTTAAGGAAAAGAACCTTAATCCTGCACCAGATGGGTTTATAATGAGGTTTGTCTGCTGCATTTCACTTCACTTAAACATGTTTGTTTAAAGGGATTGTTAACTAAAAATATTAATATTTGCTCCATTCAAGATGTAGGTGACCTTTTTCTTGAGTAGAAGAAATTAGAAGAGGGCTACCAGCACTTTGAGGGTGAAAAATAAAATCTACAGAGTCAAAACTACAGTTAAACCAGTGGTTCTTGACAATGCATTGAGGATTTTATGAAGCGAGATGGTCTGTGCAATACACTGAAGAATATTTACAACATCATTACTAGTGGTGTAACAATATTGAAATCGTGAAAAAAAATGGTACACCCCCCTCAGTACATAAGTATATGCCTGATGGGATGGATGGAACGATGGATGGATGGAACGCACAGACAGATGGACGGACGGCACGGACGGACGACGGATGGCACGAACGGACGGACGATGGATGGGACAGACGGATGGACGGAAGAAACGATGGATGGATGAATGGAAGGAGCGATGGATGATGGATGGAAGGAACGATGGATGATGGACAGAAGGAATGGATGGATGGAGTGGAGGTGAGGATGGAGGGATGGATGGATGAAAGTATTTGAAAAACCCTGGTGTAAAGAACTTAAAACCAGTGCAAAAACTTAATAAAGTCAAGTTCAATTATTGCTATTGTTTAAGTAAAAAGTGAACCCATGTCATTTAAGTCTTCAATCGCTTATGCCTCAGAACACAAAAACACTGGAAGTTATGTGTCTGTAACTTTCTCATTGAGCTGCATCTGTGGGTTGTCTTATTTATTCCTTAATATTAATCAAACAACAAATCACTCACTCTCCTCTTGACTGAACAGCAATATAGCTCAATAATGGTTAACCTTTCATTTACAGTGAAGTTTATATACAGTATGCAGTGTTGTATTTGCTTATATTAGCCTATTCAGTTTGTGACTGGAAACTATTGTTAGATACCTGAAAAACCTGAAGTTTATTTCAGTTTATACAGCTTATTTTAGTTGTATCTTTGCTGTATTCTATTAATTTTGTATTATTTTTGCCTGTAGAGTGTTTTCATTATTTTTATTTGACAGTGTCCTGTTTTTTACTGAACATATACCGAACCCATGACCCTAAAACCAAACCAAACTGTGAGATGTCTGACAATGACCTTTGACAATGTACTGTACGACAATGCATTTTATGAATCCCCAAGGAGCATGGTTTAAGCTAAAAATCTTCTTTAATTCTCTACTTAAGTCACCTATGTATCACTCGCATCTGGAGGCATCATACTAATCACTCCATTTAACAATAAACCCAGCATTTGCGACCCATTAAACTTACATAACATTATATACATACGGCTGAGTGGAAGAGAATATGGTGGTGGAAATAATGTAGGGCAAGAGCTGATTTTATCCATTGGGATTTGACTGGAGCCTGAAGAGCTGGAAAAAATGTTACGCAATTAAGTATGGAATAATATACAGCCATCTGGACATAAATCGGAAAATAAACCCTATGTGTTCACTTCAATGATTGTGTGACTCTACATTTGCTCGCTTTTAAAAATATATAAGATGAAACAGTTTAATCTTTCAAAACATTCCACACTAACACTATGTATGGAACTCACTCACATTATTATAGAAATTCTGCATGGAGATTGCAGTCAATTTACTGAAATTTCCACAAAATTGGTGTTTTCTGCAAACTTTTTTTATAGACAAAAAGGCCTATTGTCTATGACTGACCATGAAACAAAGATGTGACTTTCAACCTAAGAAGCCTTCATGAAATTTGTCTGACAACTTGTTACAAGGCTGAAATTTGTGGGGGAACATTTGAAATGACTATTTAAAATATGACATTTCACATTTAATGATAAACACATCTTATAAGTACACTTTATTTTGATGGATCCCGTTAAGAAATGCCGTAAACTATAAGTTGCTTAGCAACTGCATGTTATTCTAGTCTCATTACAGCATGAGCTCTATTAGTTAAAGTTACAGAACCTATTAAAAACTGTATTTAATCCATGTGAAATCAAAATGTACATTTATTTTGCTAGCACACATTGTTATTATTTAGGTGAACAATTAATCCATCCAAATAAATCCACTGAAAAAAATAAATAAATAAATAAATAAATAATCCTTTGGTAATCTTACAGCTAGCTTTTGGAGTGGCGGTCCTTTTCTGATGATGTCAGTTTTGGCCCATTTCCACTGAGTGGTACAGTACGGCATGGTGCGCTTTAATGTCCGTTCAGACAGAGACAGACAGGAGGAGGAGGAGGAGGAAGAGTAAGAGTAAGAAGAAGAAGAAGAGGAAGAAGAAGAAGAGGAAGAAGAAGAGGAAGAAGAAGAAGAGGAAGAAGAAGAAAATCCGCCGTGTGTCCTGTTGTTGTTTACAAGGCCGTCTAAAAGCACGAGTTGTTACACTTTCTCTAGACGAGAACTCTATTTGCATGTGCTCGCTGCGCATCTATATTGGAAATAACGAACTTGAGCTGATGATAATAACATGCGTGTGATTATTGAATCCTTTCAGAAACCGACAAACGCGAGAGTGAAGTGCGAAAAAAGAGAAGCCTGAAAAAACAAAGGATTTTTTCAGCAACCTAAAAGATGAACAAACAGCCATGTTTAATAATTACCATTGCCTTTTGGACTATTATGTAATGACGGAATTACTTTAACAAGATGTTAACGTTACGTGCTGGTGAAGAATAAAGATGAGAGATTTGTACTGACTGTAAATGTTTTGTATCGTTTATGAACCCAAATAAGGCCTAAATGTATGTTTTGGGTATTTCTTTTCTGTAATTGGTAACATTTCAGAGACTGTAAGGTTCTGTATGTGTTCATATATGTTTTATTTATTTAATATAATTGCAGACGTTACAGTAGGCTATTTCGCATTATCATTGATCTGCAGCTATAATCAAATTCTGTTCATAGAAAGGTTAGTAATTAACATTTATACATTTATGTATATAAAGCATTTATGTATATAAAGCATTTGTTTAGTAAGAAGTGCTTCTCATACGATGTGGACATCAAGCGAAAACGACGTCGACTGCAACTTTCTGTCATACACCAGCCCTACCAAAAGGGTTCCACAGGTACCATTTGGCAGTGGAGACACAAGCCTGATAAAGAGGACCCATACCGTACTGTACCACTCAGTGGAAACTAGGCATTTGACAGTTTCAGCCACAATATTCCTAAACACGCCCCTCTTACCGTTAATTTGCTATGAGAGAATGATGCGCAAAAAGAAAGCCCCGCCCCCTACTCAATATTCCATTTCATTTGGAAGTACATCAACATACTGAAATAAATGAGAAATGTGATGGAAATGCAAAATTCATTAATTCATTCATTCTCTTTTTGGCTTAGTCCCTTTATTGATTAGAGGTCGCCACAGGGGAATGAACCGCCAACTTTTCCAGCATATGTTTTACACAGCGGGGAAACATCCATACACACCGGGGAGAACATGCAAACTCCACACAGAAATACCAACTGACCCAACCGAGGCTCGAACCAGTGACCTTCTTGCTGTGAGAAGACTGCGCTACCCACTGCGCCACCCGGAAATGAAAATTTTGAATAAAAATTCCCTTAATTCGTAAAATATTTACACACTCTTGAGGAGGTTTTGGACTTTGAAAAAAAAAAATAAAAAAAAAAAAAAGAGGCTTAATGCGATTAATGGGAGATGGAAACACATTTTGCCGAATAAACTCCGACATAGCCAACATTACACCCATGTGACTAATCAGCTGTCTCTATTATGCTTGCCTTGCTTACTGTTGGTTACTAGGTTACCAATACTACAGTCTCCCACTCTAACAAATTGATGTAAATGCACCCAATTTGGGATTTTTTCTTCTTTTTTTTATTTAAATTTGAAAACTTTTTTTTTCACCTTAGGATGGAAACCCGGCAACTGTCGACAGAGTTTCTAGTTTTAGATGAATAAGGTGTAGAGATAACAATGTGACCTGTTTCTCTTGTCTTCAGCAGTGGGGAAAGCTCTTCCCTGATCCCTCTCGATCTCAAACACACTTCAGCCTTTCTCTCTCCACCCTCGGGGATTACTTGGGGTGAGCACTCAAATTTGTCACAAAAAAAAAAAAGGGATATCAGTGGAAAAATTTAACCTGTGGAACAGTACCGAGAACAGAGCTCCTTCTCAGAGGGACTGGCTTTGTTCTGTCTGATGGAGAGACGCACTACAAAGCACAGGAGATGAAAGTCTATAGACTACCACATCAGCAAGAGCAAAACAAAGCTGCTTAAGCCCTCGCAACAAGGTGAAGAGAAGAAGACTTTCAAACCGGCGTCATGAAATATGAATCAAAGAGCCGAAATGCAGTGGAGCTCCATCATGGGAATATGAGCCGATGTTCGCAATGGGGCCGGCAAGTCCAGAAAGTCTCTGAACTCTCAAGTAGCGGGGGAAACTCTAGGAATGTCAATACGAAATCATGTTTGCAGTCCATTTCACTGCTGCAATCTGAAAAATGTAGCAAATCTAGAATGTCTGCCCAAGCTGGAGATTAAAACTAGCAAACTGTCAGTATAACTTTTGATTTTGGCAAATGGGGAGAGAGTATGGTTGCACGCTGCAGTTCTTTGACTCTATATTCTCGTCATGTCATGAATAAGAAAATAAAAATCTGACTTCATGATTCTTCTCAATCAGACATTTCCTGTTAAAATAATTTCTGAAAGCTTATGTTAACGCTGAAGACTGGAGTAATGGCTTATGAAAAGTTGGCTTTGCCATCAAAGAAATACACTCAATTCTAAAATATATTAAAACAAAAAATTAGAGCTGCACAACATTGGAAAAATATGACATGGCATGATTTTGTTTTTCTGCGGTACATATTGCGATATGAATACAATTTCACCAGATGGCTTAAATAGTTTGGAAAACATCTTTAAGTTAGATTGATTGGGATGGATTTGTAAGAATCATGTATAAAAAAAATAATACTTAAACAAATTGCAAGCAAGAGTAATTACAATAGAGCAAAGAAAAAAGTCAAATAAACAGTGCTTTATGGTTTTCCGCTCAGGCAAACAGTTTCAGGTACAGAAATTGAATAATGAAATGTAAAATAAAACCGTATCGTCCTCATTGTATTAATAATTCAGTAAAATTGTTCTTTATTAAAGTTACAAATGTTGTACATTTGTGTCCGAATGCTTTAAACTCTCTCGAAATGTCTTTAAAACACATGCAAATTATAAAGTTTCACTCAGTTATGCTTATACTTTGCAATGACTCCACAAATCTCATGTATTCTCAGTTGTTGTGCTGATTAACTATAATCCCAACTCAACATTGCATATCCTGCGATGTGTCTATTGCGGACACACACATTGCAATATCAATGCTGAAACGATATATTGTGCAGCCCTAAAGAAAATGGTTGAATTAAACTGCATTAATAATTCACAACTGTTTTTGATCAAACAAATGCAGCCTTGCAAAAGCATAACAAAAGTATTTCAAAAACTTTCAAAAGTCCTACTAATATCAGCTTTTCATGGGTACTAACTGTGATGTGGCATCGACACGAAGCATAAAAACACTCTGGATAGGCACATTTAGTATAAATATTTAATACAATTGCTTCTAAACACTTTGAGGATTTTTTGTCTAATGGGAACAAAATGGATCATGAAAATGGGCCAGACCACATGAGAGTTTGCTAAAACAATAGCAAAATATCTATTTAACCAATAATAATTATTAACCTACAGCTGCTACGTAAAAGTTATTACTTTTTAAAAACATTTAAATAGTCAAGTATTTTTCTTTGGAGTCATTTCACGAATCTGAATTAAGAATTTACAAGCTCATACGCACAAACATACGCTGCAAATTTCACAATATAAACGTTAAACTAACAAAAGCTACAGTTCAATAGATGCCTCTTTCATTACCTGAAAGCTGTATAATGTCAGCCTCAATTTCAAAATAAGAGTCCCACATGCATGGGGAACATAATACAAGCTTTAATAAACTTAAAAACAAGGGATACAAATAATTATTCTTGTAAACTCACTAGCAAATCAGTTGTGGGCAGTCAAATGCAGCGTGAGGCATTCATATTAATGATCTCTTGTGGATCTTAAGAGTCTCTGTTTTGTTCTGATCGGCCTATTTTTCACTGGGATTTTACATTCACAGTGACTCAAGGAAACAATGTTGTTTGAGTGATATGCATAGTTACATCCAGACTATCATTCTATCGTACCTTTAAATAGCCATTTATTTGGACACTGCATAGGGCGCCAACCTATTTTAATAGGAAACAGATGAACTCTTTTTCAAACAGGAAGCTTCTATCTTTTTTTAAATTAAAAATCAACCTCTGTTACTTCATACTGATAAACACAGCATGTTAGACAAATAGGAAAGGGAAGTTATTGGAACAAATGGGCAGAACAGACACAAGCACTTGAGATTCACTAGGACAAGGGTACACTGCAGCACAAGGTCATCAGTGTGTGATAGTGAGAGTGTTTTCAGAGGACAAAGTCACATGCTTTTAGCACATGGTTCAAACAAGGACAAAGTACAGAGGTCAAGACCCAAAGGAAAACAGACGAAAGTTCACAACATGTTCCTTCTGTCTCATACACCCGAATAAAAAAGGAACAGGGCAAGAGTTGCTTCTGATCGCAGCCAAGATTAGTTTATCCAAGGAAACTAACCCACCCATCTCCTCCTCTGTGACTCGTTTACTACAAATTGTCCTTCAATCTTCAAAATCTTTAGAATTCAACAGGCCTTCTAAAAGTAGAGTATGAGGACACAGAAGGAATCAGATGGAGGTAGTAATAATAATAAATAATATATACAACTGCATTAGTCATTAGCCAATATGGAGTTAAAAAAAACAAAATTCATAAATACTTAAACATTTAACATGTATGGAATGTTTAAAGCAGCAGTTCTCAATCCTGGTCTTCACAACCCCCTGCTTTGCATATTTCGTAAGTTTATCTTACTGCTTCAGAGGTTTGTTCCATTTGACAGTAAAGGCTGATTTATACTTCTGTGTCGAGTGATCACCGTGAGTCGTGGCGCCTGCCTTGTGCGTAGCCGTGCATTTATACTTCTGCTGTTTGTGTTACTCTGCAATAACACTTCCAAAATGCTAGCTGGCAGTAGGTTTTTATGTTCCTCTGTGTCGAGTTTCTTCGCGGGTGATTTGTTTTTTTCTGAATGCTACAAGTAGCTTAAACTCACTCATTCAGAGATGGGAACCGGCGGACATGCAACAACTTTAATCACAAGGTAAACACAAAACAAAAGTCTCCATCTAGAGCTCCTTCATGGGACTTGACACTTGTAAACACTCGTTCCATCGGGCTCGTGACCCTCAGCACCGCCCATGCTTGTCAGCAATACCAAGCTGACCAATCAGAGAGCTTGCGCTACACGTCATTGCGATGTGTAGTTACATTTTTTGAGAGGTGCGCGTCGGCGTCAGTCGCGGCGAGGGCTATGCGACCGCGCCAAGGTTGCGCCGAAGCATACAAGTGCGCTTGACGCAGAAGTATAAATCAGCCTTAAGTGCCCTGCGAAGTGGACATCACAGGATATTTTTCCATTTTTCCATTATAATCACATTTTTTGATTGCAAAGCCATGAAACCATTTTTAGGCGACGCGGTGGCGCAGTGGGTAGCACGTTCGCCTCACAGCAAGAAGGTCGCTGGTTCGAGCCTCGGCTGGGTCAGTTGGCATTTCTGTGTGGAGTTTGCATGTTCTCCCCGTGTTCGCGTGGGTTTCCTCCGGGTGCTCCGGTTTCCCCCACAAGTCCAAAGACATGTGGTATAGGTGAATTGGGTAAGCTAAAATTGT
>CAIGQV010000001.1:2907483-2926749 GCA_903798115.1 Danio jaintianensis
GTGAATTGGGTAAGCTAAAATTGTCCGTAGTGTATGTGTGTGTATGAATGTTTCCCAGTGATGGGTTGCAGCTGGAAGGGCATCCGCTGCGTAAAAAACATATGCTGGATAAGTTGGCGGTTCATCCCGCTGTGGCGACCCCAGATTAATAAAGGGACTAAGCCGAAAAGAAAATGAATGAATAAATGAATGAAACCATTTTTATTAAAACCATTAAACCATTGGTCATTTTTACTGTTGATCATCAGTTGGCAGCATTAAGCCTTTAGATAGGCCTGTGCAAAAAGTTTCCGGCTTTTATATGGAGTTCTATGTAGTAAAACAACAAATTATAGTGTGCGAGCATAAATACACTTACTATGTTGCTGCTTATTTTGACTTTCTCAGACATATCAAAGTAAGTGCACTAAGGTCTCTATCTTTAACACACACAATACTCAATATAACTATATATAGCCATTATATATTATATAATATATTTATTAATATTTCTACTATTTCTATAGCCAGAAATTAAGCACTGCAACAGATGATCAACAGAAATTACAAATGTTTATATTTATGGTGTATTTTTTTTATTTATAGATTATATGGTGTCATGGCTTTGCAATCAAAAATATGGTTATAATGGAAGTCAATGGGGCAAAAACAGCCACGAACATAATGAAAGGGTAGTAAATTTGCCCAGAGAGTATTGTTAAAACTTCAAAGCATTTTCCCAAAATATGTGTCAAAATAAGATTTGTCACCAAAAATCATTCCATTTGCTGAAACAGAAAGTTGTGGCCAAATTAGGACTCAGAATCACCCCAGAGTGGATGAAAACACTCCCAACAGCACACAAGGGTTAATGAAGTAAACTTCAAGTTCTGCTAATTTCCCATGTGCACTATGTAGGGAACATGTCGAAAATTAGGCTGTCTTTTAAATATGGTTTATCAAATAATTAAGAAAATCACCAGGAATTTCAGTTTACTCAACATCTCCAAATCATTCTCCTAAGATTCATGAGTGAATTCACCACCACTAGCTGGTTTGAATGACTGAAGCTTAGCATAAACGGACTATGAATGAGGGAATAAGGAAAGCAGACAGAGGAAATGTTGTGAGCCGTCGTGTGACACAATAAACTGTGTTGGTCATAAGACATGTGGGAGAATTGTTTTGGGAGAGAGAATGGGCCATGGACAGGGACAAAGGGAAAGGTAGGGGTTTGGAATGGCTCGGATAGAAATGCACTTCTCAGACCGTACAAACAATGAATGAGTCGCTTCATCATCTCCTCATAGCGTGTATGCCGGGAATGAAAGCAAGCAAACTGCATTCATTAACTGCAGCGCATGCAGAATAATGGAAAGCCTCTATTCTTTTACAAGAGGAGACATGAGACACGCAATTCTACTAACAGGAAACACAAGGGACATCATGTTGGACAACTTGTAAAGTATTTAACCAAAGAAATGACTTTTGATGACACAGATTTTTTTTTATCTCCTACCCTGATAATGCTACATAACACATTCAATAAGACTAAATAATATCTGAAATCAGACAAATAATATCTTATTTAAAAGGTTTTTGTATGCTTGATTTACCTCTTGATATTGTGTGTTTTCTCCGAGTAGTTCTAAGCAAGGAAAAAAGCCACTTGTGTAACAAATAAATCAGCTTTTTAACAGGTGCTATTTAATGGAGAGAAGACTTTCAACACAATTTTGAACATAATAGTTTTAAAAAATGGCTAAGTGTAATTTAAAAGCTTAACTAGGTTAAATAGGTAAAAACTAGCCAGGTTATGTTAATTAGGCAAGCCATTGGACAACAGTGGTTCTATAGCCAAATCGAAAAAAAGAAAATTCTTAAAAGGGCTAATAATATTGACCTTAGCAGATTTTAAAATAAAAAAATACATTTAAAAAAAATTGTTCCAGCCAAACTAAAAAAATAATAACACTTTCTCCAGAAGAAAAATATAATTGAAAAATGTCTTTCCACAGTTAAACATCACTTAAATTAAAATAAAATGTTCACACAATGCCTGATAATTTTGTCTTCAACTATATCTGATAATAAGTGCACTGGGTTAACTTTTTCACTTTCTGTGTTTATTAGAATTTAAGTACAGGCATGCTTTACTTCCTCCTTGGAATCTGAATACGTAATATGCTAGAAACGTCACTGTATTCACAAAAGTTTCAGGCCTCAAAAAAGAAAGTAAACCAATGGCCAAAAGGTATTAAAAACTGTTTGCATAAACACCCCTTTACAGAAACAAAAGTTTTTGGCCTCATTTGCAACAATATCAAAAAATGGTACTTAAGGATTTCTTGTATAAATTCAGTTAACTTTCAAGTGTGTTAACAAATGACGTGTCAAATATCTTCATCGGGGCAGAACTGAAAAAAGTTATGAACAGGCTTATTTAAAAAAAAAAAACACACTCAAAAAAAAAAAAAAAAAAACACACCTCGCAGATTCTCCAAGTGGTATGAGCAGAATTCTGTATTTATATAAACAAAGCGCAATAAAATAAACAGATCAATGCTGAAATATGATGAGAGAGTGGAAGATGGCCAAGTGGCTGTAAATCTGACGAGCAAGCACATTAAAAACACACACATCAACTCAGTGTCCATCTGAAAAACAGCCAAGTGCACTATGCACATATATAAACCTTGCTGTAGCACATATATAAACCTTCCTATAGCTCAAATGGTAGAGCATGGCGCTTACAATGCCAAAATAAGCTGCTTTGGATGTAAATGCAGGTATAAACCTCTATGAACAGAATAGAACTATTCTGTTGTGTATAGTTGTGAGCACAGAAAGATAATCTCCAGATAAAGAGAGCTGGGGAAAATCAGAGAGAAAGCAATCTAAAACCATTACTAGGGTCGCTTGAGGAAGAACTTGGTTCGTACTGACCACAAATATTATTATGGGCACATGTAAATTACTGCTGAGAACACAAATCCATCTAAAAGGGAACATACGAAGACCACACACTTGAAATATGATGCTCAATTAGCTGTCACTTTTTAGATTCGACCCACGCCAGTTTATAGTTCACACAAAAATCTCTCAAGCTGATCCAAACATTTAGGAGTTCATTTTTATGATGAACACAAAAGATGATATTTTGTAGAAGGTTGAAAACCATTGACTGATTTTTAATAGGAAAAGAATATAGCTTGTCAATAGCTTGAAATGATTTGAGAGTGAGAATAATGGCTTGTTTCCACTGAGCGGTACAATACACCTTCATGTCAGTTTCCACTGTCAAATACCAAAAAAGCAAACCAAACTACTGTTCTGTACTGTACTGAACCATACCGCTCAGTGGAAATAAAGCAATAATGCTAAAATTAAAATTGTTGGATGAACTATCCCTTTAATTCATATTGACGAATCACAAAGTTTGTTTACCGCTTGGTAACAACTTGATCTGAGGTAAAAACTGGGTCCTGATCCTCATCCAGATGCAGTGGCAGCCTGGGAATCCACTTAAATTTAAACTGATCCCCCACGCCATCCTAACCGTCCCCATCACCATGTAGATGAGCCATCTGTCTGGATTCTCTCCTCAATCTCATTCTTCAGCCCTCATCCTGTCATTGTGTCCTTCAGATCGGGCCCTGATGACACACACAAGCTGCCCTGGATTCGCTGACATAGCTTTGGCTCTCATTTTGATGTTCGGACCTCCAGAGCTCATGCCTGGGCTCCATTAGCCGTGTGCTTTGATTGGTTTATTATGATGAGAACAGTCAATGTAATACAAGCTTTTAGGGACAACTATACAATACAGAATGCACAACAGAAAAATAGGGATGGGGAATTCAATGAGGAATTCAGATTCAGATCACACTTTTAATCTGATTCTCAGTGCATTAGCATTCAAAGGTATGAGCTTGGTACATTTTATGTTTTTAAAAGAAGTCTCTTTTGCTCGACAAAGCATAAGAGATTGCTTAGATTATAGAAAGAGTAAAAAAAAAAAAAGTAATATTGTAACACAATAATTCTATTCACAATAATTATTGTAAAAATTCAAAATTTCTAATTATAAAATGAGATGAATAAACATATTTAAGTATAAAACAAACAAACAAACAAACAAATAAATAAATAAATAACATTTGCAAAAAACAAAATTCTATATTAACCTTAAGAATTCCCCAAAAAATTTATACAAAATACATAAGATCTAACTAATCCAAAACCAGATTAAAATAAATGTATATGAATTTAATTAAATTATTGATAACATTTTGATTTAAATAAATATGTAATTGAATAAATACAGGACAACAATGATCAGCGAATAAAGTAATGTAACCTAACTTAAGTTTTTCCAAATTAACTTTAGACCCATTTACAATAATATTTTATTTTTATATTTTATATGGGGATGATTCTATCTGGGGTGATGTGACATCTGAAAGATTGAAAAACCATGATCTAAAAATACTGAAAAAAAAACAACAACAACATAATAATAATAATAGTAATAATAATAATAATATAATAATAAGCTTGTAGTTCCAATTACTAGATTGATTGTTTAGTTAGTTAGTTCGTTAGTAGTATTTTTTGTTCACATTAAAGAAATAGTTTATGCAAAAATGAAAAGATGCTTTAAATAGTTGGCAGAACTTTCCATGTACCATAGTAAAAATGGGCATTTCACAAAAATCACTAAATACAACATTCCGATAATGAAACTAAATGAAAATCTAAAACCTCTATTCTAGTTTTTTAGTCTCTAATTCCCAACCATGCAGAGAAATACTGGAGCTCACATTATATTCTAACTACACCACCTGACAGAGACTCAGAGAGAGAAGCAGATCGAGGTGACACAAGCAGGCAAATAACAGCTGGCAGGAGTGACAGCTCTGGAGAACAGCAGCCGTTGAGCCATGAGCTGCTGAAACTGAAAAACGTCAAGGGCTGCAAACGCAACGGCAGCATTCTCCGGCCTAATATGGAGTAAGAATGGCAGAGGATGCCACAATGATAAGAGTGTGATGGTGACTCAATGAGCCCGTTTACATGCACGCCAGCACACTGAGAACTCACCAAAATCAGCTCACTGAAATATCCTGTTGTCCCAGTTTACAGATCCAACTTGGAGTATATACAGTAATTTATGTCATGCTAAATTAAAAGATAATTAAAAACGGAAAAAGATTATTGCAACATGTCAGTGTGAAGCCATCTTTATAATTCTTAATTGAAAGTGCCATGGTCATCCTACAAGTTTTCTTTGACGGACATATTATAATTACTTGGGTCAAGAAAGCATCCGAGTTTGCAGCAGATTTTTCCTCACCTTCAGCAAAATGTTTGCTCTGTTTGGATTCACTTAAATCCACAGTAACAACTAGGGCCGTCAATATGGCTGAAAGCCTAAATTCGAATTCTCACGTTTGGGCTGTCACAATAATCAATATATCGACTTATCGCAAAACACATGGACATGACCTCAATCATTTTTGGTGATGCAATATATATCGCACATACATAAAAACCAATTCTAGCAACATTTTAGCTGATTGTGCAACATTTCTATGTCTACTGGAGGTGTCAATGTCAGTATAGTTAAAAAAAACACTATAGTATTTACTATAAATTACTTTAGTATATTTTCATGTGGGTGTCTGACAACTGAAAATAGATCTGGTAGCAGATATCGCAGACTCTGTTACTTTTTACCTTGCACTTTTTGTCAACATTTATTATCATTTATTAAGGATATGCGTTTTCACATTCTGATTCCAATGCCTTTATTGTCAGGATTCTGCCACTCCGGTCTTGTCAATTCTTGTTTTGGTGGCACTAGTCCTGTCTTGTCTTGTATGTTGTGCTCGGCTCGAGTTTTCTTGGCTCGATCACTCATATTTCCTGTCATCGTCCGTCTTCGTCTTTTGTATGAGAGCCATCTTGGCCATGCTCGGGCCGTGTGCGCTCCCACTGGAGACGGGCGCGTGAGGTCTGGGCGTGCTCGGGCTGTGCGCTCTCATACTGGTGTGTGTTGTTCGTTGGTGGCATAACGGTTTCGTTCTCAGCGTCTCAGTCTAGTTGGATTTGGCTTCAATTTGCGCTGGGATCAGAATATGCGTGCCGCATGTGTGAGTGCACGGTAAGTGTTTTATCTATCATGTACTTGTGTCTTGCGTTCTGTCTCCACATGGTGTTGTGTACAGCACGTGGCTCCATGTTTACATGTTGGTCACATGCTTTAGTGTTGTGTTTCATGTGAACATGCGGTTAATGAGTTATTGGCTTATTGGCTGCGTGTTCTAGTCTCGTTTTACGTGAACACATGGCTTGTGTTGTTTTTTTGTGTCATGTGCTCTCCTGTCTATTGTCTAGTCCAACCTTCCTTGTTAACCCATTATTAGTTTATTATGTTCAACTATTTCTCCTTTACAGCCTCCTCATGTTTGCTGTCCTGTGCCAGTCTGTCGTCGTTTATCGCCTTGTCCTGTCATGTCTAGTCTTGTTCCAGCCCTGATCCCATCCAGCCTGCCCATTCAAGTTTGTTTGCTTATTTGTTTTGTTAATGTTTTCCCCCTTGGGGTAGTTTTTGTTGTCTTTTTGTTTTATTTTATAATAAACCCATGCTTTTGTCCTGCATTTGAGTCCTCACTCCTTTTCCCCAACCTCAACCCTGACATTTATCTTAAGAATAAAATAGCATGTGTTCTTTAGAAGAGTGTACTTGCATTGTGATGATATTATATTGTCATTCTGGCATTATATAATGAGTGGGCTGATATAAAATAAATAAAATGGTCTGAAAATGACAATAATATCGTTTATCTATTTTGGTGCAATATATCGTACAACAAAAAATGGATATGACAGGCCTACTCACGTAGTGAAAATGTGACTGTGATGCGTGGACAGTTCACGGGTCAGATATCTGACTTCTAATGACGTTCTAGACAAGTGGGAAAACTCAGAATTACGAATTTTCTGGAACGCAGCTTAAGTTAAATAAAACAGACCACGATGATGATGTATCCGACATGTCTCGCCTTAATGTCTTGACACACCAACAATTCGAATTCAGGTTTTTCCATTCGAATGTGCCTCATTTTAGTAAATTCAGCAAATATTTGAAAATAAATAAATAGACTGCCCTAGTAACACAATCCTATCACATATCACACATTTTGGTCAACCATCAGAAAGCAGGATAAAATAAAATAGCTTTTGTTATGATCTTACTACAAAAAAGTAGTGGCTTTTTAAACAATAATTGCGATTAGAATGTGCATGTAAACACAATCAGAGGACTTGATGAAATGCTGGAATGATTTTTGAGGAAACTGCGTGATGAACGTCACTCCAAACTAGACACTGGTTATTAACAGGAGCATCATCAAGCAGGAGAGATGCTAAAACTCTCGCTCTGCAAGTCTCCGAGTTGATTTATGTTGAAGTTTAAGGCTGTGTTTGTCTCTCTGCTCTGTGCGTTTGCAACTCAAGCCTCTCACTCTCCAGCTCTCCTCCTGACACAGCAAGCGTGGGCTCTTCCTGAAGCTAAACAACCGAGCACAAACATAAGCAGAAGCGCTAGTGTATTTGTAGAGCCCTATGATTTACATGATACAGAATATGTGAATGGAACTGTAGAATGTACTTCTCAAAATAAAAAACAATGGCATTATAATAATGATAATAATGTAAAATATAATTCTCTCTCCATCTTAACCCCTTACTTGTTACCCCACTTTATGAGTTCACACTTTAAGATGATATAGGGAGATGATATAGTTTGCTAATAGACATTCAGGTTTAAACTAAGCAACATTTTTATTAAAAATATATTTATAAATGATGAAAGGCAAGGGGTTAGAAAATGATGTAAACTACAACATTTCTCTACAAGATTAATGATCAATAAACCAAAAATAATGGAACATGCTGGTTCTATTATTGAAACATAATGACATGTTAAAAGTGTAATTCTTCAAAACAAATTTTAAAAATTTAATTGTTTAACGTTCATGATTCAGGTAATTAAACTTTTTACAAGCAATTAAAATGTGTTCAATTATTATTATTATTATTACTACTACTACTACTACTATTAATATTACTACTACTACTATTGCTACTATTACAACTACTACTAATTTTATTATTAATTATTATTATAATTGTATTATTATTATTGTTATTTAAATGAATTATTAAATTAAAAAGAAAATTTACATTTCATGAATTGTTGTCACAATTTAATTAAATCACACCTGCTTTTCTGATTACAACCATTAAAATAAATCAAGACAAATTTACAGAAAAAAAACATTTAACGGGGTCTTGCTTTTATTTGAAAACTTTTTTATTAATTAATTATTAATTATTAATTAATTGTTGTTAAATTGTCAAATATACACAATTCAATTGATCAGATATGCTTTCTGGTTCTAAATTAAATTAAAGAATTAAAATGGAAAAATTATTTATATGGTAAAAAAAAAAGAATTTGCGGGTTTAAAACAGAACTTAAGAGAGAGGGGAAGAGTTCCATCAAACTCATGATTCAATTAATCTGATCATCAAAATGTTATTAAACCAATAAAATGGAATCCAGAATAATAACAATAGCAAGGAATATAGATACAATTAACTATACCAATTACAATAAAAGGAATTCAGAAAACAAACAAATTTGTGAAAGAAATCTCAAACATATTTGATAAAGCCCTACATGTGATGAGTTGAGTGCTGAATCTCTTCATTAGAAAACTGTGTCCTCCCTCTGTGCTTCTTGCAGGCTAATCACGCCTTCCCTGGCCCGCTATTTTTGGCCCATTGTGCTTTCCACACACCCTGAGGACGTAGAGCCTGTGTGGGCTCAGCACAGGAGAAGAAAAGGAAATAATCCAGCAGCGCAGTTCATTTGAAATCTCAGATAGCAAAAAAAGAGAATGACAGCAGCCGCCATCTAATTACTCATTTGATTTAGCTGCCGCTTCATCCAAAGTCACTTCCAGCAGACAAATTAAAGCCACCCTGGAGTGACATAAGGTTAAGTGGCTTGATCAAGGGCACAATGAAGAGTCGCACATCAACATTTACAGGCTAACCTTTCAGTTAGGAGGCCAAATCTTTAACCATGCCACAGTACAGTGCAGAAGCTGGTAAAATAAAAGTAAAAACTGTACTCTTACGACATATTTGCATGCACTGTAAAAAATGCTGGGTTCCACACAATTCATTCATGTTGTCCCAACACAAATCGATTAAGTTATCTTAAAAAAATGAGGTGGATTGAACCTAAAACAATTAAGTTACCCCCCAAAAAAATCTCAAGAATTGTGTTGTTTCAGCTCATTTTAAATGTGTAGTTTGAACAAGCAGCAAAATCATTTTTTTGGAGTGTGACTTTTTCCTACTTTAACACAGGACTGCACAACTGTGATTTGGCTTAGAACGATTATTAAATCTCAATGGTGATTTTTTTTTTTAACAAATGAACAGCGTGTTTTATGAAGCACAGAGTGATCACAGTGGCTCAGTTCATAATAAATGATGCTCCATCTTTGAAAATGTGGTTTAAAAAAAATAGATTTTTTAAGTAAATGTGCCAGATGTCTTATAATATTGTGATAACTGTTTCTTTTAATTATATTTACAGTTTCCTGATTAGTTAGTTTTAGCTTTCCTAATTACTCTGCTTTTCAATTGTTAATGTGTTATATTTTCTTTTATATTTTTGTTTAAAAATACACAACAATTCTTAAGTTATTTTTGGGACAACTTAATTGTTTTACGGTCAATTTGTAAAAATGATTAAAGTTAACAACATGAAGGAGTTGTGTGATTTTGTTTACAGTGTAACAATTATATTTTTATAAGTCATATTCACAAAAAGCAAAAGAAACCTAGCGTTCTTTACAATTTGTCTGTATTTTCCTTTAAAAAAATCTTTTAAAACATTTTTATTGCCCATCACAGTAATAAGCAGAAAAAATGCAATTAGATAAATTTATTGTAGAAACAAATAAATTAATATTGGGAGAAAGTATGTGAGGCAACACGGTGGCTCAGTGGTTAGCACTGTCGCCTCACAGCAAGAAGGTCGCTGGTTCGAGTCCCAGCTGGGCCAGTTGGCATTTCTGTGTGGAGTTTGCATGTTCTCCCCGTGTTGGCGTGGGTCTCCTCCGGGTGCTTCAGTTTCACCCACAGTCCAAAGACATGCGCTATAGGTGAATTTAATATACTAAATTGGCCGTAGTGTATGTGTGTGAATGAGGGTGTATGGATGTTTCCCAGTACTGGGTTGCAGCTGGAAGGGCATCCGCTGTGTAAAACATATGCTGGTCAAGTTGGCGGTTCATTCCGCTGTGACGACCTCTGATGAATAAAGTGACTAAGCCGAAAAAAAATGAACGAATGAATGAAAGTATGTGATTGCTACAGTATTGTTATTGATAACACAACAATGATAAAAGGTGACTAAAGGACACAATTCATCTCCATTCCACCATGAGAACAAACACAAACGTGACATTTACGCCTGGGTTTGACGATACACAATACATATTTGATTCAATACATCCTAATGCATTGGACTTTCAACTAAATATTGATTAAAAACTTTAGTACTCTGACCAACCAATGGGCAATGGCTGTTTTTTTTTGTTTTGTTTTTTAAATAAAACTAAGCACCCAATTTGTAAAGACTTTAGTGAAGGAAATTAAGGAATTGTGTGAAACCCAGCATTTTTTTATGAATGAATGACACTTGAGTGTCACCGAATTGTAGTTTTGGAGACTTTCTGACCCTCAACTGACTTCAGCAATTGTGATTCTCGCTGATTTATTTAGGCACTCAAATCATCCTCCGAATAGACACACTCATCCTCCTCCAGACTGACGCATAACACTTACAGTTAACCGAAATTGTCTTATATCTGCCTCCCATTTTGGGAAGTATAACAACCTTTTGCAACAAATCACAGCTCTGTTCTGTGATTTTACACATTGAGATGAATAACTGAGTGAGTTTGGCCTGTGTTTTAGATCTCATATTTATACACCCATGAAACAGGATGTAGTAGTTAAACAATTTCCTGTTCCAAGTCAATCAGAGGAAATAGAACAATTTTATAATAAACAAAGGGAATATACTTAAAAAATATTTTGCGCATAAGAATTTATAGGGGTGCTAATAACTGTGGCATGCATACATTTAACAAAGAAATTTGCTTTCTGAAACCTCAATTAATTACATTTTTATTTCATTTTTAATAAATATTTATGCATAATAAATGTTCATTAAAGGGTTAGTTCACCCAAAAATTTAATTCTGTTATTAATTGCTCACCCTCATGTCTTTTCAATCCCGAGACCTTAGTTAATCTTCGGAACACAAAGTAAGATATTTTAGATGAAATCCTAGAGCTCTCTAACCCTTCGTAGTCAGCAAGGTTAGAACATTTTTCTCAATCATATGAAGCACCAAGAACATATTTGAGAACATCAAAAGAAATGCAAAAATAATTTGGTTCATCTTTGTCCTCTCTTCACCCAAATCAGGTCAGAGTGCATGTTTAATATATTCATTAAGACGGTAGAGTGTTGCACTGCTGATTCTTATGGTGCGTTCACACCAGATGTGGATGAAGCTTCAAGCACGAGTGATTTACATGTTAAACAAAGATGCGAATAGATGCAAATAGACAGAAACCACACCCATGACGCAAATCTGCATCTATTGTGAAGTGAATTTGACGTGCGAATGTAGCGAATTTGACGTGTGAATGAAGCGAGTAAACTCAAAATGTTCACGTGCCTATTTACTCGCGAATAGAACGATTTGTTCGCACAAGCCCCATGAGGCAGCGTGTCCACTGAAGCATTTTTTTCTCGAGCTGAGCATTTGTTTTCTGCTTTTGTCAATGGTAGCATCGTTTTTTGATCAATGCTGATCGCTCATCGTTTTTTCAGGCATTGCAAGTTGAAAAACAGAGCACCCATCAGTTTCAATGCCCGATTCACACGGGGCGTCAGTGTCAACGCTTACCATTCAGGCATTGAATGACTGAAGTCACATGGAATGTTTTTGATTCCTTTTCTGGACTTTGAACATCTCACAATTGTTGTTGTCACCTATGGAGGGTCAGACAGCTTTCAGATTTCAACTAAAATAACTTGTGTTCTGAAGATGAACGAAAGTCTCAGGCGATTGGAACGACAAGATGGAGAGTAATTAACGACAGAACTGTTTAAGTTGCACCAAATTTCTGCATGTCTCTTATTTACTGTAATTACATCAACCTCGTATCAGCCAACCAGGCAGACCGATTTCTCAATATCTGCATCAGCCATTAATTCCCATATTGGTCAACCACTATACAGGTAACATTCAACTGAACTGCATTCTCAGCTAGGCTACAAACCAAAAGAATACAGAAACCCACAACAGCTACACATTTCTACAAAAGTATAATCTGCTTGAACCTTGAACCAAGACACAAGATTGTAAACTTGTTTGCACCAACAAACGTTGAACAACACTCAATAGTATGCAGAACAGGACTGACAGAAAAAAGGCAAGAAAGCAAAAAGTCAAGGAGAGAATTAATCTGACCTTGAACTGTGTGATAATGAGTCACTATATACGATCAACGGCCTACACAAGCAGACGGCTGAGGTGTGTATATCAATGTGGGAGGGCTTCATGTCAATGAATATGGTGACCTTTCTCTCACAGTTTTTCCAATCAGACTGAAACATTCATCTGCCGAAGCTGTACATCACATTTTTTAGATTTAGCTTTAATTTCGAAAATCCGGCCAATTAGCTGACACAAGTATTTCTTTGTACCTTTGAGCTATAAATAGGAAACACAAAAAAAAATTGATCCGGGATTAACAGTTTCTCAAAGACATGTTGAAGACGATCGAATGTGTTGAAGACTATAAAATGCGTTTCAGACAGAAGATTTCCCTCAAGGACTGTTTATAAATTCTTTAGTGTGTCTGTGTGTGTGTGTGTACATGCATGGATATAGATTACTGATCAGAAGTTTGGGATTAAGATTTTTTATGTTTTATTTGCTTACAATAAAGTTGAGAAATATTTATAATATAATTTATAGTGTAATGTGATTCAAGGACTGAATCATTTTAAAATCTTTCTGATTCAGCTCAAGAAACATTTAATATCATTGACAATCTTAGACAATTGCGCTGCTTAAATACTTTGATCACATTTTATTTATCACTTTTATTTTATAATATATTTGTAAAAATTAAAGGAATTTCTAGAATGTAGCAAAAGACTTTACTTAAAACAAATGTTTTGAACGTTCTATTCAACAAAGCATCCTGAAAAGTCCACATATCAGTTTCATAAAAAAAATATGAAGTAGAAAACATTTATTTATAACCAAGAAAAATTACTATAATTGAGCACATTAATAACTTATCAAAATTAAGGATTAAAATCGGAATAAAATTAGAATGATTTCTGAAGGATAATGTAACGCTGAGTAAAGTAAAGTAGCAAACAAAAAACAAGACACGCTAAATTGCAAAAACCACAGAATTCAATGTACCAAAACCAGACAAAGATATTTTGCTAAACAAATTTCTCAAGCTTTCACTGTAGGGGCAACAAATGTCACTCAAATCCCCAAACTAGCAT
Source organism: Danio jaintianensis (assembly GCA_903798115.1). Taxonomy (NCBI): domain Eukaryota; kingdom Metazoa; phylum Chordata; class Actinopteri; order Cypriniformes; family Danionidae; genus Danio; species Danio jaintianensis. Next base: position 2,921,158 of record CAIGQV010000001.1, read on the forward strand.
GAAAATGAAATTAAGTATATACGATGATACATTGCATGTGACAACATCCCCAACTACACAAGTATCTCCTTTAGTCTATGTTGGGAATGCAAATGGTGCTGAATGCAAATTGGTCATCCTCTAGATGTGGCTTAATCCCAAGAAGAAAATGTACATTAGAAGCAAGGATCAGAGTTTGACGAAGATCATCGAAAAGAATACAGAACTCTGTGTTCTGCTTTATATAACTCTAATCAATACCGGGATGGATTTAACTAGCGAATCATCGACCACAGAGCAATGAGCTGTCCCCATCTGCACCAGAACCCATTGATTTCCAACTAGAGTGGTTTGGGTATGATCTCAAACTCAAATTCCCAACATTAAGGCTTCTCCAGAGTTCCCTTCACACACTTGTGTGCCAGAAAATAGTTCATTTAAGGTTGAGGACAACCAATGCAGGTAAATAGAGAGGTTCACACAACCAGTTGGTCACCAGCTCAGCTATTTCAATGTAGGTAGATAGTATAATTACCATAATTTATTGTATTTATTATTTGTATAGGTAAAAATACTGCAATTAAATATGCACACACTGTAATTATAAAAAAAAACTAACTAAATCACTTCTGGATCTCAACCCAAGCATGTCAATATTTTGCATAAAAGCACTGGAGGTGTTTCACTGTTTGAACCTCTCAATTTGACAGCGTTTATGGTGTTTCAGACAACAGTTCGTCTGAATTCAGATTAACATACCTCTTAACGGCCCATTCACACTATAAGCAACAACTTGTATCACACTACTTCAACTTTATGCAAATGAGGAGTGACTTTTGCAAGTGACAGCCAATAGGAGCATCTGTAGAGCTCATGTGATCTTGTCTCAGCTCCGGCACCATTTGGATTCATGTTGTAGACCTATACAGAACCATGTTTGCGGCAGATATATAGACTCAATGAAAATTGTGTAATTAAGCATTTTATGTACTGCTTCCATATTTAGAGTCTTCCCTGAACAATGTTTATTTTCAGCAGCACGTAAACTCATTCGCGACTTCGACATTCATGAAAAATCTTTGAACAAACACGTCATTTATGCCACTCTGTGAAAATGTACATTATTTTTGCATTGAGTTCGTATGTAATCTACTCATTCAAATACTTGTATAGCATATGTATGGTAGGAACCATAAAAGTTGTATGCTAGAAAACACCTAATAGAACATTGCTGAGTAAAAGTCACACAGTCAACCCCTGTGTCCAATTATGTAGGTCAGTGTTTCTCAACCACGTTCCTGGAGGACCAACAGCTCTGCAAATTTTCCATGTCTCCTTCAGAAAACACACCTGATTCAGATCATCAGCTCCTTAGCAGAGACTGAAAGACCTGTAATGGGTGTGAGAGACAAAGGAGACATAGAATACATGCAGGTCCTCCAAGATCGTGGTTGAGAAACAGAAATGTAGGTGAATAAATGGTCCATACTATGGCCCAATTTCAATTAAACAACTCAAATTTATATCAAACTGAACAGACTTTTTATTAGCTGCTATCCAAAACATACACAATCCACTTCACTGATTTAACTGCAGCACTACAAATCAACCAGAATCAGAATTTGCCTTCATTTAACGTACAATCACTTTTATGCTGTGATTTTCTATCCGTCACACATCTTTAACGTGACAGAAATTCATTGAGTTTACCAAACTTGAACTTTAAGATAGTGGTAAAAAAAAGAAAAGAAAAACCTTCTTATAAACTCACATTTCCAGTTTACTAAATGCAGATGATGTCAATGGAGCAAAAGGAGTGGTGAGATTCTTGATCACATACAGTAATACTCAAGATAGTATGCATACCGGAATTGTATACTTTCCTATTATAAATTAGCTTAAACAGCATGTGACCAAAAAAAGTGCATCCATATGTACAGTACTCTTAAAGCAAGCATAAAGCACCAAGATGACCTACAACTTCCTGGAGATTCTGAAATGTGCATATGCGATGGACACTTTACTTTCCCATGAAGTCACAATTGGAGAGGATTTGAGAATGTAAGTGGAGGGACAGAACTGACGCTGGTAGGTCATGTGATACTGATAACATGCTGAATGCAGTACATGTCCACCAGATTACACTCATCACATACACATAACATACTTTTTAATGGGCCTCAACTTACTTCTAATTCGAAACGAGCCCCTACTCACTCAGTAAGCAGTATTCTTACACAGCAAGAGTTTTATTTTCTCTATGAGCTACTCTATGGAGTGGGTTTCTCTCACTACAGTGGCAAATGAAAATCTCAAAGAGGGAGAGGAGTTATAAAAGAATAATTTAAGTGGGCAGCAAGGAAATTTCTGTCAATCCTTTCCACGCTTAAACACTTTTTCAGATCAATTTAGACCCATTGATGCTTGGAGACAAGCAACGATCTTTGGTTTATTTAGAAACTATTTTCTTGGTGACAAAATGTTGTCTCAAACATAAATTACTCTATTTTAACTTGTTTAGTTAATTATTTTTTAACTCGATCTGTTGTAAACATTTGAACACAGTCATGCTTAAAGGTATATATTCAATTTTCTTTTCAATTTTAAAGGTGACATCAAATTAAATGTTCACTTTTGTAGATTCTCGTGTGTTAATTAGGTTTGTGCTGTGTCTGCCAGCTTAGACAAGTTAAAAAGAAAAGAAGCAGTTCGTTTTTTGAAACTGTCCAAGTGCCGTAACTGACCTGCTTGAATTTGATTTGAAATGTAATCTGTTTGATTACATTTCGCATTGATAATGACAAGCTGCAATGTCAAGAAATTATATGCAAGGATTATATGTGCTGCAGATGTCCTGGTGCAATTTCACATTTTTTCATTTTAATTACAGATTCAAATACTTCATGCCAGTCATACAGACAGTCAGCAGAAGCTCGGGGCTTGGTTGAGCAGTGTGTGTGCGCTGCACTGGTTTAGCTACACCTCAAGAATGGATCAGTTGGCTACCACAGCCATTCCTGAACATGCAGCCTCAAAGAGCGGCAGGATATGCAGAAGCTCAATAGCATTTAAAACGATATGAAGCAAGTCAGTTCGCTGTGTGGACTAAGGTGTTTTTGACAGAGTAAAAAGGTTGTATATTTACACTATTGAGAAATTTAGACAATGTCAATTATAGACTTTTCATTAAGACCCAAAAGAATCATTTCAACTTGTGTAAAATGGGCATCCAATATCACCTTTAAAACCAGTGGTCACTGACTTCTAATACATTTTCTCCTTATAAAAGTACAGCTCAACAGAAAAAAAACCCCAACAAAACAAGACATTTTGCGGAATGTTATAAAGCAGCAGCCTTCTACTTCCATAGTATTTTTGTTCCTACCATCGATGTAAACAGCTGCTGGTTTCCAACATTCTTTAGAATATTTTGTTTTGAACAGAACAGAAGAAAGACATTCATAAAAGTTTATAATCATTTGAGTGTGAGTAAATGGTGAGTTTTGGGAAGAACTTTCATTTTATAAAGTCAATGGCTACCGGCTTCCAGTATTCTAGAAAATATCTTCGTTTATGTTCAACAAAACAAAATAATATTACAAGAAACCACTTGAAGGTGATTACATGGCGAGCAAAATTTCATTTGAACTCAACTATCCACTTCAACACTGTATTCCTTGAACAACAACATGCTTCTTCGTGTAATAAAGTTGGTTTTATATTCGCACATTCGTTCAGTGACAACTTGCAAAGAATTCTTGTCTGAAAGTATATTATTAAGGAGAACGTGTGAACATACGAAAATAAAACAAACTTTACCCCAATTTGATTGAATTGATCTCAAGAGATGAGACCCACCTTTGCCATTTTGCCAAGCCGTGTACCAGGACAGACTGAGAAACGATGTGAAGAAAACAATCGCAGTGGCAACAGTTCCATGTCTGAGCCTCATCTCATTTCAGCGCCTCTCCGTGCGGCCGCCTCTGCTGCTCCTGATCCCGGCGAGCATACGCGCTTCAGAGGAGCGGACAGGAGGTGACGGGGGCCCGGATCATCTGCTGTCTTCACCGCGGTCCAGTCCTCCTCCTCCTCCTCCTCCACCACCTCCTCCTCCTCTCGGTCGCTGCTGGAGTCACGAGGCAGCCCAGCGGAACTGATGCATTTCAAGAGAAAGACGTGCAATCCTCATGCCTGCCGTTACTGGGAGAGACATTCAATTAATGAAACATCGATAGGACAACACGTATTGTTTTGGATATGTTTTAGTTTTTTTTGCGGACCGCAGTGACTGACGGAGTTAAACAGATCGCTGTTTAAATATGCATGCAACCTTATTACTAAGGAAATGAATCACTAAGGGACACTAAGAAATACAGCAGATGAAATGTAAAACGGGGGAGGGGTGATTGGGTAAAATAAAACATTAAGCGAATTCAAAACCCACACAATTCGGGTATGTAAAATAATCTTGACTAATAATAATAATAAGTTGACTACCTGTCGGAGGACCCTAAAATATGTCAGACAGGCATTATCAACAGCCCCAAGTTCAACACTTCTTACCGTTTACCCTGTTGTTGAACAGGAACCGTCCGGACTCGATCTCATTGGAAATATCCAGTAAAAAAAACAACAAGCCAAAACACGATTTGTGATGTTCGTTAAAATGGTATATTAGACACAGCGTCCTGCCAGAAGCTTCATCGATGATGCGATCTCTCAATCAACCTTTGTTGAAGACCACACCTACAATGAGCTACGATCGCCCACACAGAACTGTGATTGGCTGGAGTCATCTGACTCCGCCCACTGTGGCGTTGATTGGCCGGTGTCTGGCTCCTGTTTGGCGCCACACAGTGGACTTAACCTATATAACACACTCACTCAAGTACTGTATATGCAACACCGTTTACATTTTTTTAAATAATTGGGTGAACTTATGACAGCTGAAATGTTACCATTCCATGGCTAAAAACGAGTTTACAAATTTCATGACATGACCACTACCGTATATGTAAGAGATAGCAGCTATATTTAGAACAAGAAGTACATTTAAAAGGGTGAACTTCCCAAAAATGAAAATTCTGTCATATCTTACACACCCTTTACTTGTCTCAAACATTTATGATTTTCTTTCTTCCGATGAACACAAAGGAAGATATTTTGAAGAAAGTTGGAAACTGGTAACGACTGACTTCCATAGTATTTGTTTTTGCTATATGGAAGTCGTTACTGGTTTTCGGCTTTCTTCAAAATATCTTCTTTAGCGTTCAACAGAAGAAAGAAAATCATAAATGTTTGGAACCATATTGAGGGCAAATAAATTGGAGTAAATGTTAATTTTTGTGTGAACTATCCCTTTAATATGAAGATATTAAGAAAATGTTATGTAAATACGTCAGTATGTTGTATTGGCTAGACAATCAGTTATGAAATCCTTTTAAATGTGCATAAAAATACCATTATATCCAGATTCTATGTTGAGATTCCTCTCAATGATAGATAGACAGACAGATAGATAGGTAGATAGATAGATAGATAGATAGATAGATAGATAGATAGATAGACAGACAGACAGACAGACAGACAGACAGACAGACAGACAGACAGACA
>CAIGQV010000001.1:2926759-2963007 GCA_903798115.1 Danio jaintianensis
ACAGACAGACAGACAGACAGACAGACAGACAGACAGACAGACAGACATGGTAAATTCTATATGATCTACAGTGCATCCGGAAAGTAGTCATAGCGCTTAATTTTTTCCACATTTTTTTATGTTACAGCCTTATTCCAAAATGGATTAAATTAATTTATTTCCTCAAAATTCTACACACAATACCCCATAATGACAATGTGAACAAAAGATTTTTTTAAATTGTTGCAAATTTATTAAAAATAAAAAACCTGAAAAATCACATGTACACAAGTATTCACAGCCTTTGCCGTAAAGCTCTAAATTGAGCTCAGGTACATTCTGTTTCCACTGATCATTCTTGAGATGTTTCAGCAGCTTAATTAGAGTTCACCTGTGGTAAATTCAGTTGATTGGACATGATTTGAAAAGGCATACACCTGTCTATATAAGGTCCCAGTGCATGTCAAAGCACAAACCAAGCATGAAGACAAAGGAATTGTATGTAGACCTCCGAGACAGGATTGTCTCGAGGCACAAGGCTGGGGAAGGTTACAGAAAAATGTCTGCTGCTCTGAAAGTTCCAATGAGCACAGTGGCCTCCATCATCCGTAAGTGGAAAATGTTTGAAACCATCAGGACTCTTCCTAGGCCGGCCATCTAAGCTGAGTGATCAGGAGAGAAGGGCCTTAGTCAGGGAGGTGATCAATAACCCGATGGTCACTCTGTCTGAGCTCCAGCGTTCTTCTGTGGAAAGAGGAGAACCTTATAGAAGGACAACCATCTGTACAGCAATCCACCAATCAGGCCTGTATGGTAGAGTGGCCAGACGGAAGCCACTCCTTAGTAAAGGGCACATAGCAGCCCGCCTGGAATTTGCCAAAAGGCATCTGAAACAAAATTCTCTGGTCTGATAAGACTAAAATTGAACTCTTTGGAGTGAATGCCAGGCGTTACGTTTGGAGAAAACCAGGCACCGCTCATCACCAGGCTAATACCATCCCTACAGTGAAGCATGGTGGTGGCAGCATCATGCTGTGGGGATGTTTTTCAGCAGCAGGAACTGGAAGACTAGTCTGGATAGAGGGAAAGATGAATGCAGCAATGTACAGAGACATCCTGAATGAAAACCTGCTTCAGAGTGCTCTTGACCTCAGGCTGGGGCGACGGTTCATCTTCCAGCAGGACAATGAGCCAAAGCACACTGCCAAAATATCAATGGAGTGGCTTCCCAACAACTCGGTGAATGTCCTTGAGTGGCCCAGCCAGAGTCCAGACCTAAATCCTATTGAACGTCTCTGGAGAGATCTGAAAATAGCTGTACACCGTCACTTCCCATCCAACCTGATAGAGCTTGAGAGGTACTGCAAAGAGGAATGGGCAAAAATTCCAAAGACAGGTGTGCCAAGCTTGTGGCATCATATTCAAAAAGACTTGAGGCTGTAATTGCTGCCAAAGGTGCATCAACAAAGTATTGAGCAAAGGCTGTGAATACTTATGTACAGTCATGGCCAAAAGTTTAGAGAATGACACAAATATTAGTTTTCACAAAGTGTGCTGCTAAACTGCTTTTAGATCTTTGTTTCAGTTGTTTCTGTGATGTACTGAAATATAATTACAAGCACGTCATACGTTTCAAAGGCTTTTATCGACAATTACATGACATTTATGCAAAGAGTCAGTATTTGCAGTGTTGGCCCTTCTTTTTCAGGACCTCTGCAATTCGACTGGGCAGGCTCTCAATCAACTTCTGGGCCAAATCCTGACTGATAGCAACCCATTCTTTCATAATCACTTCTTGGAGATTGTCAGAATTAGTGGATTTTTGTTTGTCCACCCGCCTCTTGAGGATTGACCACAAGTTCTCAATGGGATTAAAATCTGGGGAGTTTCCAGGCCATGGACCCAAAATTTCAACGTTTTGGTCCCCGAGCCACTTAGATATCACTTTTGCCTTATGGCACGGTGCTCCAAAATGCATTGTTCTTCACCAAACTGTTGTTGGATTGTTGGAAGAAGTTGCTGTTGGAGGGTGTTTTGGTACCATTCTTTATTCATGGCTGTGTTTTTGTGAGTAAGCCCACTCCCTTGGATGAGAAGCAACCCCACACATGAATGGTCTCAGGATGCTTCACTGTTGGCATGACACAGGACTGATGGTAGCGCTCACCTTTTCTTCTCCGGACAAGCCTTTTTCCAGATGCCCCAAACAATCGGAAGGGGGCTTCATCGGAGAATATGACTTTGCCCCAGTCCTCAGCAGTCCATTCGCCATACTTTTTGCCGAAGATCAATCTGTTCCTGATGGGTTTTTTGGAGAGAAGTGGCTTCTTTGCTGCCCTTCTTGACACCAGGCCATCTTCCAAAAGTCTTCGCCTCACTGTGCGTGCAGATGCGCTCACACCTGCCTGCTGCCATTCCTGAGCAAGCTCTGCACTGGTGGCACTCCAATCCTGCAGCTGAATCCTCTTTAGGAGACGATCCTGGCGCTTGCTGGACTTTCTTGGATGCCCTGAAGCCTTCTTAACAAGAATTGAACCTCTTTCCTTGAAGTTCTTGATGATCCTATAAATTGTTGATTTAGGTGCAATCTTAGTAGCCACAATATCCTTGCCTGTGAAGCCATTTTTATGCAACACAATGATGGCTGCACGCGTTTCTTTGCAGGTCACCATGGTTAACAATGGAAGAACAAAGATTTCAAGCATCACCCTCCTTTTAACATGTCAAGTCTGCCATTCTAACCCAATTAGCCTGACATAATGATCTCCAGCCTTGTGCTGTCAACATTCTCACCTGAGTTAACAAGACGATTACTGAAATGATCTCAGCAGGTCCTTTAATGACAGCAATGAAATGCAGTGGAAAGGTTTTTTCAGGATTAAGTTAATTTTCATGGCAAAGAAGGACTATGCAATTCATCTGATCACTCTTCATAACATTGTGGAGTATATGCAAATTGCTATTATAAAAACTTAAGCAGCGACTTTTCCAATTTCCAATATTTGTCATTCTCAAAACTTTTGGCCACGACTGTACATGTGATTTTTCAGGTTTTTTATTTTTAATACATTTTTTCACATTGTCATTATGGTGTATTGTGTGTAGAATTTTGAGGAAATAAATGAATTTAACCCATTTTAGAATAAGGCTGTGACAAAAAAAAATGTGGAAAAAGTGAAGCGCTATGAATACTTTCTAGATGCACTGTATTTGATATATATTACACAATATCTGATACTACTATACATATTTTACTATATTTAGTACATTTCTGTATTAATGTATTCACATATTACTTTAAACAATAGATTGTTTTGGAAAAATCTAAAATTCTATTAGTGGGTATATGATTATCAAATTTAATTTTAAATGAATCTTGTTGTTTTATTTCTTTTCATTATCTTATTTTTATTTATTTTTATTATCTATTATTTTTATTATTTTCATTTTCATGTTTCAGTTATAAACTTAAATAAACACAATAATCAAAATTTGGATTAAATATGAACAAAACCTACTTTTACCAAAATATTTTCAATACATTTTAATCTATCAGTTGAGTTTGTCATTGATGACAAAGCACACTCACAGGATAATAGAGGCTAATGTTTATATGTGGGTTCATTTTTGTTATTTTTTTTTTTCCTGCACAGAAAATGTTATTGCTCCCCATATGAATGAAATGTATAAAAACATCTACTTTCCTGTGAATATTTCTTCTATTCATTTAGTTATATCACATATTTGCAACAACAACAAAAGTGAGTTTTCTGTTATAGTGTATATATTTAGATGTGCATGTATGCCATGTTTGCTGTCTGAATGCGGGCACCAGAGGGCATGCAGATTTAATGAATAATTGATTAGTTTATCTGACCTTCACTGTCACTGATAGCTTGTGTGCCTGAACCTTTAATATGTTACTATTTCTCATATGCCCTTACCGACTAACTTTATTGAGTAGAACTGTTCTAATAATGCAAATGCTGTATATATCACATGTCAGCAACTATACAGATATGGTTAAGACGATCTGCTGAACTGATTCTCAGAATGAGTAAGAAAGGTTATTAAAATGACTTTGATCCTGGGCTGAGTATTTCAGAAAGTGCGCATCCACTGGGATTTTAACACAGCCATCTCTAGAGTTTACAGATAATGGTGCAAAAAAGAGAATATATCCAGTGAGTGGCAGTTCTGTGGGTGAAAATGTCTTGAGGAGCTTGAGAAGACTGATTCAGCTAATAGAAACGCAACAGTAATTCAAATAATCAAAAAAAGGTCACATAATCTCACATTTATTCTACAATATACCAGTATCTTTTTACTAATACTTATTTTAAGCTACTAGTAATTTATTAGTGACCAGTGCTTATTCTTTATGCATATAAGTGTTAGTATCTACTTAATTAGTACAAGCGTCACAAATAAGTACTAGTATGTATTAATTACCAGTATTTACTGAATAAATGAATGTTGGGCAACAATCAAATTTTTTTTTTGCGATTAATCTCAAAAAGTTTATGCTATTAATCGTTATTAATCACATTCTTATATGTAAAATTTAACAATAAATGCAAAAGTAATGTATTCTGCACTTTTATTTTTAAAGTACTGGTATATGAATAACATTTGTTTTGCAAACCCTCTAGACAAGAAGCATTCCCTTAACAGTCAGTAGTTCTCAGTCCCTGTCATTGCTCCACACTGCTTTCAGATAACCAGCTCGATAGATGAGAGCTTTATAGATGTGTTCAGACTGACAGGGTCCCTACACAGTGTTCACTGCAGTGTTCACTTCACTACAGAACGCTCATACACAAATTTGCTCAGCACAACTGCCTGCAGCATCTTAAATGTCAGAGTTGAAAACATTTCAACTTTTCAGAAGTTCAAAGCACATCATGTAATAAGATTCAACAAATAATCTTCACCCTTTAGGTAGGCAGCACATTTTAATTTTATCTGTAAACAAATCTTGTATCAGAGCTACAGCAAGGGTTTGTCAATGGTGGTTCCTTGGAAAGCACAGCTGATGGTTGCTTAGCAAAGCAGATGCCATGGGAGTGCAACCTCCTCATCGCATTGAAATTGGTGGAGAAAGTGGCACATCTCACATTTTCTAAGCTTTTTAGATGCGACATTTAAACGCCCCTACGAACAAATGCGCAGAGCGGTGCCTCGCTAGGACCGGGGTTATTTAAGTGATACTTCAGACCCAAAGTATTACAATGATAAGCTTTGCAGAGGTTACAGATAACTTTGGCTCTTTCAACTCTGCCATGTCGAAGAAACTGAAAAAGAAAATGACCATATATGAGTTTAGTACCTTTCTACAATTCTCTGTAACGTTAGTTCACCAGTTCATGTGAGCCCCGCAGCAGACAATAATTCTGAAAATCAGTTCAGCAGATCGTCTGTTTAGTTGCTGCTATTAGACCCACCACAAATGTTCTCATTGGTTGATGCGCGTGATGACACCCATCCTAAGTCAGCAATGTAAAATAATAATAGTAGCAATAAAAAAATGGCATTAATGAGAATAAAATAATTGTCCCAGTTAAGTAATTAATACAAGTCATTTTTAAAAGGTACCACACTGTAAAAAATATCTGTTAATTAACAGTTTCAATATTTTGTAATTCAGTTTTTTTCTCTTTATTTATTGTTTTGAGTTCAGCTGCAGTTTAACAAAGTGACAGTATATTAAGACATATATATATATTGTTACCAGGTTTTTGTACTGGTTTGTTACTGTTTTCAAACACCAGAAGTTGTTGGGAGGAAAGATCAAGGTGCCATAATGCAAATAAATGCATAAACAAAAAATACAGTTCACAAAAATATGTTCACAAAATACAGAAAATTAGATATTTTTACAGTGTAGTACCTAATAAATAAGCATAGCTAAGGTTAAACTACTAATATTCTATGTAGACACTAGTAGTTAATGTTAAATCGGCTTGCCATGTAGCATTTGTAGCAGCAAATGTGACTATGTCATGTCACTATGAACCAACATCCAACACATACTAGTAAGGTGTACCTAACTAAGTGTATAAGAGTGTATTTTTGTGTTATATCACATATATCCCATAGTACTGTTATTTTAATGCAGTGTGATGGCAACAATGTGACTAATATCAATTGTAGTATGTATTAAAGGCCTACATATCTTTTTCTTTCCTGGTTTTTGTCTTTCATCTTGAGGTTTAATTCAGTTTCATTCAGCTAGAATTGAAGTCCTATTCATAAACTAAGCTCTTTGCCGCAGTGTACTTTTATTCATATGCTCATCTCTTCCATATCAACTCTACAGCCAGCTGTTTAGTCATAGATTCATCCAATTCTTGTTGTGTAACTAAAAGTGGTCCTATCTTAGATATGTGCCTGCGTGATTATTTTTATTCCCTGTTGACTCGCAACAAACTCTCTCGCAGAAAAGTTTGCTTTATAAGAACTCGTAGGCTGAAGATAAAGCTGAAATCATTTAAAATAGAGATGATTAATTACAACCCACACAGACCACTTTTTAATTTTGCTTAAGCCAGATACAGTATTACATAAGACAATTTTTCTGAAGTCTCTTGGCGAAATTATTTTAGGCTTAATTATGCGTTATATAATCAAATTACTCCAATCAATCCTTTTTCTAACCTACGTCATTTGCCCTTCATTTTACATTAAGAACAAGGCTAAAAAACAAAACACAAAATAACATTGACTTCAACACTATATATCATTTCATTTTATTTGAGCAGCTCATGTATATCATTGTGAGGAGGTAATGCAAGGCACAAACAGCTATTTGAGATATTTCATTAAGGTGACGAATACATTGTAGTTGTATTAGGTAGTGTAACATACTGTATTAAAACACTGTCCTTAAGAAGTCAATTCTAACCATAAACTAAACGCATTAGATGCCATGAATAGCAAATTCGCACACACATAACTGGTATTTCACACTTCTGTCATTAATGAAATATCAGACCTTCAATGATACATATTGTAAAGTGGGTTTCAGAGAAAACAGGCAAAAATATCTACTTCTATTTGGTATACTTTTTTGTGTATGTATTAAAGCATTCAGTACAGAAAGTACATACTTTTGTGAAGGCATAAATGGCAGGAATATTTAATATGAGTGATTTGAATGTTTATGTATAAGGAATTACTAGCTTTTCTTTCAATGTAACCTTAAGTAAGTGTGGAATTATTTAATTAATTAATAATGTTAGGCTTTCTTTGAATGAACAATTCATACATTCAACAAATGCTCTGAAATTCGATAGGAACACCCAAACACAGTGATCTGGCATCACTGCAAAAACAACAACAACAACAACCACAGTTTGGAAGTAGCACGAAAAGCATAACCACCTTCTGTCCATAATCAGTTCAGTTCTGCTTGTCCATTATAGGATGTTGCTGTTTTGGCCTCAGAAAGGTGTCGCTTTGAAATACTCTTCAAGCGGAACAACTGACACCCCACCAAACCAGTCCTGAAGCCAAACTTGCTGCAAAACCAACTTCATAAAGAACCACTGATGTCCAGGGGGCCACTTCTTCATGACCGGATGCCTAAACACAGCATAAAAAAAACACTCAAATGAATTCAAACGGAACATTAGCTCACCCTAGAGATTTTGATATGCTTAATAACATTTGCATTAGCACATTAGCAGTAGCCTACCTTTTAAGTATAAAATTAGTCTACAATTGTAGTTGTGAAAAATGAGTACAATTTTTAGTATGATAACCTAAAATAAACTGGTACATTGACTAAAGAAAGCCTTCCCTAAATATTTCAAGAATTAATTATTTCTACACTTTTTGGCTGCGATTACCATGTTACTAGCACATTTGTAGCTTGTTTTTGCACATAACATGTTTAGTATGTTGCTAGCACGTTTTAAGACTATGCTAGCATGAGTTAGCATGCTCTAAGTGTGTACCTTGCACACTAAGCACGTTGCTAACGTGAATTGACATTAAAAAGCTGCTTGTTTAGCATGTTGTTTGCATGAATTATCATTGACACAATTCTAGCATGTTTTAGAACATGGTTAACATGTTTTAACATTGCTAACATGAATTAGAATGTCACAAACACGTTTAAAGATGCCACTTGTATGAATTAGCAAGATGCTGGCCTTTCCGAACATTTTTCAACCATAATACCATGAAATAACACCTTGCTACCATCTGTAGCATGTCGCTAGCATGTATTTAGCATGTCTAACATGTTGCTAGAACAAATTATCATAATATCACTAATATGTTTTCTAGCATGTTTGCATTATGTTGCTAGCATATTTTTACACCATGCTTTAATTAGAAGGCTAGCAGCTTGCTAACATTCAATAATTGTTTGCACATGGCTAACACATTCAAATTGTTGCTAACATTTCTGTAGGCTAATGAGTTTTAACATGCCTACCAGAAAAAAATACTACAGCAATTTATAGCAAATATTATAATGTCTTTAAACCATACAATAGCAAAGTGTATATAATACTATTATAATACTTTTTTGAATGAATGCTACAGCATACTGTATTAACTAAAGTGAACTCTAACTGTAATAATAAATACTGTAGTATACTTTAGCATTTACACTGACTGTAGTACACATAACTATACTTGTCCAACAGAGTAAGACACAGAAAAACACTTCCCAGATTAGATTAAAAATATTTTTGTTGCATTCAGAGCTTTGTGTATGATTTATAATGTTCATATTACCTGGAGAACATGGCTTCTTTAGCAAAATCAAGCTCCTCTGGTCCCACCTCCACCATCTTACCAGTCAAAGTGAGTCTAGCGCACCTAGGGTCTTCAGGATCATAAACCTGCTTCCTTTTAAGGAAAATGCACAGGAAATCACATCAATTATCTATTATACAATAAAAATTGTGTATTCAAAGCTTCTCATTCAACCATATGTCAGCGGACACACCTGCAGAAATCTCCCTCTGCTTCAGAAAACGTTAAGGAAGCAAATGGGAAGCTGCGGAGATCAGTTACAGTGTTGTCCATTGGTGTGACATAGAAATAAGGAACACCAGTGCTGTTGTCTGCTGGACCGTCACTGACAGAGAAGATGTTGCCAAATGGAAGTCCTCTAATCTAAAAAGACATAAAGGACAAACAACACCCTAAAATAGGCACAATTCATAATGCATGTGCATCTAAACTTTATCATTATCCCTAAAGAGTGCAGAACCCTTAAAGGAATAGTTCACCAAAAAAATGTATGTTCTGTGATAATTTACTCACCCTTGACTTGTTCCAAACCAATTTGAATTTATTTGTTCTGCTCAATACAAAAGAAGATATTTTGAAGATTGTTGTAAACCAGTAACCACTAACATCCAAAGTAGGAAGTCAATGGTTAGCGGTTTCCAACATTCTTCAATATATTCTTCAGTAATATGACCTACATGTGCTGTAGCAGGAAGAGGAAAATATTGAGGTCAAAAAGGGTCTGCGAGGTTCACCTGTGCCTCAGTGTTGATGGTAACTGCTTTATCAAGCAGTTTGGACTGGAATTGTGACACATTGGAAAGAAGAAATGTTCCCAAATAAATATTCTATTAAGCATTTATTTATTTATTCATATTTCATATTTATGGCTTGCAAAAGTAAATATATATATTTTTTGAATATATATATACAATCATGTCTTTTATCTCCACAAATCATGAACTCAATCATGGTTTTAGGAGTAACACTAACGAGAACCACTGGCAGGGATATTCATATGATATAATAAAAAAAACATTAATTCCCAGTGATGGGTTGCAGCTGGAAGGGCATCCGCTGCGTAAAACATATGCTGGATAAGATGGCGGTTCATTCCGCTGTGGCGACCCCTGATTAATAAAGGGACTAAGCCGAAAAAGAAAATGAATGAATGAATGAAAAAAACATTAAATGAGTAATGTAATTACAAAAGGTGTTTTGCAAAATGTTTTTGCTCTTTACAGCAAATGTAATAGAAACCATAAATAAAATAAAGCTTCATTTTACTTTGAAAGTGAGGTTGTGTAATACTTATGGTTATCTACAAACATAAAAAAAACATGAGGCTGAAAATTTCTGAAAATATATTTACTTCCTGCTACTCTTTTCTCAAACTAATATCAAATATGCATTTCTAAGAGACAAAACTCTCTCTCTCTCTATAATATACATATATATATATATATATTGGTTTTAATGGAAACTATAATGGTCTTGGGTCTCTGGTAATATGTTTTGCCTCCAAATGGAAATATGTCCCAAACACTCATCCATTGTAATTTAACTTGTTTTAATGGTTAAAATTTGACGGCTTGTAATTTTTTATGGTATTTATAGTGGAAATCGTTTGAACTTCTGATGGTCTATCTTGTGTTTTCAGCATGGGGGAAATAAATATTATTATATTATTAATATTGCATGTGCAGCGCATGGTGTTGGTGCCAGCATCTGTAGAACTGAATGAGTAGCAAAGGTGCCAATGCTCTCAAATGTTATGTAAGTCTGAAGGGCTGGTTTGTTTACTTTTTTGTTGTTGACAGCTGATCTAAACGTAGGTCTATATCTAAACGTATCACTGAACTGACTCTCCGGGAAAAGACAGGGCGGTAAACAGCGCATCATCACCTGCTCCAGCGTGGAGAGGGTCGACAGGAGCCCCCAGTCCCAGTGATGCGCCATGTATCGCGCGACTCTCGCGCTCTCCTCGTGCGGCGGCGGCGTCGGGATGCTGGACGGCACTTTCACCTCCTCCATCCGGTATGAGAACACACGGGACGCGGACGACACATCCTCGCCTTTCGATATCTGCTCGGGTTTCTTCTCGGCCCCGTCCCGGTACACCGAGGACGGGTAGGACTGTTTCCAGATGCCGATGTTGTCGACGAGCACAGCGGGCGCCTCGTCGGAGTGAGTGTCCAGTTCCTCATCCGCCGCGTCTCCGGTAACGGCCCAGGACACCGAACTCCTGATGGTGTAGCTCTCGCAGACACAGAACAGTGCCGTTAACGCGGTAACGAGAAGCATAGTGTTGACATTCACCAGCGCCGAGACCGTTCAGCCTGCATGTTTATTTCGCAACTATAGAGTATGGCGTTACATGATACTGGACAGAAAGTTTGTTGGCTCTGAAACAGCGGCGTCGCCTGGACCGCCTGAGAACTGCAGCACTCTCGGATTCTCATTATTCATTTTGCTTCGGCTTATTTACCAGGGGTCGCCACAGCGCAATGAACCACCAACTACTCTGGCATATGCTTGACGCAGCGGATGCCCTTCCAGCCGCAACCCAGTACACACTCAAATTCTGTTGCTGGTTATTTCATAAACTGGAGTCATGTAATAGGCTATTCCAGATATGAAATTGTGATGGTAATTTGGATATTGATCGATTGGATATTGATAGTACAGTAAAGTAATTTGCACAAAAAAAATAAAAGAAACGAACGAACAAAAAACAACAACATATCTCTATATATTGCTAGGCATAGTTCACCCAAAAATGAAAATTTACCTCAAGTAGTTTCAAACCGTTATGAGCATTTTTCTTCTGCTGAACACAAAATAAGTTATTTTGAAAAATGTTACAAACCTGTAAGCATTAAAACCTGTAAACCTGTAACCATTGGCTTGCATAGTAGGGAAAACAAATACTATGGAAGTCAATGGTTACAGGTTTCTAACATTTCTAGAAATATCTTCTTTTGTGATCAACAGAGGACAAAAAAAAACTCAAACAGCTTTTTTATTTGACATAACCTTTTAAAATGGTCATAAAAGTATTAAATTAAGTATTATATTATTAAATATTGAAGTCGATAATAAATACAGAATAAAAAGGTGGTATTTTGGTACACAATACATTTTTAAAAGTCAATATTGATAACCAAACATAAGGACAAAATTTAAATAGACTTTAAAAATATATATATTGGTATTAATTGTGGTATGTCAGTACAAAATATTGCCATGTGTCCGTAGCTTGTGTTCTGGGGCATTTTGATGATAATTTTGCATAAAAATACATATAAATATTTGTGAATGAACAGTTCAAAAACCACAATTTTATTTTAATTATTATTTATTGATATTGCATTTGATTGTGTTCAGTTAATATAAAAAAAGATGAACTAAAAGAAGAACTAGAAATGAATGTAGAATAATAATAATAATGTATTCAATATTTTGAATAAATGAAAATAAAATAACATGGATCCATCTGTTGGTAATTTGCTATAACAAATGTGTTCTTTTAAATAACACAATGAAATAAATATAAGGGGTATGAATTCATATTATTGATAGTACAATGTAAATGAAATATTATAATACTAATAAAAATAAAAAAGTAATTTAAAAAATGATTGATTTGAGTTAATACAAACATGCATGCTAGACTGACATTTGGTATTTCAAATTAAGTAATTTGGCATTATATTTATTAAAAAAAGGCATCTTTATTTGAAAATAATACATATTTTTTTGTTGTTATTGATATTTTATGATGAACCACAAATCAGGTCTCAGATTTAGTGAGATGAATTTATTTAACATGGGTATATTTTTAAAAGCAAGCTGACCATAATTTAATATTTCAAATATTCTTTACAGTCACATAATTTAACATAAAATAACAGAAATCTTCAAACCTAATAGGTGTCAGAAAATCAACAGGTCATACAATGTTACAATACATATAAACCATGAATGTAATGTAAATGTAAAAGGAAATAATAATATTAATCAAACGAATACTCAGACAACATTTTTCACAAGAAAAGATACAAGAAAAGGTAAACCTGAGAAGCACTGAGCAATATATTACACGGGGACAGTTCTATAGTTTTGGGTAAAACATAGCATCGGTTTCTATTCCTGAAATCTCACTCAGGACACTTTTGCTTGAGAATTTATTTTACCTTCGTCAGTTTTACCCTGTTTTGTTGTGCTGTATTGTGCCACTTTTACAAAACACATGACCAGATATTTACTTACATATTTGTCTTTGCTTTGTGTTGTTGATGCCTACACTGGCGATCAAATGATTGAAATAATTCAGTAAGATTTGTAATGTCTTTGAAAGAAATCTCTCACCATCTATGCTCACTAAGACTGCATTTATGTGATCAAAAATACAATTCATCAGTTAAATATTATTAGAACTTAAATAACAATTTCTTTAATACAAAACTGAATTTTCAGTATCATTACTCCAGTTGTCAAGGTCAAATGACACTTCAGAAATCAGTCTAATATGCTGATTTGCTGTTCAAAAACATTTCTTATCAGCAATGTTAAAAATGTTTGTGCTGTTCAACAGTATAAAAATGGAGGGTGAGTAAATGATGACAGAATTTTTTAAATTGTAAAAAAAATATACTAGTTTTATTGTTTTTTGATCAAATTAATGCTTTCTCTATGAGCAGAAAAATGATGTTTGGTTAATGAATTCATAGTTCACATGGAGAGAATGCAAGCAACATAGATGGGTAAACCTAAAGCGGTAGTTCACCCAACAATAAATATTTCCTTACCATTTACTCAGACTCGAGTGCTTCTAAACATATATGAACTTTTTTCTTCTGTTGAACACAAGGAAGATATTCTGAGGAATGTTGAGGGGAAAAAATCCATTGACATCCATTAGAAGAACAGAAACTATGGAGGTCAATGGCTGTTTTTCTAACATTCTTAAGTATATGTTCATTTGTGTAAAAGGATGAGTAAATGATGTCAGAATTTACATTTTTGGGTGAACTGTCCCTTTAAGAGGTTCAGTGACTGACAAATATGCAACTGTCCCTCAATAATACAGAAATACTGGTTCACTTCCAGACTGCACCACTTTAAAGTCTAAGTGAAATCAAAATGTACGATGTTTATTTTGCTAGCGCACATTGTCATTCTTTAGCTGAACAATTAATTAGTGCAAGTTAATCCACTGAAAGAAAAAAATGTTTGTTTTGGTAATCTTTAATCAAAGGATGACCATTTGCATCCATGTTTGGCGGTCCTCCTCTGTTGATGTCAGTTTGACGGCCTCAAAGAAAGGCCCCTACTCAATATTCCGTTTCAGTTGGAAGCACATCAACATACTGAAATAAAAGTCTCAGCATCTTCTGGTTCACACTGACTTTAACATCAACTTAACGTCTGCTGAGCTTCATCTGGAGCAAACCATTGCCACTTTAAATCCATGTTCAACATGAAAACCCCTTCAAACTTACAAACCTTACACACAGGCTCAGCATCCAACCCCAGATTTATCTTTTGTCTCCATTAGTCCATAGTCATATCGCTCCATGCCAGCGATTTCCTCTTGGCGAGCTCCATCCAGGATGGTTGACTGCTGTCCCGCACTGACTGCAGAGGAGACGACGATGGTGAGGATGAAGGTGATTTCTGCTGCCCTTTTTCCTCTCTTTCTGCTGACCTCGCAGGAACAGAAGACACCGATGCTTCTGGAAACATCAACACCAAGTATGAGCATACATTTGAACCGTAGCCGGCATGTAAATCTTATACTGTGTTGCTCACTTACCCGATGACGAACTTGAGTCAGGTCCCGTGCCGGAAGCCTTCGAGATCGACGGTCGGAGAGGAACTGCTGACTGAGGTGTGCTTCGGGACTCTGATGAGCTTTTCTGCTCAATAGTCTAGTGAAATCAGTAAAATAATCTACAAATGTTCACGAAACACCACAAGCAGAATATGATGTACAAATATGCTAATGCTGCAAATGTCCACTCCAGAAATTCCACTCCAGTCTTTTAGTTTAATTTATTGATTTATAGCTCATTTATTCATTCATCTATTTTCCAATTTAGTAATTCCATTCAACTATAGCGCATGTCTTTGGACTGTGGGGGGAAACCGGGGAGATCATGCAAACTCCACACAGAAATGCCAACTGGCCCAGCCGGGACTCGAACCAGCGACCTTCTTGCTGTGAGGCGACAGTGCTAACCACTGAGCCACCGTGCTGCCCCTGATTTATAGTTTATATTATTAATAGTAACTCTTTAGTTTACGTATCATTTCTCATTATTGACTAGTTGCTTGTTAGCTGCCTATTGTTAAGATATTGTTTTTTATTAGTACTTATAAAAGTGCATAATCTGGATGATCATATTCTACATCCCTAATCTTACTACTACTACTGCCTTATTAAGTAATAATAAGCAGAAAAGTAACAGATTATTGAGTCAAAGTCATAGTTAATAGTCTATTAATAAGGAGAACTGTATCTTAAAATAAAGTGTGACCTTATTAGTTTAATTTTAAACAACTTTAAGGCTGTTGTGAGAAATGACTAATGGATAAGATCAAATTTTTTTTATCAAAATGAGCTCATTTTGAACTTGTTTTCATTTCTGATATTGATTTTTTGTGCAAACTCTAAATGAAGGAAGACTAATTGATAATTGGCATTTACATCTTCTAAATCACTAAACAGAAATACCATTGCAGTGATATAATGTTAGCGAGCATACAAGTGTATACAGTATTTCTACAATCCTTACCAGTCTAAGTTAAGAGATGGGGAAGCAGGTTAAATAAAAGTGAAACTGAGAACAGAACATAAACGAAAACATGGAGGAATCACTCTATGATAAATAAACGGTAGCTGAAGGTTTTTACTAGCCAAGGTGAATTTTCCAGAATGTTCACTGTAAAAAAGTGATTAGCTACTTTACTTACAAACATGTTTACTTAAACATGTTGCCTTCAAATTGTTAAGTAAATGATATTTGGGCAGAATTTTAAAACCATGTTCCATGTTGACAAAGAAAAAGATAAAAAACAGAAGCATTTATAGTTAAAAATAAAAGAATTCACTGAATAAAAGCTTTTATTTGTCAGTGTAACTTGGAATTGTTAAGCTGAATAAAACGGGCTTCCTCACTTTTTTTAAGTAAAGTCAACAAATCACTTTAAGCAACGGGTTTACTCACTTTTTAGGTAAAATCAACTAAATGCTTTTTACAGCGTTCGCTTTGACAAACTATGCATCTAATTTGACTTTACTTTTAGGCTATATCTATGTAGACACAATCACCTGTTTTACAAGAAAAGGGTCTTGTGAACACTTGCGATGTCTATCAGTGCTCTAGATCTGTCGGTTTCAGACTGTTGAATGAATTTTTTTCTCACATAGACTGATCAGCACGATTATGCCTTCAAATATAACGGCAAGAAACATTATGGGGTGGACAAATGTATATTATATAATCTATTATGTTAATTATTAATATTATCATTTAAGATACAGATCAGATGTCCTTCAGGGAGAATCAAACGTTAATTAGGGAGGTCAATCCCCCCCAAACCACCCTGTAATTCACACCCTGTGTGCAGTCACAATAAAATCACATGTAAATTAAGTGGAACACACTTGAAACACATATGAAACATGGTTTTGTCATATTAAATAAAACGATTTGATTTGGTTTTAGAACAATTTTATGTGAAACTCATATGATCCCATTTGACAAATGTGGGCACATGGAAATTTAACGCGTGAAGCTCATTTAGTTTTTTCCTAAGAATGGATTTTGCTCGAAAATGATATGTGATTAAAGAAATCAAGTGTGCGTGCATGTTAAATGATACCTTGGTTGCAGCAGTTGTTTGGTTCTCCCAGCGCTGCACCAGCGAGCTCTTGTTTCCTAATCCTGTGGCCCACACTGGTCTGCCATCTTCAGGTCCTGACCCCTTCCCCTGAAGCGCAGATGCCCTGTCAACTTTTCCTGAGATTACGGTGGGCTCTCCCTCCTCATCCAGAGGCTCTTCCTTCGAGACAGTACTGGCAGACTGTTGGGAGACTAGGTGGGATGTTAACTTTGAGCTTGAGAATAAATGTGCGGGACCAGAGGGAGGTGTGGGATGCTGTATAGCTTGTGAGGGGGTCTGTGATGTTGCACGGAATGGCGAGAACTGCGGAATGGGTGGTGTCTGTGTTGGCTGTTTGGATGTATGTACATTCAAGGCGCTTGTAACCGAAGACTGAGTTGGTTTTACTGTTGAATTACAAACTTGAGCTTTAGACTGAAACTGAACATCTCTTGTACTGTCAGTTAGAGGCTGACTAGCGATTGAATTAGCTGAAGGTTGGCTTGTTGTTGTTCTAGTTTGAGTCTGCACCGGAGGGTTAGATTGCGTGGATCTACCAGAGGCCTGTGCAAATGGTGGTTGTTTTGTTTCTGTGGGTTTTGGTGGAGGTTGTGTAGCTGTCGGCTGGCTTGTAATGTTCTGAGTGGTTTTTGGGTTGGCTTGTGAAGAAGATGATTGGGTTTGTGTTGTGCTCAAGGTTGTGGGTCGTGATTGTAAGCTTGGAAACTCTGGCAGTCTACTGGTGAAGAGCTGTTGGAGACTTCTGGTTTTCTCTCTGGCCATCTCCATCCAGGACACCTCTGAAGCTGTAGATGTTGGTACCGTCTCCTGAGAGGACACAGCTGGGGTCTCAACTGGAGGCAAGACTGAACCTTCATTGGGGGTTGAAGGTGTGATCTTAGTGTCTGATGTTGAGGGCTGAGGAGTTTCTGAAAAATGCATGGGAATATGTATATTTATCAGAAAAACATGCAACTTTGGACAAAGCTGGCCACTTGCACAAGTAAACTTCTTTGATTCAATTGTATTTATTCATCTGCACCACGACCATAGAGCCTATAGAGCCTATTGACAAAACAGACATAACCATGTAGCCTGACTGCCAAACAAATGATTCTTAAGGCTTATTCACGCTGCACTGACAGACACAGACCAGAAGTCAACAGTTACCAGAATGAATTATGTCACATCACGGACATTTCAAGACCCACAGAGTTCCAGAACATGCCCACTGATTGTGTAATCACCAATGGTAGCTCAAAGGTGTTTAGGAGATTTACATGGCTCAGTCCAATAAACAAACGCTCTTCCTTGTGAGCGATTGAGTGTATTGTTAAAAACTAGCCTATAGTGCCATCCCATCTGCAGTTAAAAACTAAGCCCAGAATTGATTCAAGAGAGAATAGTGATGCATTTTGAAAATCTCTAAATCAATGCAGAATCGATTCCTTGAATGATTTTTTCAGCACATTCAACATGTTTAACACAAACCAATGAATGGCAACAGATGTCAAACATTGGTAAACACTCATCTGAAAACCAGATGAACATATTAGTTGGAGTTCATTGGAGTCTGTTAGTGCAGTGCGAATTGGTCTTTATAAGTTGATTCTCAATTAAAAATCAAACACAATTGTGAGACTTAAGAGTTTAACTTATACAAATTTCATTAAGCATTAATATGATATAAAGGTCAGTTTGTGACGATTCAATGATTCAATAAATCCTTTTGTCAGGTCTATAATATGAACAAGTATAATAAAACAGAGATCTATGAGCACAATCTACCATTTGTTTACTGATTTCAGTGTGAATACAGAGTCAGACAGGCAGTTACACATTTGCCCAATGCAGCTTTTATAAGCTATAACTAAGACAAGCACAGACTGTTTCTCAGTATGACCTGGAACATCATCCTTGTTAGATATGTAGCTGTTCAAACTCATCATAATTGCAAACTAAATAGGCCAGAAGATTAATCTTCAGGTACCCTGGGAAACCACAAAAAGAAACTCACCAGTCGGTCTGAGGAAGCCAGCTCTCTCTTTGTCTCTACTGAATGTCTGAGATGGTGAACTCGAGGCCTGAACTAAGTTTGAAGAGCCATTGGTTTGGAGAGGAGGGTCTTTGAGTTTGGCATGCACTCTTATGGCCCCTGTGCCAATGCGTTGGGCCTCAGGTTCCACATTGTTGGTTGAATTAGACTGTGAAGCCATAGATGGAGCTTGTGGAAAGGTTTCAAAACTGTGGCGTTTTGCCTTATCTTCTGATTGAGCTTTGTCCAATCGAAACTTAAGAGAAAGAGAGGTAGAGCGAAGCTTCACTCCAAATGCATTTGTAGTCTCTTTCGCTTTGCCTGTCATGGCATCTTCCACCACATCCTCATCTGCCTCTTCGGCAACCTCCACCTCATGTAAACCTTCCCCAGTAGCCTCTACCCTGATCTCCTGCTTCTCGTTGATCTGAATCTCCTCCACATCCTGGGGCTTAGAAAGGTCAGTGGACTTTGGTGGTATCACGGGATCAGAGTCTCCTTTGTCTTCCTTCTTAGATGATTGTGGTAAGTTAGCACACGGGTCTTTTATCGTTTTCTCAACTTGTGAACCTACTTGCCAGTCTGTCTTGAATTTCAAAGTTGGTTTGGTGATTTCTTTTTTCAGTCCATCTTGCCCAACTACACCAGTAAAGCTTCCAGTCCTCTGGCGCTCCTGATTCTTGTCTGAGGAGACACTGAATGATCCAGACACAGTTCTGTGGCGCTTTATGGTTTCTGTTTGAGTGGGATCCTGACTAACAGCTGACACTGGCATGACTGGAGGAAGAGTCTTGGACTCCAGTTTGTCATCTGTTGAAGGTACATATCTTCTGAAAGATGATGGTCTCAGATTTACTCCACAAATTACATTGGGTGGAACATAAGTAGAGCCTTGGGGATTTTCAATATTAACTGGACTCTGAACACTATATTTGCTCAATATATCCATTTGGTTTTGTACTGGCACAGTGTTAGTCTTCTTCTCATCTTTCACAAAACTTAGTTCTGGTGTGGTTGACACAGTTGGTCTTAAAGTTGACACAAGGTTACTTTGGCTGCTTTTGAGTAATTTAGAGCTACTGAATGTCTCACTCTCTTCTTTTCCCTTTCTGTCAATTGGCACCACTGGGATTGGCGGTTTTGCTATTGGTGTCTCAGATGGAGGCATCTCTTTTGGGCTAGGACTTCTCGTAGGAGATGTGGACAGGATATTACTCACAAGCTCCGGTTCAGAAGAAATTTGTCTTGCATCTTCAGCAGTCTGCAGAGATGTTAAAGGTGAAATTGGAAGGCTCTTGACTGGCATAGCTGTAAGCTTCTCCCCTGGACGTAATACTTGAGAGGAATACGACCGAGCACGAGGTATCTCTTTTACAAGAGCCACCCCCTCCTCTTCCTGCTTTGTAGCAACTGACTGGTCCAGACTGTTCAGACTCTCAGACCGCGTTCTGCTTCCATCCTGCATGGAAGAGGAAGATGATGAGATGGGGAAAAATATATCAAATGTATATCAAAATATATAATGAAAAAAACTCAAAACTTCCTTGTCAGTTCAAACCAAGCTGCCAAAATGACTTGTTTCAGATTTTGTGACATTATTATGTAATAAAATAAAGACTTCTTCTGCTGAAGAAGAGTAATATAGTAGGATGTAAATACAAGAGACAGGAAAATTCGAGGAACAAAAAATTATAGAATCCTCAGTGGGTTTGGTAGACATTGTGAAATGTTTTTGTGAAATCACAGTCTTTCCCTTTCCTTTCTTGTTTTTTCTAACATTGTATCTACTCCAGATGTTACTATTGTACAAAATAATTTTCCCAATGTCTGAAGTAGTGTTCATTGTAGTGTTAATTTATAGTTTACAGCCTTTTTACTTCTGGTGATAGTATGTCAATTTCAAAATTCAGATGCATTGATTTCTAAAGATCTTTACCGTACAAACAAAATGTGTAAGAATTTTGCTGGTCATTTATTTGCAACAGTAATCCAAAATCAATTAGGAAAATCCTGGACTATAGGTTTAATAGAGGCCATAAAAAAGACTCACTGTAGTGGACACCCTCTTGTTTTTGGCACTAGCCCTTTGGTTCTTGGGTTTGAGGGACATACGGTGACGGGCAGCAGAGTTGTCCAGGAGGGAAACGACCTGTGGAGGAGTGCTGAAGTCTACTGCTGACCCTGGAGCCTGTGGGGAAAGAGGAGCAGGACTGATCGACCGAGGAGAGAGAGGCTGTGAAGAGGTCTGGAAGGGGAAGAAAAACCCACTTTAGAAAAAAAAAACATTTTACACTAAATAAACCATTCAGATTTAGGTCATGATTAAGATGTATGACTGACAGGCATGGAAATGGAAACGGTGAATGGATGAAATGACATGAAGCTACCTGTTCTTCCTTTTCACTTCCTGTTCCAGCTAAGCTCAAAGTGCTATGGTTCTTGGGAGGGAGGGAAAACTGCAAACATAACGATGTGGATGTTTACACCATATTTAGCTAACATGCTAGCTATTTGTTGCAAAAATATGGTGAAAGACCACATACATTTTGAACAAATGGAGACACAAAATGAGTCACACAAACTGATGCAGAAGCGATTATGAGCTGAAAACATGCAATTATCACCAATGCATGCAGTTACATCACAACACAATAGCATATATTACATCACAATCAAAATCTTAGGATGCTGCTGATGTGTTTTAGTACAAGCACCTTGTTCGATATGCTCATGTACAGTGCATCACTATTGGAAACTTCAGGTGGGCTACGAGGAAGACCATCATCTTCTGAATTTCCACCTGCATCTTCACGACGTTTAGCAGGCAACAGCAGAGGGGGAGGACCTAAATGCATCTTCTGCTGCTGGAGCTTCATCTGATCAGCCAGGAAAAAAACTGATTGGTTGAAGGATTAGTTCACCCCTAAATAAAAATTCTGTGATTAATTACTTATCCTGTCATTCCGATAACCTGAGACCTTTATTCATCTTTGGAACACAAATTAGAATATTTTCGTCCTCCATATTTATCAAGGGTCCAGAGACGTTCAGCGTCCAGAAAAGGAACTAAAATATTGTCAAAACATTCCATGTGACTTCAGTGGTTCAACTGTAATCATACAATGCTTTATGAATCCTTGGACGTTTGTGCATCAAAAAACCTGTAAAAACGACTTTGTTTTTCATGTCAGGTCAGAATGTGCATTTACTACGGGAAATCAATGCTTGCATGTTGCTCTGCTAACTATAATTGCAATACATCGCGCTGCCCTTAGTAAATGTGCACCCTGATCTATTAAGGAAAACAAGACACAGGTGAACATAGTCATATTTACAGTTAACAAAAGTTTTTTGGAGCTTTGTATGTTCACAGTTGAAGTCACATGAACATTTATGGACCATTGCTGCTATGGAGTATTAGAGAGCTCTCATATTTAATCTAAATTATCTTCATTTGTGTTCAGATGTTGAAGGTCTCAGGGGAACGGCATGTTAATAACTGAATTTTCATTTCTGGGTGAATTAATCCTTTAATAAAAACTATTGAAAACTTTTGTGTCAGTCACATTTGGTCAAATTGTTAATGGAGCACTTTAAATAATGGAGAGTGCACCAAAGAGCTGTGCCATTTTAAAAAGGAAATTGAAAAATAAATGTGTAACATTGCAGACAGACTGAAAGCAAATGTCACCGAGTCTTGTGGATGTGGTTTATTGTAATTACCTGCAGAGCTCGGATTTTGCCATGGATGTTCTCCTGAGACAAAACTCTCAGTGGTTCTGGGTCTGAATGACTTTGTTCTGCCTGAAAAATGCTGTCATGTGAAAATGCTCTGGATCCCAGCATGCCTTGGGAGCAACTTTAAAGAAAACATATAAGATGTTGAAGAGGAGTACAATGTATATACTTAAATGTATACATTTGTGTGTATGCTATTAGTTGAAATGTAGACTCATTTTTTTTAACAATTTTTTTTTTAACCCATTTAGATTAAAAACCACAAAGCCAATCTTATGTTGCACGAGAATATTTTGTATCCTTTGCATGGGTCAAAATTATAGATTTTTTTTATGCCAAAAATTATTAGAATATTAAGTAAAGATCATGTTCCATAAAGACATTTTGTAAATGTGTACTGTAAATGTACCAAAATGTAATTTTTGACTAGAAATATGCTTTGCTAAGAGCTTAATTTGGAAATATTTCAATTTTTTGAGCCCTCAGATTCCAGATGTTCAAATAATTGCATCTCAACCAAACATTGTTCTATCCCAACAAACCTTATATCAGACAGAAAACTTATATATTCAGCTTTCATATGAATCTTAATTTCAATACTGACACTGACGTCTTGTGGTCACATATATTTGTATTTATTTATCGTACATTTATTTTAATTAGGATGTTTAAGGATACATTTAGACAAGACTTTTTTGGTCACTTATTTACACTTTAACAGCATTTTGTGACCCTGAAATTGCAAACTTTTGAAAACCAGTTTCAGAGTGCAATGTTTTAAAAACAATTAAAAACAAAAACTAGATTTTACTGAAAACAGCAACATCACTCCCATGTGTATTATGTGTTCAGTCAATTGACATGTATGAGTACTTGATCAAAACAATGATGGTGGACTATCGGATAATGTATGTATAGTCGGGTAGTGTTATTTAAAGTGATAGTTCACCCAAAAGTGCACATTTACTCACCCTCAAGTACAGTCGTGGCCAAAAGTTTGGAGAATTACATAAATATTGAAATTTGGAAAAGTTGCTGCTTAAGTTTTTATAATAGCAATTTGCATATACTCCACAATGTTATGAAGAGTGATCAGATGAATTTCATAGTCCTTCTTTGCCATGAAAATTAACTTAATCCTGAAAAAAACTTTCCACTGCATTTCATTGCTGTTAATTAAAGGACCTGCTGAGATCATTTCAGTAATCGTCTTGTTAACTGAGTGAGAATGTTGACGAGCACATGGCTGGAGATCATTATGTCAGGCTGATTGGGTAAGAATGGCAGACTTGACATGTTAAAAGGAGGGTGATGCTTGAAATCTTTGTTCTTCCATTGTTAACCATGGTGACCTGCAAAGAAACACGTGCAGCTATCATTGCGTTGCATAAAAATGGCTTCACAGGCAAGGATATTGTGGCTACTAAGATTGCACCTAAATCAACAATTTATAGGATCATCAAGAACTTCAAGGAAAGAGCTTCAATTCTGGTTAAGAAGGCTTCAGGGCGTCCAAGAAAGTCCAGCAAGTGCCAGGATCGTCTCCTAAAGAGGATTCAGCTGCGGGATCGGAGTGCCACCAGTGCAGAGCTTGCTCAGGAATGGCAGCAGGCAGGTGTGAGCGCATCTGCACGCACAGTGAGGCGAAGACTTTTGGAAGATGGCCTGGTTTCAAGAAGGGCAGCAAAGAAGCCACTTCTCTCCAAAAAAAACATCAGGGACAGATTGATCTTCTGCAAAAAGTATGGCGAATGGACTGCTGAGGACTGGGGCAATATTCTCAGATGAAGCCCCTTTCCGATTGTTTGGGGCATCTGGAAAAAGGCTTGTCTGGAGAAGAAAAGGTGAGCGCTACCATCAGTCCTGTGTCATGCCAACAGTAAAGCATCCTGAGACCATTCATGTGTGGGGTTGCTTCTCATCCAAGGGAGTGGGCTCACTCACAATTTTGCCCACAAACACAGCCATGAATAAAGAATGGTACCAAAACACCCTCCAACAGCAACTTCTTCCAACAATCCAACAACAGTTTGGTGAAGAACAATGCATTTTCCAGCACGATGGAGCACCGTGCCATAAGGCAAAAGTAATATCTAAATGGCTCGAGGACCAAAACGTTGAAATTTTGGGTCCATGGCCTGGAAACTCCCCAGAACTTAATCCCATTGAGAACTTGTGGTCAATCCTCAAGAGGTGGGTGGACAAACAAAAACCCACTAATTCTGACAAACTCCAAGAAGTGATTATGAAAGAATGGGTTGCTATCAGTCAGGATTTGGCCCAGAAGTTGATTGAGAGCATGCCCAGTCGAATTGCAGAGGTCCCGAAAAAGAAGGGCCAACACTGCAAATACTGACAAATACTATACATTCTTTGCATAAATGTCATGTAATTGTCCATAAAAGCCTTTGAAACGTATGAAGTGCTTGTAATTATATTTCAGTACATCACAGAAACAACTGAAACAGAGATCTAAAAGCAGTTTAGCAGCACACTTTGTGAAAACTAATATTTGTGTCATTCTCAAAACTTTTGGCCACGACTGTAGTTCCAAACCTGTGTGAGTTTCTTTTTTTTCTGCTTAACCTAAAAGAAGAACGCTGGAAATTGATAACCATTGACTTCCATAGTAGAAAATACAGATACTATGAAAGTCAATGATCAGCTTTCTTCAGAATATCTTCTTTTAGGTTCAGCAGAAAAAGGGTAAGTAAACGATAACCTTTTTTTTTTAGTTCTGAGTGAACTATTCCTTTGTGACATTTTAGCAGATCCATTTGAACAGGGATCACTTTGACAACATAGCATATTAGTAATGTAAATGTGACCTAAGATTTGAAGTACCCTACAAATACACATGCAATTAAACAAACTTCTTTGTCACAAGGAATCCTCAAATCGTGCAGAGCTTTAATTGGCTTCAGAGCTGTCGTTTTTAAACACATTTTTCCCAATAACACCATTAGCGAGTTGAGCTTGTCTCAAATCGTACCATGCAGACAGTGAGTGTGAAGTGAGCACCTACACGAATTCTTCAGCACCCCATGTAATGTCACTTTCAGACTGACTCTGTTTCAGTCCACCATCATCCCCCTTCCTCTTTATCTTCACACGCAGGCGTGACTTTAGAGACTTTAACCTGGACTTCTTCCTTCCTAAACATTGAATGCATCACGTCTTAGCATTATGCATTTCACATATGATAATAAACGTATACAGTGGATTAAAATAGACATATATCTTATATAACAATTACTGACATTCATTTTTTTTTTACTTACTGAAGGATTTCTGACCTGTTAAGTCGTCACTGGCTTCTCCCTCTGGATCTCCTGAAGCTTCCAGAACATTCATCTTCACCGGTTCTGCTGTTAATGAGGACAGTTTCAGACAAATTCAGACGGCAGAGAATGAGGAGAGAGAGAAAGAAATACAAGAAAGCTGCGGAAACTGTCAAAGGAAACGTTCTAGAAAGGCAACAGCATGTTATAGTTAATTAAATGTGTTTCTTAAAATCACAGCAAAAGGAGAGCAGCAGAGGAGTGATTTACTGACATGTGAAATACTCGATGTGGCAACGTGGCTAAATCTGCAACAGTTGCGATAAGAGAAGACTTTTCTCAACCCAACAGAGACCAAAGGTTTCTTTGCCGGTCGTATTTTCCATGTGATCTGAGACTTCAGAACATAAACTGCCTACTAAAACTTTGAGGACATTTTATTTTGTATTTGTTTATTAAATAAAAAGAAATTAATTTAAGACTTTAATTCTGCAAGGATGATTTAATTGCAGTAAAGTGAACAAATTTACCACAGCTTTACAAAACTAATTAATTTTATTAGAAATATGTACTACTATTTTACATTATTTCATTATCTTATAATATATCAAAAGAATGTAATCTGTGGTTCACAAATATGAACTAAGAGAACAGAAATATTTTATTTATATATTGATAAAAAAAAAAGTATGAATTTAAGATTTAAATTCTGTAAGGATGCTTTAATCACATAAATAGTGTCGTACAAATTACTTATTTTCAACGAAATGTACAGCAGTTTTACAAAACAATTTTATTTTAATTTTAAAAATGTAATATTATTTTACATTAATCTATTACTTTTTCTGTAATATATTAAAACAATGTATGCTTTCACAACTATAAGCCAAGATTGGTCAGTATCTGACAGCTTTTTAAAATGTTTCATTTTATTCAGCATTATATTTGATCAAAAATCACAGTAATTAAAGTACAAAAATGTAAATAAATGCTGTTCATTTATATTTCTATTCATCCAAGACAATAGAAATGTATTATGCTGTTACTGTTTACAACATTAGCTTAAACATATCACAATTTCACTTAAAACATCTGCATACAAAGCACTTTATTCATACCAAGAAAATAAAATCGTTCCTTCCTAGAAAAATATAATCATATATAATAATAATAAAAAATATATAATAAAAAAATAAAATAAATAAATAATAATAATAATAATTAACGTTTATGCATGCAGGGAAACCACTTCAGTCCTTTTTTCCATCCATAGTTATTCATTTTTGAGAGTGTAAAATAAAGTGTTACCACAAATTTTAGAAAGCGTAATATTACTGTTTTATTGTACTGTTTTGATTAAATAAATGAAGTCTCGGTGAACACAAGAGACTTTTTAAACATAAAATTAGAAATGCCACTTTATTTACTCTCAGCCAGTCTTGTCTTGTTCAAATGTGTGACTGCTGGACAATGTGCGTTTCTCTCAATGCATATCCTTTATTATGACAACAAACCTGTCTTATCACTGGCATTGCCTTGATAACACAGATATGCACTATAACAGACAAAAAGCACATGCAAAGTCCACCCCGTCTGCCCTTTTAAAGGCATCATCAGAAATGCCAACATTATGTAATAAACTGCTAAACAAAGCCAAATAAGTCTTAAATGTCTGTGTTCCCAATATTGAATTACTACGTGGTTCAGATTTTCTCCTAAAAATGTATCGCAGGCTGTGCAGTGGATATACTGTAAAACTTGATGAATACATAATCAGCATGTGTGTAACGACTAATTATTTTCCTAAATGCAAGCAATCACTGCCATGTCAACAAGGTTGATATCTACAGCAGAATCAGACACAGATGAAATACAGACACATGAAATATGAAGATAATCTTTGAGCAGGATAAGACTGCACAGAGATCTCTGTACAATTTTACCAAGCAGATTAAAGATAAACTTCCAGTACAGCCCAAGAAATGCTTTTATTGTCTTAAATATACATTTAAAGAACAGTAATAGTGTGCATTTACCAAATCCTAAAACAGTAAAAACAGTAATATTTTGAAATCCTCATTTAATGAAAATAAATACAACAGTAATGCGGTGAAATATCAATCGACAGCTCTTTATTTTTTATTTTTATATATTTTATATATTAAATATGCATACTAAAGCAGCATATATTTGATAAAAAAATACAGTAAAAATGGCATATTGGGAAATATTATGCATTTATTTGTGATCAACAATAGTTTAAGTAATATATTGAGAAATATTAGGCATTTATTTGTGATCAACAATAGTACAGTATATTGGTGAAATGTGCATTTATTTGATCAATAATACTGTATAACAGTATATTGTGAAATATTATGCAATTATTTGATCAATAATACAGTGAAAATGGCATATTGGGAAATATTATATATTTATGTGGCACACAATACAGTACAAATACTAATAGTGGGAAATATTATCCATTAATTTGTTCAATCATAAAGTAAAAATTGTATATTGTGAAATATTATGCATTTATTTGATCAACAATACAGTTTAAATAGTATATTGCGAAATATTATCCATTAAATTGATCAATAATAAAGTAAAAATTATATATTGTGAAATATAAGGCATTTATTTGAACAACAATACAGTATAAAAAACTATATTGGCCAATGCTATGCATTTATTTGACCAATAATACAGTAAAAAATAGTAATACTGGGAAATACCTTCCATTTTACAGTAAAGATAGTATATTGTGAAACAGTATGCATACATTTAATCAACAATACAGTAAATATATTATTTGATTAACAATACAGTATAAAGAGTATACTGTGAAGTATTATGCATTTATTGTATCAATAATACAATACAAATATCATATTGGGAATTGTTATGCATTTATTTGATCAACCATACAGTGCAAATACACTCAAAAAAATAAATTAGCTGTTTGTTCAAAAATTTGTTTAAAATGAGTTGAAACAACATAATTCTTGAGGTTTTTTTTTGGGACAACTCAATTATTTTGTGTTCAATCCACTTAAATTTGTAAAAACAAACAAGCTAACTTAATTCCTTCATGTTGCAACACATATCAACTGTAAAAAAAATTTACAGTGTAATTTCGGGAAACATTATGCATTTATTGAATCAAAAATACAGTAAAATAACAAAACAATGGAAATATTGTGCATTTATTTCGTGCAAAATATTCTTTTTTAATATTATTAAGAATGATTTACCTAAAAATGTAATTGCTTGATGCCAAAAATGAACCTTCAGCATCATTACTTCCACACGATACTTCAGAAATCATTGCAATATGGTGATTTTGTTATTATCAATGTTACATTATCAAAATGCAGCATTATAAAAAAAATATACTACTTACATTGTCAGTGAAAAATCCTTTTTCTGCTTGAGTGATTTAGCTTTTGTTCTTCCTCTTAAAAGACAAGCATGCCCTTATATCACATAAACCACAGCGGCTCTGTTCCAATCCCAAACACACAAATAAAAGAAGCAACTGAAAAACAGACCAGAGAAAGAGCCAAATCACAAGAACAACTCATGAAATAGAAAGGCAGGAAAAGTCGACTAAAATGTCAGTTGTCAGACTGGAGATGCGCTGAGACTGACAGTTGAACACATTTTTTCTGCACGTTTAAGCTCCTTACAAAACACTAAACAGCTTTTTGAACGCAGAGCCGACGAAAGCATCAATCAATATAACACACCGCCCAGCACTTTATCAGCCACAGATTGCGTATGTGTTGATAAGGAGGACGTTTAATCAAAAATGAACGTTAATAAAGCCGCTTGGGCAGCCAGAGCATCGCGTCTCATTTAAACTCCTCTTGTGTTTGTAAATGATTTGTTAATATTAGAGACTGTTGAACGTGTGTGTCAAGCATTTGCATGAACACGTCATCGTTCGGTTTTTGTATGCAAATCTTTTTAAAACTTTTTTTTGTATATACTCTACCATATATACAGTGTTTGCACAAATACACATTAAAAAATGGTAAGGTCAGTACGATTTCTTTTTGAGGGAAATGGAATGATGCATTAACTGCTTAAAAGTCACAATATAGATATTTATAGATGTTATAAATATTTCCAATAAATTTTTGTAATTCATCAAATTATCATGGAAATAATATTCACAAAGGGGCGACGCGGTGGCGCAGTGGGTAGCACGTTCGCCTCACAGCAAGAAGGTCGCTGGTTCGAGCCTCGGCTGGGTCAGTTGGCATTTCTGTGTGGAGTTTGCATGTTCTCCCCGTGTTCGCGTGGGTTTCCTCCGGGTGCTCCGGTTTCCCCCACAAGTCCAAAGACATGCAGTATAGGTGAATTGGGTAAGCTAAAAATTGTCCGTATCGTATGAGTGTGTATGAATGTTGCCCAGTGATGGGTTGCAACTAGAAGGGCATCCGCTGCGTAAAACATATGCTGGATAAGTTGGCGGTTCATCCCGCTGTGTCGACCCCAGATTAATAAAGGGACTAAGCCGAAAAGAAATGAATAATATTCACAAAATCACTCAAAAAATGATTTTTGCTGCTAGTTCAAACTACTTATTTACAATGAGCTGAAAATTAGCACAATTCTTGAGTTTTTTTGTGGACAACATAATAGTTTATATTCAATCCACTTAAATTTGTAAAAACAATTAAGATAACTTAATCAATTTGTGTTGAGACAACATGAAAAAATTGTGTGGAACCCTGCATTTTTTACAGTGATGTATTAAGCGAGATAAGTTATCAGCATTGATAATAAAAATACATGTTTTTGAGCACAACATTATACTGTAATCATTTTTGAAGGATCATGTGACAATGAAACTGACTGAAACTGAAATTAAATTTGATGATAAAACTATGATAAAATAAACCCAATCGCGTGGAACCCAATCGATTTGTGTTGGGACAACATGAAGGAATTAAGTTAACTTATTAGGTTTTACAAATTTAAGTGGATTGAGCATAAAAATTAAGTTGTCCCCCCAAAAAACTGTTTTTTCAGCTCATATAGTTTGAATAAACAGCAAACGTCATTTTTTTTTTTTTAAATGTTGGGTTCCACACAATTCCTTCATGTTGTCCCAACGCAAATCGATTAAGTTAAATTAAGTGTTTTTACAAATTTAAGTAGATTGAACATAAAACAATTACGCTGTTACAAACAAAACTCACGAGTTTTGTTGATTAGCTCATTTTAAGTAAATAGTTTGAACAAACAGCAAACATTATTTTTTTGAGCATGTAATAATATTGTAATAATATTTTTAAATGTGTTTGATGAAATGAAAGAACAGATTAACAATTTGCAAATTTAGGGGTATTTTTTATTAATGCACTTATAAAAAGTCCCCCTCACAAATTTTAGGGCCTTTAGAGAAACACCATAAACACTCTGTCACTGCCTACATCTGCCCAGAAATTTTGCATATATTTTAATCACTGTTAACAGTGGAGATTTTACTCACATTACTTTTGCATGGAACATGCTTTTTCTGTATTATGTATATTTTGTTTTCTTAAATTTGACCCTAGACCACAAAACCAGTCATAAGTGTATTTAAAAAAAAAAAAAAAAAAGCTTTCCATTGATGTATACTTTGTATTACAATATTTGGCAGCGATTCAACGGTTTCAAAATCTATAATCTGAATTTCACAAGAATTGATAAAGTTTTTAGCTTTAACAAAGACTAATTATTAGATTGATTATCAGAGTCATCTTGTGAAATCACATTAAAATCACGGAGTTCAAAACAAACAATATCACAATGTCTGTTATTTATCCAATATCGTGCAGCCCTATTAGCAATGCACATTACTAATGAAAAATGTAGTTTTTATATAAATCACAGTAGGAGATTTATAGAGTTTCGTTTTTATAGAGCTGAAAAAATATATATAAGTTTGCTTGTGGCGACGCGGTGGCGCAGTGGGTAGCGCTGTCGCCTCACAGCTAGAAGGTCACTGGTTCGAGCCCCGGCTGGGTCAGTTGGCATTTCTGTGTGGAGTTTGCATGTTCTCCCCGTGTTCCCGTGGGTTTCCTCCGGGTGCTCCGGTTTCCCCCACAGTCCAAAGACATGCGGTATAAGTGAATTGGGTACGCTAAATTGTCCGTAGTGTGTGTGTGAATGGGAACTTATGGGTGTTTTGACACATTATTTAAAATATGCGGCTAAGAAATTAAGAAATATTGAATTTTAATGGGGTAAAAATCCTTTCCTTTGGCCATTACAAAAAATCCATAGCATTTTGCCCTGTACAAGTCTTAAATTTAAATCATAATGGTTATAAAATGGTCTTTAAAAGTCTTAAATTTGACTTGGTGAAACCTACAGAAACCGTTTAGTGTACGATTAGGTGATAATGTAAAGTTTAGATGAAATGCTGCCTTTTCTTCTGAGCAGACAACGACAGGAGCTCTCAACTCCCTCTTGTGCGTTACTATAAGTAACTCTGAAAGTAGGCTGTAACCTATTTGAAATGCGAAAAAGGAGAAATAAAGGAATAAAGGAATGGCTGTCAAACAAAAATACTCAGCCCATTGTACACATCTATGTAGATGTCTCATTCATTGACTTATAACCCTAAAAATGTATTGAACTGTCCCATTATCTCAGAGGAAATAATGTTTTGCGTCCGCAAAAGCACAGAGCAGCATTGCCCCAGATACAGCCGCAAATCTGTGTCAGATCCAGAGTTGGCCACAAATCCCTCTCCTTTCCTCCTACTGGACAAAAGTCAGCTCGACATCTGGGTGACTTTCAGCCAGCCTACATAATGCGTCTGGCCTTCACATATAATTCAGCGTGGGTTCATGTTGTCAGATTCACACATGCACACTGAGCGGACGCAAAAGTGATCTGCACATATGTGTCGTTTCATGATAACAGGATATTAATGAACTTTTTATTTTTTACTTTTAAAGTGACTCTTCTCTATGATTGTTGCTGGACTATAAGACTATATTGATATTATATGCTCTAGCTGCATGCATTCATGTCATAATTGGATCTGATTGTTTATTATAATTCTTGTTTGATTTTAATTAGAAATGGTACAAATATGAATCAGTGACTAATAGTAATTTTTTTTACTATTAGTCATTAGGGTTGCATCCAAGTACCTTTAGGTATTGAGACAGAATAATTGTGTAAATGGCATAGTTCATAAAATAAAATAAAATAAAAATAAGACTTCGGTCATTATTTATGTACTCTTAAGTCATTCCAATTGCAAGCCTGATTTTGAATGAAAAAGACATTTTGAAGAATACTATATGGAAGTCAATGGGTACCATCAACTGTTAGGTTTACCAACATTCTTCAAAGTTTCTTTTGTGTTCAACAGAAAAAGAAAAAAACATAAAAGTTTGGATCAAGTGGAGAGTGAGTGAATGACGCTACACAATTGCATTTTATAAAAGCTAACAATTTACAGGTTCAGTTGTGACAACATACCCATACTAGGGCTGTGCAATATGACAAATATGATCGTATGGACAAAATAAAAAGTCTATGGTTTTATATTATGCTCCATCATATATACAGTATATACACTCAAGAAATATGTTTGCTGTTTGTCCAAACTACTTATTTTAAATTAGCTGAAACAACACAATTCTTGAGTTTTTTTTGTGGACAACTTAATTGTTTTGTGTTCAATCACCTTAAATTGGTAGAAAATAATAAGTGAAATTAATTCCTTCATGTTGTCCCAACACAAATCGATGGTGTGAAATCCAGCAATTTCTACAGTGTATAGAGCTGTCGCAAAATACATTGTTTATGGTAATAACTTTTTATAATTCAGTTTACGAAAATAAATTTTCTGTAATCATTTTTTATGCACGTTCATAATCTATACAATTACACGTCATTACAGGGATGCAGACACAAACATGAATAACAGCATCGTGAGAAAGTTGCAGTCTTGAAAGTACAATGTTTACATTTAAAATTTTATTTTGCGATATTTATGCTGAGGATGCAATTTTCATTCATTCATTTTCTTTTCGGCTTAGTCCCTTTATTAATCAGGGGTTGCCACAGCGGAATGAACCGCCAACTTATCCAGCATATGTTTTACGCAGCGGATGCCCTTCCAGCTGCAACCCAACACTGGGAAACACCCATACACACTTGCATTCACACACATACACTACGGACAATTTAGTTTATTCAATTAACCTATAACGCATATCTTTGGACTGTGGGGGAACCCGGAGCACCCGGAGGAAACCTACGCGAACACAGGGAGAACATGCAAACTCCACACAGAAATGGCAACTGACCCAGCTGGGGCTCGAACCAGCGACCTTCTTGCTGTGAGGCGATTGTGCTACCCACTGTGCCACCGTGACACCCGGGGATGCAATATAGTTTTTGAAATGTGTTTTATATTTCATTAATATTTATTTCATATTTATACACTATTAATCAAACGTTTGCCCTAAACTTCTAAATAAAGTGAGAAATAAGATCACAAATGAATGAGTAGATTTTCACATGTATATACTTTGAAAAGTAAAAAAAAATAAAAAATTGGTCGTCAATGTATATAAACTATTAATTGATTGAATTTACAGAAATGGTACTATATGTCGGCGCCAATAGCCTAGTGGCGACCTGAGTTCGATTCCTGGCTCGAGGTCCTTTGCCAATCCTTCCCCTATCTCTGCTCCCCACACTTTCTTGTCCGTAAATATCCACTGTCCTATCACAATAAAGGGAAACCCCCAAAAAAGTTATAAAAAAAGAAATGGTACTATATCATGATATATAGTCTTATAGAGATATGAGATGACATACAGTGCTCAGCATACATGAGGACACCCCTCACAAATCTCTCTTTTAAAAAAATTTTTCTATAGGACGCTTTACAATAATATATTTGTGCATATAAATTAAATTAGTCAGTACTGAATCCAAATCTGGAGCTAATCTAACAAAACTTACGATAATGATGTTAGGGAAAAAATATTAAATGAAAATTTATATAACATATTATCTTTCTATTTCTAAAGATGTTTGGTGACTAAAATATTATTTTAATAAATATATCTGTTCAATAAATCTACTTTGTTCAAATGAAAAAAAAAAAATTACCTAAATTCACTGAGAATTGGATAAAATAATATTTATGTTTAAAATGCGGTGTACTCATTTATGCTGAGCACTGTATATCATGATGTGAAAGTTTTGTCATATCGCCCAGCCTTTAGGCATGGGATGATAACCGTTTTCAAAATATACCGCGGTTTAGAAATTCTAGGTTTTAAAACCGTCACAATTTTCTGCAATACGGTTCCTAAGGTATGTGTACGATTTTTTTTTTTTTTAAGACAACAGTATCTCCAGCACAAAAGATATTCAAAGATGCCATTTTAAATTGTAAAAAAAATATCTGTTTTTTAAATAAATGAAGACAGCAGAAGTCAATGATTTATTTGAATTATTTAGCCTGAGATGTTTACTGCTCCAAAATATTTTAAATGTTTCTTAAAATAAAATATATTGTGTTCAAAAAGGAAAAAAGTTTTAGTTTTTTACCCAGACATTTAAAAAGAATATATTTTAGAGCAGTAATCACAATACCGCGAAACTGTGATATTTTGATCCAAGGTTATCATACCGTCAGAATCTTATGCCCATGCCTACCAGCCTTACCCTATAATGCTATTTATGCATCTTCTCTCAAATAATCTGTAGATTTTTAATTCTTCTGCGAATTAATCACTATACATGTCTACAAAAACTTTCATTTCCCTAATAAATTGTCCTCTGAAGTAAAGTGAGACTCCAGGTCCCACCTATAATTTAAAGTGTTAACAAACCTTCCAACAATAATGCAGTTTACTCTTGACATGAAGATCATCACCAGGGTTATCTCACAAAACGATGTTAGTGGTTCTATATTTCAATTCAGAATGATAAGAAATTATATTTAAGATTTATTGTTAAGTTGTCTGCATCCAATTGGATTAACAAATGTTTGTTTAGATTTTATTTACATAGTGTATACTTTTCAAATAAAATGGATGAAATGTTCCACTATTATAATAAAAAAAAAAAAGTAATTCTTTCAAATGTTTCCCAGGTGAGCTTTCACAGAGCAATGACATGTATGCACAGTATTTCATATTAGATTTTTCTTTTGGAGAGAGTCTTGTTTATGTTAGTTTGGCTGGAATTAAAACAATACTTAAAAAAACAAAAAAAGTAAAAAAACAAAAAAAGATCAAAGTTAATATACTTTTTTTCCCCTTTGACTAGAACAAACCACTGTAGTCCAATGACTTGCCTAATTAATCTAACTAGCCTAGTTAACCCAATTAAGCCTTTAATTTGCACTTTAAGTTGAATACTAATATCTTGCAAAGCTAGTAAAATATTATGTAGGCTACTGTCACCATAGCAAAAACAAAAGAAATTCATTATTATAATTTTTGTGATTAAAACTATGTTTAAAAATGTGTTGAAAACAAATCTCTCCGTTAAGTGAAGTGAAGTGAAGTGTAGTGTGGCCAAGTATGGTGTCC
>CAIGQV010000001.1:2973007-3010963 GCA_903798115.1 Danio jaintianensis
CTCATGGCTCAGGATCTGCTGCCGTGTGTTATATATATATATATATATATATAGCATTGATCAGGCTTCTGTCCCACCTTTGAGCACGTCCAGCAGCAGCTGAATGCCCTCCTGGTAGCAGACCAGCGCCTCCTGGAAGCGGGAGCAGTGGTCGAGCTGCACGGCTCTCTTCAGGACGGACACCGCGGAGCTCTCCACACCCGGCAGCAGATCCTGAGCCATGAGCCCCCGTCAACAACACCTATGATGACTGCTCTGCTGCCAGTAATCATTAAAAGCTCACCATTAGCAACACCATTCAACAAATCAAAACAATCAGATTTGGAGGCTTTCGTAATTTGAATTTACACTAGTCAATGGAAACGCATTTATTTGGTTAAAATGAATGAAAAGAATGGGGCGTCGGCTGTATTCCACCGTGAAAACAACTTTACGAGAGAAATATCTGCTTTGAATCAGACGCTACTGCGTGTTTGTACGCTTCCTGTAGGAACTAAAGTATGAAGTTTTCCGTGCCAATTATGTTGAAGGACCAACTTCCGTTTAGTCGGACCGCTGGTTAGCTTTGAAAAATAAAAGTAAATAAAACGGTTTGGCTTTAATAATACAATAATTATATTATAATTTATAGCAATGCGTCGTTCAGTTATTGTTTAATACTTTAACGGGCGTCGTAACTGGCTGGTTGATCTAAACCATAAAAAAACTTTAAAATGGCTGGTGCCAGGAACGCAATTTAACCAAACAAATGGCTCTGATTCTTAGAGTGCAAATGTAAGACTTAACAAACTTTTTAAGCTACTATCAAATGCATGAATGTTTTAATTCCTTAAATTGTCTTTTAAATTATATAAATATTTTTACATTGCATGGGCTAATAATTTGTCATCACAGATAAAATATTAACATATCAAACAATATATATATATAAACTATTTGCATGTTAAAGGTTGTCAGTTTTTTATTCGAATTGGGTTACAGTCTCCCATTATGTGCTTGTCAACCTTCATTAAATTGTGAATAACAATAAGACAGCTGTTTCATATGAAGAGGAGCTTGAGACAGGAGCATGAATGAAGCACGTGCACGCTGTTTAATTGGCAGATAACGTTATAAGCCTATATGATAGGAGCAGATTTCCACTTTATTATTCAATAATAAATAACTTTTAATTAAAAAAAACTTAAATGGGTCTAAAAAGAAACATCTAACTTGAATTCAAAGGAGCATTTGGGGCTCTATTTAATCAACCAATTAAACTTGGTTCTATATAGCACCTTTCATAGTTCTTTATAGCAACTTAAAAGATTGGTGCAATGTAGCACCAAAAAAAGTTTTCTGATTACTAGTCAAAGAACCACTTTTGGTGCTATTTAGCACTTCTTGTGGTTCTATTTAGCACCTCTTATGGTTCTATTTAGCACCATTTGACAAAGGTTCTATATAGCACCTTAAAGGTTTGGTGCTATATAGCACCAAAAAGGTTCTATATATGCTTTAGCTATGATTACGAGCTAAAGAACCACTTTTGGTGATACTTAGCACCTTTACTTAGAGTGTAGTTACAAGTGTTTACAATTAAATGGCATAAATGTTATATTTGCAGCACAAACAGAAAATGCACTGTTTAGTGTCAAACAGGAGGAGTGAAATGTTACAATTCACCCAGTAGGCTGGATTAACACCGGGATGAGATGTAACATTATAAAATTTATGACAAAAAACTAGATTTTTATTAGCTTTATTATTATTAATAACATTATTATTATTTATTTGTTTAGCTTAATTTTATTTAACACTGAGTTTTCCGTTTAATTGGTGTGTGTCTCTGTGTTACAAAGCTGAATAAAATGTGCAAATGTGCATCAGCTTCAACAATTGAACACTATTTGTGTGTGCTGGCTTTATGAGGCCACAGAGGAAAGGTCAAACACTGAACACAAACTCCTTTGGCTTTGAGGTCTTTTTTTTCAAGAGCTATAGCAATACTGAAATCAAAACAAAACATATAAACACAGTTAAATTTGTGGGGTTGGTGGAGAGCTTTTGGATTTGGAAACCAAGAGTTTTGTTGTTACAACTGACCCAGAGTCTTATGCTCACCTTACACTTTGCTCTCCTTCATATTGTTTACATTAAGACAAATATGTGACATTACAAATAGCATTTTGTTCACCCTCTGTTCTTCAACATTATCAGTTCGTTGGTCAGTTTCTAAACAGTAACTCCAATGTAGCATCATAGAATGTACCCACAGTTTCAACTGTCAACCAAACATATCTGATCAATCATACTCAATATAAAAAAACAGACGCCGCAAATCATATAACTTTAAGAAAAAAAGTCCATTCACATTAAAATATAAATAAATGTATATTAACCATACCTGTTACAATTTAATAATAGTCATAGAAACTAGTCTGTGGCCCATGATTCTAGTAAAATGCTTTATTATTGAAAACTGTACTCTTCACTTTTTTAGGCTTTGTCAATAAAGTCGGTGAATATTAAACACGTATCACCTATAGCAGGATAAAAAGTGGAGAAAGCATGAAAATAAAATAAGTGGAGGGATAATGATAATGTTTAAGTTTTGCAGCGTTTTCTTTTTTCGAAATGAGGGATTAACTGGCAACACAACACCAGACACAAAACTCAACACTTTTGAAACAGACAGTTGAAAAGATAAACACAACACACAGAAAAACAAACATATTATTTGTAAAACACAAATTTATTTAATTTGTTTAATCTCTAATTTAATCTCTTCACCTTCTCCTTCATGTTATCCTCCTCCTCCTTATTCTCCTCATTTTCGTTCTCCTTTATTTCATTTTCCTCCTCCATTTTCTTCTGCTCCTCTTCATTTTTCTTCTTTTCCTTATCCTCCTTAATTTTCAAAATGCCAAACTTTGCCACCGTTAACCTTCTCCTGACATTTTCCTTTAGTCTCTTCTCCTCCTTCTCCACCACCTTCCATTTGCTCATCCAATACTCCTCCTCTGATATGCAGCTGCTGACCTTTTTCTTTATTCTCTTCTTTTCCTCCTCCTCCTTTACTT
Organism: Danio jaintianensis; assembly: GCA_903798115.1. Lineage (NCBI taxonomy): Eukaryota > Metazoa > Chordata > Actinopteri > Cypriniformes > Danionidae > Danio > Danio jaintianensis. The sequence continues at coordinate 2,976,070 of CAIGQV010000001.1, forward strand.
TTGTCTTCTCCTTCTTTTTTGTTTGTGGTTTTATGGATGTTAACTTTTGTAACTTGCCTCTTTTAAGCACCACATATTCACCTTCGCCCGTTTCAGATATGTGGGGGACGGAAATGATGATTTCAGGCCTCCACATCGGCCACACAATCTCCTCCTGCTCCTTATCCCCCAACCTCCTCCCATTGCAGCCACTCCTCCTCCCTCTTTTCATTCCCCTTCTTCCCACTGTGTTTCATTTCCTCCTCTGACAACCTGCTTCTGATCTTTTTCCCCTCTCTTCTATTTCTCTTTCTCTTTTGTCTTCTCCTTCTCTTTATCCTCCTCCTCCTTCTTCATCTCCTCCTCCTCCTTCTTTGTCATTTCCTCCTTCTCCAATATCTCCTCCTCTTCCACCATATCCTCCTCCTTATTCTTCTCCATCATCTCCTCCTTCTCCACCATCTCCTCCTTCTCCATCTCCTCCGCTTCTATCATCATCATCTCCTTCTTCTCCATCTCCTCCTCCACTTTAATCATCATCTTCTCCTTCTTCTCCATCTCCTCCACTTTCTTCTCCACCATCTCCTCCTTCTCCATCTCTTTATCTTCCATTATCTCCGCCTCTTTCTCCATCATCTTCTCCTCATTGATCTCATTCTCATCATCTGTTAAAAGAGAAATGTACACATTGTACACAGTCATTTTCAAGGAGAAGTTAAATTCCAGATAAGGGGAAGTAAAAAGTACAGTTTATTTATAACATTATAGTCAAAAAAATATCTAGATGCAAAAACCATCATTTACCATCAAGACTGAGCTGCTCCTTGCTTGGGGTGAAACAAAACAATTTGGAAGCAGCCCTAAAAAAAGATGACAACCTGCTGTTTTTTTTTTCTTTTTCTTCTCCTGATGTGAAAACTGGGAGCGTGCACACTCTGATTCGCTCGTCTAAACAATTAACCAAGCATTATTTTTGTAGAAAAAACTACAAGACTAAAATGTAGTCAAAAGATAAAAACTAACTGACATAAATTTTTGTTATAATCCACTGCATTGAGCTGCCACAAAGTTGCGTCCCTACTAAAGAACTTCATCGACTGGAATGGGATGGGAATGGGATTTTGTCTTGGTAACTTTCTGTTATGATCACCCACAATGTAGCCCTTGTGAATCGCTGGAGAACACTCCCTGCCATTCTCCCGAACTACATATCCGTGGTTCACTGTAAAACTCAGACAGCTACGTCAGGCCAAGGAGGTTGCTTACAGGAATGGGGAGAGGGCCTTGTATAAACAGGCCAAATACACACTGGAAAAGGAGATCAGAGTGGCAAAAAGGAACTATTCTGAGAAACTAAGGAGTCAGTTTACTTCCAGCGACTCAGCATCCGTGTGGAAAAGTTTGAAAAACCTCACAAACTACAAGAAACCATCCCCCAGCACTGTAGAGAACGAACGACTTGCAAACGACCTGAATGAGTTTTACTGCAGGTTTGAGAAAACACCCCACACCCACTCTGAACTGCTCTTCACACCACCATCAACACCTCCACCACACCCCGTCTCCCCCACACTTCAGTTCAGTGAAGATGATGTGCGCCAGGTCTTCCAAAAACAGAAGAGGAAAAAAGCACCAGGCCCAGATTTTGTAACACCAGCCTGTCTAAAATCCTGTGCTGACCAACTGGCCCCCATCTTCACCCTGATCTTCAACAGATCACTGGAGCTGTGTGAAGTGCCCTCCTGCTTCAAACGCTCCACCATCATCCCCATCCCAAAGAAACCCAAACTTACAGGACTTAATGACTACAGACCGGTGGCGCTAACATCTGTGGTCATGAAGTCTTTTGAAAAACTGGTGCTGGCCCACCTGAAGGACATCACTGAACCCTCACTGGACTCTCTTCAGTTTGCCTACAGAGCAAACAGGTCTGTGGATGATGCAGTCAATATGGGAGTGCATTATGTTCTGCAACACCTAGACAGACCAGGGACCTATGTGAGGATCTTGTTTGTTGACTTCAGCTCGGCTTTCAACACTATCATCCCAAAACTTCTCCTGCCCAAATTAACTCAGCTCTCCGTGCCCAACTCTGTCTGTCAGTGGATCAACAGCTTCCTAACGGACAGGCAGCAGCTGGTGAAGCTGGGAAAATTCTCATCCAGTACCCGCACAATCAGCACTGGCGCCCCCCAGGGGTGTGTCCTCTCCCCTCTGCTCTTCTCACTGTACACAAATGACTGCACCTCAAAGGACGCCTCTGTCAAAATCTTGAAGTTTGCAGACGACACCACACTTATCGGCCTCATTCAGGATGGTGACGAGTCTGCTTACAGACAGGAGGTTAAGGAGCTGGCTGTCTGGTGCAGTCACAACAACCTGGAGCTGAACACGCTCAAAACAGTGGAGATGATAGTGGACTTCAGGAGAAACCCCCCTGCTCTCCCCCCACTGAGCATCATGGACAGCATTGTGGCAGCAGTGGAGTCATTCAGGTTCCTGGGCACCACCATCTCTCTGTAACATATCTCTAAAAATTGGCCCTTTTCTAGCAGTATTACAGTAAAACTAATAGTAGTACTAAAAATAATAGTATTTTATGTATTGTACATATTTGGTGACATTTCAATGCATTAGGCCTGTCTGTACAATTCTAACAAGAGGTTTTATTTGCTAGAATTGAAAGACTGCCACATGCCGGTGGAAGGAGGGGTATGTTCTCACAACAGCAGGAGACCATTATTGTCAATATGGTCCTTCAAAATAATCTCATTCGTCTGCGTGAAATACAACAGCGAGTTGAGGAAGACAACGTGAACTTTGAAGGAATCAACAGTGTGAGTCTCTCCACAATTGACCGTGTCCTGAAACGCAACCTGATAAGTCTCAAACAAGCCTACAGAGTACCATTTGAGAGAAATTCTGAAAGGGTAAAAGAGCTACGATATCAATATGTACAAGTAAGTAATCATGTCCAGAGATTAGACAGCACTATTGAGTTACTGTACATCTTTACTGTGTTGAATGTAATGCAGCACATGTATATAGAGGCATGAAGCCGCCTGGAATGCTATGTAATTTACGTTACTTCAAAAAAAAATTTTTGTTCTTTTCTATAGAGAATGTTTCAACTGGATTCCATGGAGAGGCCTCATGAGTGCATCTTCTTTGATGAAGCTGGCTTCAATCTCACCAAGAGGAGAAGGAGAGGCCGCAACATTATTGGTCAACGTGCCATCGTAGAGTTGCCAGGGCAGCGTGGTGGCAACGTGACCATATGTGCTGCCATCAGCAGCTACGGGGTTATTCACCGCCATGTGACTTTAGGGCCTTACAACACTGCCCATCTTATAACGTTTCTGTATGCTCTACAGGAAGCATTACTGAGACGTGAAGAGAGAGGTGATGAGCAGGCAGAGCATCCCATGTATGTGGTAATCTGGGACAATGTGAACTTTCACCGTGGTCCTAGAATCCGTGAGTGGTTTGAAAATAACCAACGTTTTATAAATGTGTGCCTCCCACCATACTCGCCCTTCCTTAATCCCATTGAAGAATTTTTTTCTGCATGGAGGTGGAAGGTCTATGACAGAAATCCTTATGCACAGGAAAATCTCATTCAGTCAATGGATGCAGCATGTGACGACATTGGAGTGGAAGCGATTCAAGGTTGGATTCGGCATGCTAAAGGATTCTTTCCCCGTTGTTTAGCAAGGGACAGGATTGCCTGTGACGTTGATGAGGTCCTGTGGCCTGACCATACCCAGAGGCATGATGCTGAGGCAGAATGATTCCAAGACATTGCTTGCTATCGATCTGCTGCATTTTTTGTTTGTGACTACATTTATATGTGTGCAGGATTGTGCAAAAACTTCATAATAAATAAATTTTTTCCCATGCTCTGCCCTGAGTGCAGTGTTGACTGCTGTGTAGTGTTTATGCATTAGCTGGATGTGTGTGTTGTCTGAAAACAGTGTTTGGTTTTGGGTAAAGATAACATAGTTCTGAATCAATTGTTTGATATAGCAAGACAAGTCAAAGGTTTTGACAGTGTAGCTTAAGTTTGGTGATTTGTGTTTAAGGTTTTGAGAAAGTGAGAGAAACATTCAAAAAATGTGTTTTAGCAATTCAGAAATACTGTAAATAACATATTTTTACAGTGTAGTTTTGTAGGGATGGAACACATAAGTGAGATTTCAATGTGATTTTGATTCAACTTTCAGTTCAATTCAAGTTTATTTGTATAGCGCTTTTTACAATAATTTTTGTTTCAAAGCAGTATACGGTACCGTTATGTGATGCATTGCGTGTATGCTTTACTAAAAAGTGTGTCTGAGCCTAGGACATTATCAGGAAGGCTATTCCAGAGTTTAGGAGCCATAATGGAGAAGGCTCGAAATCCAGCATGCCTTCCCCCTCTCATCATTGCTCTGTCTGTTTCTCCTGCTTGTTCATAAAGGAGCAACGACGACCACAAACAACATCAGAACATGCGAATGAAATGTTGGCTGGGCTGCTCCGACAGCTTTAACAGCCGAACAAGCCCGTTTTATTCACTGTTATGTGGGTGTAGTAGGGGGTGCTCTTTTAATGTACACGGTTTAAGAGTTGGGTGGAGCCGTATTTAGTGAGGAAGCATTTTATAGCTTAAATGGCTGAGAAGATTGAGTGAGAGCAGAGGACAGATGTGGTCAGGGCAGCTGTGGCAAGGAAACCTAAAGACTGCTGTCTGACCAGCACCACAGTAACAGCATACTTCCCATTCTTCCTCCAAACCTCAGACCAGCCACGCCATTTCCTCTCGCCAACTGCCCAGAGCTTCCTCCTGCACTGGCATGAATGGAGGTTGGACGGGTACTTTCAGTCAGTCTGCGAACAGTTGTAACTATGGAATGTAATTCATTACCATGTCTTTGTGGCCGATCGTTTTATTTTCCGTGGAATAGCATCCTTAGTAAATATGTGGTCATGAGATATTGTGTATATGTGTAGTTCCCTGCAAGCCGCTGCCATAAGAAGGAAACAAAATAGTTTTCCTTGAAACTAAAAATGAATTGGCCTAATAAGGATGTTTTGAGTAAACTTATGTAGGGCTAAATATTATTTAATAGACATTTTGCTTCTTTTTTTTTTCTCATATATGGGTCAAAGACATATTTTGATGTTTGCATGTCTTAATTCACCATGACACAGATTTAGCAAGATGTTTGAGACATTCCTCAGAGACTTTGGTCCATGTTGACACCAGAGATTAGATCATCATACAGCTTTTGAAGGTTTGTAGGCTGCGCATACATTATATGAACCCCATATTCCAACACATCCTTAAGGTGCCCTACACTTTTTAAAATATATATATTTTTTGTTGTTGGCATTGATGGTTTTATGAAGAACCTTTAGCATCCATATCTTTTCCATTTCAGGTTATTAAAATGATCTTAACAATAACAGAGAAGGGTTGTTTAAAGAACCACTATCTTGAAGGTTTATTGAGGTCCAAAATGTCCATGGAAAATACCCCACATTATTACACCACTGGCAGCCTGAACCATTGATACAAGTTGAATCCATGCCTCTTGGTTTTCTTACACAAAATTCCGGCCTTACCATCTGAAAGTCACAGCAGAAATGTAGACTCGTCAGACCAATCAACCTTTTTTCCATTTTGTTTTGATAAGTCTATGTGAATTATAGCCTCAGTTTTGTGTTTATAGCTGTCAGGAGTGTCATGTATGCTCTGCCGTCAGAGCTCAGAAGCTCTTCTGTAGACCTTGGTTGTAACATGGTTATTTGAACTACTGTTGCCTTTCTATCAGCTTGAACCACTCTGGACATTGTCATCTGACCAAAGGCATCAACAATGCATTTTCGCACACAAAATTCTTCGATCCTCCCCATTTTGATGGCCAGTTTGAACTTCAACAGATCTTCTTGATTATGTTGTCTGAATGATTGGCTGATTATATTTCTATTAATGAGCCATTTTGTGTTAACAGGACAAACACACACTCAAGACTCATTGGGAATCTCACAACAAACATAAACAATCTGTAGCATTAGTTTAACACATACCCGTAGCATGCCTTGATAATAAAATAAAAGAAATGTTTAGACATTTCCCTGAGTTGGGTTGAAGTTGTTGTGCTGATTAAGTCAAGTTCAGCGGTGCTCCTATTGCACACAGTTTCATTGGAGCAAAAATCTGATGACTTGTTTGACAGAGTATTGATAGAAATTTTAATGACAAATGCAGTTTGTTCCACTGAAAAAATGTGATCAAATTGTATTCATGACACATTCATGAGTTATAATGGCCTCATGACAATCATGATTATGACAGATTTATGATGTTTATGAAGTTATGTTGTTTTGGTAATGTCAAGTTGTCATGACAAAAACATCTCAAACATTTAAAATGGCATGAGCTGATGACAGTTGACATAAGCATGCATACATTTGTATTCATAATCATAACATGTCATATCATGCTTATAAAGGTGTCATGGCAGCCTTTTGAACACCCCTTGAAGTAAAGTGCTACCAATTTTTTTAAGATTTCCAAAATTTGTCACATTGTGGCTGAAATCGCACATTGTTTGCTTCCTGCATTAGACACATTGACAAACGGTTCAACTGCTATTGAAAAACAGAAACGGAACAACATGATTGCTGAAAAATTGTCAAGGAAAATAATTTCAGATCTGCATACTCTACATATTTGCCATAGTCAGACAATGATTTATTAATACAATTCTTTTAAAAAAACATGAATTTCCATTAAACACACACACTCACCACACAGCATAGACATATTTAAAGGGATGGTTCACCCAAAGATAAAATTTCTGTCATCATTTACTCACCCATTACTTGTTCAAAACCTATTTGAATTTCTTTCTTCTGTTGAACACAAAAGAAGATATTTGGAGTAATGATGGATGCTGGGACTCATTGACTTCCATAGTAATTTTGGATATATTGGAAGTCGATTGGTGCCAACAACCAGATTTTTTTTTTTTCTAAAATATCTTCTTTTGTGTTCAACAAGGTGAATTATCCCTTTAATGCTCCTTGCAGAGCTTTTCATGGATGGCAGAGGGCAGCATTACACAACACACACACACAGGCTTTGGGCATCTCATTGTCCAGCGGCACATCTGTGCTCTTCACTCACACCAGCTCCTCTGCCTTCATGTTTTCTCTGGCAGCAGACGCCCGGCCGGCAGCAGCCATGATGCGGAAATCATAATGGACAGTGGTCAGAATGGTAGTAGCTGTCAGACTTGTTTAGAGAAATGTCCATCCCCTTCCTATTTCTTTTTCTCCCGACCACTAAGTTTGTGTTCTGTTAAACGTATAAACGTTAGGGCTACGTCTGCTACAGGGGTGTTATGGGCTGTCTTGTTCATTCAGCATATTCTCTAGGGAGAAAAACCTGCATAGCGTTGTGTTTCCAGTCAGACTTTATACACTGCTAACACTGAAAGGCTAATAAATAAATACATTTTTGTCAATTAGTACTCTGAAAATACATGTTTTGAACATGTCATGCTACCTTTAAAGAAATGTATGTAAACATTAATTACTACAGAGGACTAAGTAAATGAAGTGGACATAAAGAGAGAGAGAGAGAGAGAGAGAGAGAGAGAGAGAGAGAGAGAGAGAGAGAGAGAGAGAGAGAGACATATGTGTGAATGAGCGGTAGAGTCCGAGCGCCAGGGTGACGCAGGCGGCCGCAAGAGACGGCTTATAAAATGTGAATCATCTTGCACCCTGTTTTTAGCCAAACCATGAAAATGCTGGAATGAAAGGGCACTTAATTTAGACTCCTCTTTTTTAACTTTTCTGTGGCTGGCAATTCATGCATGGCAGCAAGTAGACCGGATTTTGGGAGAGAAGGCAATGGGAACAGTTCGGCCAGGGGGGAGGCACCTTACCCAGCACTCAACTCAACTGGAGCCCATTAGCTTGCCCGCAAAACTGCCATCTTCAATTTACTGTCAGAGAAGAGCTGAGGATTGTAGAGGAGGGAATTTGGAGATGGCAGGTATGTGATGAAATAAAAACAGCATGGATGCAGTTTGACGGATTTGCGGATATGACTGAACTGATGTTTCCAAAAGCACAAGTAAAGGTGTGAACTGACTGATGTGTTTCATGTCTCAAATAAACATTTCCCAGGGTAAAAGAACACTTTACAAGTAACCATGTAAAACAATTAAACAGTTGAGTTTTACCATTTTTTAATTTGTTGAGCTGATCTCCGGGTCTGACAAGAGCACTTTTAGCTTAGCATAAATCATTGAAATGGATTAGACCATTAGTACCTCGCTTTAAAATGACTAAAGAGTTTCAATAATTTTCCTATTTAAAGACCAACAGAAAATTAAAAGTAGCAATTTTCTAGGTCAATATGACTAGGAACTACAATCTCATTCTGGTGTAATAGTCAACAAACTTTGCTGCAATGATACAGAAGAGTCAAGCTTTAAATAGGAAAATTATCAAAACTCTTTGGTTGTTTTTTGAGCGATATGCTAAAGGTCTAACAGTTATATTTTAAAAATTAATTAGTACTTCGCCTGAGCATCAAAATATATTAACAGCTTTTTTCTCTACATTTTTGAATAAGCATGTACTTTTCAATTACATTAGTGGGAGTAATGCAGTTTTGTGCAATCCTCGTTTTTTTGTTTTTGCATCAGTCTCTGCTTCAGAAGAAACAATGCCATCTACAGTACATGGCAAGTCTTTTTTTTGACTTTTAAAAATGTAGTTATTGTATTATTTATCCATTATAGCCAATTGAAAATACTTTTTGAGGAACATTGGTTTGCGTACAGTAGGCCCTTTCAAGATGTTAGTAGATGTAGATGTTTTAGAGAAGGGGTGTCAAACTCAGACTCAGACATCTGAAATCACATTCTTCCCTATATAGTATGTGAAAAACAGTATGCGAGCCGAATAGCGTGTCCAAATTCATAGTATTCAAAAAACAGTAGGTGAGAAGTACCCTGTATGATTTCCGGCAAGATTCTGTAGTGCATAACCAATGGATACTATGCTGTCCCATGATGCCACGCAAGAAAATTCATGTATATGTAAATTCAAATATAGTACCTATACGAGTTTTAGTCAATTTAGGATGCAGCCTCAGTTCCTTTAGCTTTAACTCAAGTAAAACACACGATCAAACTAATTGAGTGCTTCAGGCTTTTTTGAGACCTACAGTTTCAAAAAGTGTGTTAGTGTGATTTCACCAAGTAGAACATGTTCCTGAACACCTATGTTGATCCTGGAACAACATTCCAATCAACCAATCATAATTAAGGGATACATTTACAGTTTATGTAACGTTTAGCCTTAGGGTTATGTACATCAACATCCAACTATTGTTATGTTATACAACTATTATTTCCCTCTGATTTTTTAGGGTTGGATTTGGCGGTATGAATTAGTTATGGATAACATTTTCAAAAATGACGTACCAGGATCTACATAGATGTTAATCCAGGATCACATCGTACTTGGCAAAATCACACCCACCCCAGGATACATTAGATGCTAATCCAGAATTGCATATAACTTGGCAAAACCACAGCCAACCAATAATAATCAAATGGAGAACAGCAAACTGTGAGTTTTTCTACTATGGATTTTTGGTTTCCAAGTCCTAATGGTTTATAACCACTTGAGGGTGAGTAAATAATGAGTACATTTTCATTTTAGGGTGCTCTATCCCTTTAATATCAGGTGAAAACAGAGCCTTAGGTCTTTCACCAATGCCTCATTCTTTTTTGGAGCCTCATCAAAATAAGGAACAGGCTTATATTCATCACTGCCTGCTGTCTTTGACGTCACAGCTCAGGATAGACACTAGTGAAGGGTTTGGTATTATCCTGATGTAATTTTCCTGTGGCCTCAGAGTAAGGCACAGAGCATTTATGGCTTGAGTGATTGGCCCAGAAATGTACTTTTGCTGGGTCCCGTGCCAGCTAAGCGACTGCATTAGAGAATGCAAACAGACTGCTTTATCCAAGTATTGTTTGCACACAGAATATTTTTTGGTTTATAGGATAATTAATTTTGGTTTATATAAAATGTAGTTTCCCAGTGATGGGTTGCCGCTGGAAGGGCATCCGCTGCGTAAAACATATGCTGGATAAGTTGGCGGTTCATTCCGCTGTGGCGACCCCAGATTAATAAAGGGACTAAGCTGAAAAGAAAATGAATGAATGAATAAAATGTACTCTCTCTCTCCAGTCTGAAGTCTGGCATCCTCAAATGCATTATTTTTGTCTTGTGTTGATGCATCTATAGCATTGCTGTGAGTTCTTCCTTTATTTCATTCACTTCTTGCTCTTTCCAAGGGTAAGCTTGTTGACAAATTAAGACGTGTCATTTCAATTTAAGGCATGCTGCACGACTGCAGCAATCTTTCCTCATGCACATAGTAACACACATACGCATACTCTCAGTGTATAATAAGCACTGTAACAGTGTGGTTTGCATTTCCCCATGTGCAATCTTGGAGAAGCCACATGAAAAGGCTTTGGTATTAAAGGACAAGTCTTGGTTGGGAGGGATTCTGTCATGCAACAAGAGTGTGTTTTTCACTTTTTTCCCTCCGTTTTGGAGAAATTCATCCACCCCATTAGAGAGGCTAACCGCACATGAGTCCTTCTTAAATGGCTCTCGCCACCAGATTGCGAAAGGGAAGAATATGGTGCTTTCGGATTGTCCGACACTTTCATTAAGGCTTAATTAGACATGACACATCTTTTTGATTACAGGAGAAGCATCTGTTTACATGTGTGTATGTGTTTTCACAGCCTTGTAATCAGTGATTTAAGCCAAATGAATGATAAATGTCATGTAAAGGACCAGTTTGCCCCAAAAATGACAATTTCAACATGTGTTTTTGAAAACTGTTTGACTTTGTTGTTTTCTTTGGAACACAATTTTTTTTTTTTTTACAGCAGAATGACCGAACTGCTCTTTTTCATGTAATGAAAGTAAATGATGTAAACCACTGATGTTAACACTCTTCAAAATAATGTTTCTTATTGGCAAATATGATTTCACAAAATTATACAAAATCCATGGACACTTTACATTGAAGAGAGCAAAACGGTTCTGTAGATTCAAATACAGTATACTGATGAAACACCTGGTGTGATACATCATTTTGAACATTTATTTTTTTCAATGCACAGTGAAAATCAGAATTACAGAACAATTTATAAACAATTACTTTTTGTGGTTAAACCATACTGTACAATGAGAACAATGTTTTATAAAATAACCAAGCCACAAAAACCCTTTGTTTTATGAAAAATACTTTAATTAAAATTAGAGAACAGCAGTGACAAAGAAAGATTATCACTAGTCTTTTACGGGACATATCTAGTCTCTCACTCTGCTCTGCTGTGATATTGATCTGCTCTTTACCAGTCTCTTCCACAGGTCACTGACTCTACATAACAAAGACTAACCAATTTTCCAGAGATTTTCAATCAGGTTTAGGTCAGGGTTATATGCTGCCATTTCATTATTTCAACTTAAAAGGTCTGCTTTACCCATTTTGCTGTGTGACAACGCTCATTGTCCTGCATGAAAATTACTGTCTGATTGAGTGATGAACACAGGACAGAACTGCGTGTTTTGGACCTCTTTTGTATTCAACAGAAAAAATAAGCTCATAAAGGTTTAAAATCACATACGGGTGATTAAAGAGTGAGCAAATTTTCATTTTCTTTTAAAAAAAATTTCAGATAATAAAGGAAATTACCAGTGGGTTCCTGATTAACACCAAATAACTGGGAGGAATCTGTAAGTGTTCTCTAATTTAGATAGACAGTGTTCTTGTTCAAATATCTCATTAAAGATTTTTTTACTCTGCTTCTCAATATGTATTCCATATATTCAGAACTCATGATAACTTAGTTCTATATTCAATTAAATTCATGTTTATTTATATAGCGCTTTTACAATGTAGATTGTGTCAAACCAGCTTAACATAGTTCTAGTAAATTGAAAATGTGTCAGTCCAGTTTTCAGAGTTGAAGTTCAGTTTAGTTCAGTTCAGTGTGGTTTAATTTTCACTGCTGAAAGTCCAAACACTGAAGAGCAAATCCATCGATGCGCAGCTCCACAAGTTCCAACCAAGCAAGCCAGTGGCGACAGTGGCGAGGAACAACCAAGTGACGAAAGTGAAGGAAAAAAACCTTCGAGAGAAACCAGGCTCTGTTGGGCACGACCATTTCTCTTCTGGCCAAACCTCTTGTGCAGAGCTGCAGTCTAGGTGTCGGGGGCTGGAGAACGCTGGACGTCCATCGTGGAGAACTACAGGTGTGTGCAGGTGTATATATTATTGATAAATAGGACAAAGCAGCGACTGACTTTTAAGAACTTTTTTATTGAATTGTTCTTTGTGGAAACCAAAATAATATTTTTATTTTTATATAGCTTCAGACGACTTGAAATATAATAAATATAAATCCTTTAATTGACCCCCCCCCCCCCCCCCCCCCCCACCCCCTTCGGTCTCCAATCCCCATCTGCTTTCAAAGAGAGTACAGAGGGTGAGTAAATGAAGGAACACTCCACATTATTTGGAAATATGCTTTGAAATATGAGTTTTACAATTCCCCTATAGTTAAACAGTTGAGTTTTACCATTTTTGAATTTGTTCAGCCGATCTCTGGCTCTGGCGGGAGCACTTTTAGCTCATTGAATCGGATTAGACCATTAGCATCTCACACTATTTTGTAATTACATTGTGTACTAAGAACTATGTAGTGAAATTAAAAGTTGCTTTTTCCAAGTTGATATGGCTAGAAACTGTACTCTCATTCTGGCGTAATAAGCAAGGATCTTTGCTGTTGAACCATGACTATGGCATGAAACAAAAAATAGCAACTTTTCATTTTCCGTTGTACATGACGTAACTACAGAAGAGTCAAGCTTTAAATAGGAAAATCATCAAAACTCTTTTTTTTGAACAAGATGCTAATGGTGTAATCTGATTCAATGATTTATGCTAAGCTAAGCTAAAAGTGCTCCCACCAGACCTAGAGATCAACGTAATGGATTAACATAATGGTTTTGTAAAATGAGCTTAGTTCCAAAAAAAGTGGAGTGTTCCTTTAAAATGACAAATTTCCCATATTTCCAGTTTATTTAACGATGGCTTCCATCTGTCCATCCATCCATCTGGCCAGACATTTATCACCTGCTGTCTGTCTTTCTTCAGACAAGACAGAAGTGCATGAAGACAAGAAGAGGCCATTATTACAGAGAATCCCAAAATAGACATCTTTTTATTATAAGCCTGTCCAGTGCTAGTGGTGAAGAAAAATTACAGGGAGTTCCTCTAACACATAAAAAAGGTTGCTGCACCGAAACCAGCAACCTCAATAAAGGTCGCATTAGAAAATCTTTAGTTTCCACTCTTCCCGAAATTTTTGGGAGAAATCGCTTCATTTCTGCCCTCTTTTTGATGTGCTTTGTTTTATGTTGAGTTGCAGCAGACTGTTTTGTGGCTTCTCTCTCAAGCCTGCGGAAAGAAAATACGCTCACTTGTGGCTTATTGGGATGCCACTCCTGAACCGAACATCTGCTTAGAGGAAGATGTTGAAAGAGAGAGGGGCACGGCATAAAAAACCTGCTAATCTTGTGCTCAAATTTTCAGATTCATGTCATGTGTTGAGTTGAAAGACAAAAACAGCCTTTTTTGGCTTTGGCGACTGGAGATCACTGGGCCTTTAGATCTTAAGATTCCTTCATGATTCATTTGATGTTTTTGTGACAGACAAGTGCACATCAAAGATGAGTGGCTAGAAAATGTGTCCATAAACAGTGATTCACACCAGATTCTTGATTGCGCATTTAGTCACAAGCTTAAACACACATCTGTCACAACGAATAATGGACAACAGATGGAAGGAGGACTATGAAACAAAAAAACAAAACAATTATGCTACCATGTTTTATATTCTGAAAACAAAATTGGCCTAGAAACGATTTTCTCTTCAGAACTGCGGTTGCCATTTATTTGGATATTTCCCTTTAGACATTCTGTTGATTGCATGTCAGCTAACTATAATAAGAGTATTAGGGTGTAATGGTACACAAAAAACTATGGTTTGGGAAGTTTTCCATAAAACATAAAATTGCTTTACTTTTTCTTTTTTATAAAATAATCTTTAGAGCAAATGGTTGCTCTTTCTTCAAATAAATTCAGTTATAATTACACTTTAAACAATCAAATGGAAACTAAAAAAATAAATAAAAAGTACATATATGAAAACCTTAAAAACTGTAAAAAAAAAAAAAAAAGTTCCACACAGAGATGCCAACTGACCCAGCCGAGGCTCAAACCAGCAATCTTTTTGCTGTGAAGTGATCGTGCTACCCACTGCGCCACCGTGACACCCTATATTATATTATATTATATTATTTTATATTATATTATAGGGTGGCGCAGTGGGTAGCGCTGTCGCCTCACAGCAAAAAGGTTGCTGGTTTGAGCCTCGGCTGGGTCAGTTGGCGTTTCTGTGTGAAGTTTGTATGTTCTCCCCGTGTTCGCGTGGGTTTCCTTCGGGTGCTCTGGTTTCCCCCATCAGTCCAAAGACATGCGCTATAGGTGAATTGGGTAGGCTGAAATTGTCTGTAGTGTATGAGTGTGTGTGAGTGGGAGTGTATGGGTGTGGAAGGGCATCCGCTGTGTAAAACATATGCTGGATAAGTTGGCGGTTCATTCCGCTGTGGCAACCCCTGATTAATAAAGGGACTAAGCCGAAAAGAAAATGAATAAATGAATAATATAATAACACACAACCAAATTATTAACTCTTTAAAAAATAAGTGAAAACATCTCAAAACAATTAAAGCTGTTAGTGAAACAACAGGTACTAAACTAAAACTACACAGGTATTATGCTTTATGATTGTTTTTAAAACATTTTTTATCTCCACATTTTTTTGATAATAAAAATATGAAAATATAAAAACTATAATAACACTACAAATGCATGCTACAACATAAATACATACTACAAAAACATGCATATTAGATTTAAATATATAGATAAATAAAATAGATGGATAAATAAAAATGATTACCAACTACAAATACGTGAAAATAAATAATACATCTAAAAGTACAGGGTTATAATTATAATTAAAAAAAAATTTTTATAAACTATATATATTTTTTTTTAATAATGTTTATACATTTATGCATAATTATTCATGGTAGGTGCTTTTAAATTTTAAAAAGGTTGGTCCATCAATAGAGGATGATCATAATTGGTGGTCAAAGGTGTAAACAATTAAAACCTCCTGATCTAGTGACACTGAAAGACTTTACCTGAAGTCTCAGGTAAATGTATAATACATGACTTTGATTACATTGATTCGATTTTTTTATTGATGTTGCACCAAAAGTAACAAAACTTCTTGTAATTACTGGACAGGTTGTGACAGGTTGTGACACATCAGCTGAAGCAGTACAGACTAGATTCAATTTTGGATTTAAAGGAGACCTATTATGCAAAAATCACTTTTATAAGAGGTTTAAACACAGTTGTGTGGCAACAGTGTGTGAATATAACCAGCCTCTAATGATAAAAAAAAATATTAATTTTATTTTTATAATCACACTTCATAAAAACAGTCTGCAGAAACACTTTGATTGACATGCTCCCATGCTGATGTATAGGTGTTTGTAGCTCCGCCCTCTTTTGAAAAATCTCATTTAAATTTAAAGCGACAGTCACCAAAATGGCATAATTTGAATGAAACCCTAAAAGAGGCAGTTTCAAGAAGTTATAAAACATTATTTGTGGGATATTTTGAGCTGAAACTTCACATACACACTCTAGGGACATCAGAGACCTGTTTTACATCCTGTAAAAAAGGCACAATAGGTCTTTAAGTCTTGATATAACTTTGTTAAAATGAATATATACAGTATAAAACTGGAAGGTTAAAATAAAGTTGTCCACATGCAGTGGCTAAAACAACAATATTTGTTGAATATGCAAAGTGAATGAACTGAAAAAAAAAACAATACTTTTTAGTATGACTGTGTAGACTGTCAGTTTAGGGGTAGGGTTCGTGCAAAAACTTATTTACACTCAGAAATTTGAAAGGAGACACTTAAAAAAAAGAAAATTTAATTCACAATTAAATACATAAAACACACTGAATTTAAAATGAATATGATAATCTTCATCTGCATGCACAATTTACAGTGTAGCCACTGATAATTCCTAGAAATAAAATATTTGTTTCACATACATACACTGTAAAAAAGCTTGGTTCCACACATTTCCTTCATGTTAACTTTATAGTTATTACAAATTGAAGTGGATTTAACATAAAACAATTAAGTTGTCTCCAAAAAACGTACAATTTTTTTTTGTTTGTTTCAACTCATTTTAAACAAGTAGTTTGATCAAGCAACAAAAGTGTTTTTTTTTTGTTTTTTTTTTGTGTGTACAGTGTTAACAGATCTGATCCATTTCTCCACCCAGTTTGTGGTTCTAAACCATTACAAAAGCCTGCAGATGTATGTTCTGATTTCCAGTAAAGTAGAAAGCTGCCACTAATATCGTTGTGTGGGGAAAGCGAGCAGTCTGGCGGTGACGCTGGGCATTGTGGGCCACTCCCTACATGCTGCTAATTGGTGTAATCACTGCAGTAATGAAGTATGGTGGTTTGTCCGAGTGTGATTACAGGTCGTCAGCTCACGGAGGAAATGAGGGGTTGGGGAGCTGAGGAATTCTCTGTTATATGGGTGTTGGTGCGCGTTTACGGGATGTGCGCGCGAGGCGTGTGCTGTTGTTTTGACGTTGTCGTCTGACGGCTGGCTGCTGTCAGGCATTTGCCAGGGAAGTAAACAACTCACCCTGCGTGAACACAGGCAGCCTTTGATATTCGCCAGCTTCCTTATTGACCCTTATCAGGATTTTGAAATTCTTCACATCTGACAGGACAATGAGGAGCGTGTGTGTGTATGTGTGCGTGTGTGTGTGTGCAGTTAGACGGTTTTCTGCAACACACCATGTGATATGACATACGTGATTGAACAAACTATGTGTGTCAACTGTTTCCCACATAGATAACGTTATCTGCGTTATCTGACAAAGCTCAGTGAGATTTGAAAGCTGTGAAAAATAGCAATAAACCTGAATAACAAAGAGCTTTGAAAAACACACATCATTATGGCAATTAATGGAATTGATTTTTTAATACATTTTTTTAGATGAACCTGTTCATTTTAACTTGGAACTACAGTCTAGATTAAATTTAGAGAATAACCTACAATTTCCTAAACTTTGAGGACATTTTTGAGGGCATTTCCTAAACTTTTGAGGGCAAATTAACTCACAAACCCTATTTATTGGCTGGCCAAACTTTCAACCCAGGCTCATTCTGAAAACGTACCGATATATACATTTCTGGAGAGCGCCAAACATGTCCAAGGAGGTACGTTCTTTTGCAGTTTTTGTTTTCGCGAATCCACCAAAGGCCGCTGTGTACGCTTTTCCAGATCTCAAATTTCTCTTGCGAGTGCCATTCGCACCTGCTGTTCTCACGTAAATCCATCAGAGGCCGCTGTCGACTGACTGAATGACTGACCGATCGACTGACCCACCCTCCTCCTTCCCTAAACCCAACCAATAGTGTTTTCAAAAGCACCAATTGACCCCCCCACCCACTTCCCTAAACCCAACCGACAGTTTTAAAAAGCAATCCAGAAAAAGAAAAGCCCTAGCCTTTTACCACATTCTCACCTAGTTATTTACTTGTTTATTTTATTTTTTGGCTTTTGTTTTTGTCTTACCTCCTTTCTGGAACCGTTAGTCGCCAGACTCGAACCCCGTCGTTGTGGTCAACTCCTCTCTGCGTCTTAAGTCCACAGACGTACATGGCGAGCTAACTGGACAAACTAGTAACAGGAAACAGCGGGAGAGCCTTCCATATGGAGGTAAGCGGTCAGCTCGTAAGCACGAAAAGGAACAGCGTCATACCGCCCCAAAGCATTTGTTTTAAAGACGAAATGCAGCCATACGTAGTTATGGCTACATAATTCGCGATCTCCAGAAATGTATATAGGGCTACGTTTTCAGAACCAGCATATGTTGCAAACTTTCCCATTTTCAATTAATTTTAAAGATGGTGAGCCATTCTGAAGTGACTGAAAGCCTCTGACAGCAGGTTGTCCAGATGAAGACCAAAAGGAAACTCTTTCAACTAAAATTAGTCTCTACAAATTTGTGATTTCTAGAATAGATTTCTAGAAATGTCAGTAAGTCATTCAAGTCTCCCAAAAATGCATGACAAGACAGAATAATGCAGAGAATCTCAATATGCAATCAGTTCAACACTGCAGCTGGAATTGATCACCAGTTCAGCTCTGAAAGGTTTATAGATCTGTATCTCAACCTGATGTGTCTCGACGATTAAGAGAATTTGGACTGAAAGGCCTGCAGTGAGCAAAACTTCATCAGCAGAAAGAATCAGAAATCTTTGCTAAGGAATTTTTTTTTGTGGACAGAGAACTGCTACAAAGATGTTGTATGTATGTTTGTCATCAAACTGAGGGGAAAGTCTGAACCCAAAGAATCATTTAAGGTAAAGGTGAAGTGTCATGGTTCTGCAGCAGGGGTTTGGCCTTTTATTCATTTAAATAGCAGAGTGAACGTAAACATGTGGTTTCTTCCCTGCGTTCATCAATCAATCATCCAGCTTTGTTTCAAACAGGACAAACTGTGTCACACATAAAATGGCTAAAGCAGTTCCTTGATGCTGAGAACACTGAAATTATGAAATGGCATCCCAGAGTCTTGAGTTAAACCTTGAACATCTCTGAAAACCTCTTGGCAACAAGGTCATGGCTAAGAAACTCACTACAGTGTCTCACTACTCACTGTAGGAGAGAAGGCCCCGATCATAGCAAACACTTTTTTGTAGTGAGATACGCCTTTTTAAGAAATAGTTTATGCGTCCGAGAAGCATTGCGTTATAAATGCCTTCTGCGAGTGCAGCTGAATAAATTCAACTCTGTGCTGAAAAATCTAGCGTCACATGCTCCAGCAACAAGACCATTTCCACAGTGGTTTCCTAGCAACATAAAAAACACAGCACATTGCTCTTTTCTAAAGTCAACAAATGCCAGTGTGGTGTGCCTTTTGTTTTCAAAACTGAAACGCAAGTTCAAACTTGAGTGAAAGTTCACACACTAAGGACAATATATAAATATAATGTTAACTATATTTGTGTCCACACCAGCAAATGATAACGATCTGTTTATTTTTAGTTAATGCTTTTCTTTTGCCATTACTCCTTTGTAACCAGCAGATGTCCTGAGTGTGCTACGTTTCTAGCCCATCTGTCTAGTGAATCCAGCTTGTGTAATCAATCTAATCAAACATTATTTTTCAAAGAAGGGAACACAAAGAAATATAGTTTCTCTACATCTTTATCGTTATAGCTGTGGTCTGAACTCTGCTGTTGTTTTACATTAAAAACTATGGACATTTTTTGGACTATGGGTCTCATTTATAAATGTGGCGTATGCACAAAACAGGGATGGAAACATGCGTATGCCACTTACCGCGCATAATCTGTGATCTGTAAAAAACAAACTGGACAGGAGAATGTTCGCAGCTGTAAGTAAACTCTAAGTAAACATATTTAACTTAAATATTGACTTAACTGAACCACTTTAAATCATCATACAAGCCATAATAATCATTAATAAAATTAACATTTAATTTTATGCTGCCGTATGTTAACTTTTGGGAAGTTTGATAAATGAGACCCAATGTCTTTATTGTTATCAGAATTGGTGTGAATGGCCCTTTACACTGTATTCTGTTTTAGTTTCCATGGCGATGCAATAAGCTTTAATTGAGAAGAGTGGCCGATTTGAAGTTCTGGCAGTCATGTCGAACTAATTCTAAATTCTGTACATTCTAAATCCCACTGCTCAAAATACAGTTCACACAAAACATTAAAATACTGCCATTATTTATTTACCAACATGTTGTTCCAAACCAGTATGATTTCCTTCCTTCTGCATAAAAGAAGATAAGCTGAAGAATTCTGGTAACTAAACCAATTTGGTAACCCTTGACTTCCATGTGTTTGGACCAAAAAACAAACACTGGGACATTTCTCAAAATATCTCCTGTTATACACCACAGAAGAAAGTCAGTCATACTGGTTTGGGGTGAAATGAGGGTGAAAACAGTTCATAAACAGTTTTTAAACTGTTACATATTTTTACCCAATCAATTTGGTTACACATGGTTTCTTGTCTGGGCGTAAATCATGCTGAATTCAGTCTCAGGGCTATTTCTACCAGTTTAGAAGCAATGGACATTTTTTTTTCTTCCATGAAATCATTTTTCATATTTTTAACTTTCCCATAACATAGTGTCTGTAGGCTCAGCCTAGTTTATTTTGCTTGTGTCTCCCAGGGAATCCTGAATCATGTGTGGTGTAATAATGATAAACTACATGTCTAGAGACACAGACATTTAGGGCAGCTTACTGTCATTGTCTTTATGAAGCAGGACATTCATTATCAAATACAGAGGAAGACATTTCTAGAAAATAAAAATGGGTCTTGTTTAGCTTGTTAAATGATGTTAACCTGATGAAACAAAGCAGCCTTTCTTCCTCACTACTCACTATTTAGCCTATCTTGACAATACAGTATATAGTGTCATGAAATTGATTTATAGTCACACAACTTCATCGTTACATCGGATGGTCAAGGACTTTGATAAATGTCCTTGTTTGTTATCTCTGTCATATCCTGAATGGATTTTGAAAAACACTGCATACACATCACACTACAAATATGCATTTAGGTATGTTTATTATAAGGAATAGATTCTCAGGGAATTTGTTCTTTGATCCCCTACAGTGACACTTTTCCAACGGTCAATATTGACCAGTATGGTAATTATGACCGACCCAACAGCCTTTCTGTCAACAGCTTCAGTGTTAGATGTTTTCATTTAGATTGCATGATCAAAAGAGACTGGGATTTTTTTATTTTGCCATAAATATTTACATCTACTTATAGCTAACGGATAGAAGTTCTGGTACTCACTTTGCAACTGCATGTCAACTAGCTACTCTGCTTTATATCTGTAAACACTTTAATGGTCTCCAACAGACATACTGACCATAAGTAATATCGCAAGTAGATCTCCACTTATTCTACTAACTCTAACCCTAACCTAACAATCTATTAGTAAACTTCTAACGCTCTAACGACTGCTGGTTGACCACAACGACTGTTAATTAACTGTTTCCTATATTTTATGATTAATGTGTTTTTTTTTTGTTTATTTATGCCTTTAAATGACATTATGGGACCTTGATCTTTGCTTTTGCAACTTTTTATGTTGAAAAGTATAACAAAGTGACTTTTATTGAAATGTTTAGTAGTGTAAAGTGATGTATTTTCTGAGGCGGCCATGTAACTTGCAGTACAAAAAACAGGTAGCTGCCAGTTTCTGTTATTGTTTCTTAAAATATTCATTCATTCATTCATTTTCTTTTCGGCTTAGTCCCTTTATTAATCTGGGGTCGCCACAGCGGGATGAACCGCCAACTTATCCAGCATATGTTTTACGCAGCGGATGCCCTTCCAGCTGCAACCCATCACTGGGAAACATTCATACACACTCATACACACACATGCACTACGGATAATTTTAGCTTACCCAATTCACCTATACCGCATGTCTTTGGACTTGTGGGGGAAACCGGAGCACCCGGAGGAAGCCCACGCGAACACGGGGAGAACATGCAAACTCCACACAGAAATGCCAACTGACCCAGCCGAGGTTCGAACCAGCGACCTTCTTGCTGTGAGGCAAACGTGCTACCCACTGCGCCACCGCGTCGCCTGTTTCTTAAAATATATATAATATAATATAATCACTTATATTACAATATGTTGTTTCAAACTATTAAAATGTCAATAAAAGTCACTTTGTTAAACAGAGTTCAATTTAACTGTGTAGTAAACTGTATAAATTAACATCCAAAGTTGTCAAGCTAGTGATCAATCTTCCAGAATGTAAAACTAAAGGGTAACTAAAGGGAAAACTGCTGTGACACAAAATATTGAAATTATGAATACATATATATATATATTGTAAATGCCTTAGCTAACAGACCATCAAAAAATGTGAGCAAAGCATTTTAAGCAATGACGTTTTTACATGCACATGTACCACAATGAATTTTTACAAGGACAGTTCTACCAATTCTTATCATTTAATTCCAGTAAACTCACTTGTCCAAGTCTTTTCTCTGCATGTCTGGCTGTCTCAGACTTGTATTGAAACCGTGTAGTTCTCTGCCTTGTCAATCAATGGGTAAAAAGCAGTTAAATCTCTCTGTTAGCCATACATGTAATTATAGCTTGCCAAAATGTTACTAAATATGCCCTCGCTGGCTTTCTGGTTTTGTTTTTTCCTCCCCTTTCGCCTTTTGAAGGAGTTCTAATTGGTGGAGACAGTGTGTCAGGATTAGAGGCTGGGAGTTTTAAACCCCAACACCCCCCGAAACCACACGCACCCCCTCCTGTTCCCTGCTTTGAGCGGTAGGACAGGCTCTGTGAGGGACATACAGGGCTGTGTGCTCGCTGTGGCCGGCCTCTCAGCACCTCTGCTCCGATTCTGCTCTGCACCTCCAAACCTACTTCTCCACAAAGGCCACAGTCAATATACCGCTACATGTGACTCAACAGGCGTTTCAGGGAATTGTCGTTTATTCTCAAGTCCGACAGCCATTGATTTAGTAGTAGACAAGTCTTTTTATTGAATTTAAAAAAAAAAAAAACTGCTCAACAGTCATAACAAACTGAAGATCTTAACAGAGCAACTCAAACATAAACAAGAACAAAGTACATTAAAAAAAATAAAAAAAAGGATAATACAAGGAGAAATAATAATAATAATAAAAAAAGAAAGAAAGAAAGAAATAATAAAATAAATAGATTTAGGGGCGAGTTGGGGGGGGGGAGCTTACAATTCAAGTATTTGAAATAAATCTGTCCTCAAAATATGACAGGAATGGCCTCCAAACTTTGAAGAATGTATTATTTGAGCCTTGGGTGCCATGACATTTTCTACCCATTTAGTGTGTGTTGGTGGTTTAGTTGACTTCCACTGCAGAAGTATAAGCCTTCGGGCCAACAAAGAAGAGAAAGCTAGTGCATTTAATTGACCTGCTGGCAGTGCAAGGTTTTCAGGGGTCACACCAAATATTGCTATTACTGGATCTGGTTGTATATCCTTTTCACATATATAAGAAAAAGTCAAAATGGTCCTAGGGATGGACACGTCCAGAACATATGGCCCAAGGTGGCCTCATCTCTGTGGCACCTAGAACATGTTGGATCAATTTCTGGGAATATTCTTGACAATTTGCTTTTAGAAAAGTGCAGCCTATGAATTATCTTAAATTTTAATAAACCGTGTTTGACGCAGATAGATGTTGAGTGAATTTGCTTAATTGTTGATTGCCAGACTGCCTCTGGAACTATATTTCCTAAGTCATCTTCCCACTGTTTCTTTAAAAAATCTAAAGATGGTGCGGCTTCTCTTTGAATCAGACTGTACACTTTTGATATCAGACCACCCTCAGATGCACTTAAGTCAAAGATCTCCTCAATCCAGCTACTTATGGGAGGGGCTGAACGTGTACTAAAATACCTTTTCACTAGGCTTCTTACCTGTAGATATCGGAAGAAATGTGATTTAGGAATATCCAATTCTTTAGTCATATGTTCAAATGACATAAAATGACTTCCTTGAAAAAAGTCCCTTGCATATCTGAGTCCCTTTCTAAACCAGATCTGAAAAGCATGATCAATTAAGGATGGTGGAAACAATGCATTGGAAGTAATGGGTAATAAAGAAAGTTCTTATTTTTGCTTAAAATGTGTCCTAAACTGAGCCCATAATTTAGGAAGTTATTGACCATTAGATTGTTTGGCAGATACTTTCTATTAAGTGGTAGTGGGGCACAAAGCATTGAAAATAGAGAAGCTGTCCCACAGGATGTCTGCTCCATCTCTACCCACACAGGTTCATTCTCCTGATTTTCATGATCTGTCAAATAAACAATTTTTTCAATGTTACATGACCAATAGTAATACATAAAGTTGGGCAGCGCCAATCCCCCAACTTCTTTCTGCCTTTCTAAAAATGCTTTCCTAATTCTTGGAATGCTTTTATTCCATATAAAAGAAGACACCTGTTTGTCCAGCTCCTTAAAGAAAGATTTAGGGATAAATACTGGGACATTTTGAAACAAAAATAAAAACCTTGGCAAAATAGACATCTTAACTGTATTTATTCTGCCTGCAAGAGAGATAATAAATACCATATAGATAAAGACCATCGGTTTAGATCTTGTTTGGTTTTTTCCATCACTGCATCAAAGTTACATCTAAATAGCTGTTTATATGTACTGGTCACTGAAATTCCCAGGTATTTAAAAGATATATTACTCATTTTAAATGGAAATTTACTGAGATCTGACTGCTGTGCATTCTTATTAATTGGAAATATTATACTTTTATTAAAATAGATTTTATGTCCTGAAACTGCCCCATAGCTATTTATAAGATCTATCATTTTAGGTATGGAACTATCAGGATTGGATATGTATATAATGAGATCATCTGCGTACAGTGAAACCTTGTGAGTGTTAATCCTATTAATGCCTAGCAAGTCTGACTTTTTCCTTAAAGCTATAGCTAGTGGCTCTATTGCTATATTAAATAGAAGGGGAGACAGGGGGCAGCCCTGTCTGGTGCCCCTATATAATGGAAAGAAGTTTGATATTACCTTGTTAGTTCTTATACAAGCAGTTGGATGTGAATAGAGTATACTAATCCAAGTGCAGAAACTAGATCCGAAGCCAAAATTTTTCAGAGCTGTGAATAGATATTCATACTCAATACGGTCGAAAGCTTTATGAGCATCTAATGACAATAGCACCTCTGGCAAATCTGAACTGCTTTGCGAGTAAATTATATTAAATAGTCTCCGTAAATTGCTTGAATCCTGTCTGATCTTGATGGATAATTGTTTGTATGACTGGATTAAGCCTTGCTGCCAAAATCTTTGCTAATATCTTGTAATCATTCGAAAGTAAACTTATAGGTCGATATGAGTCACACTTCAAGGGATCTTTACCTTTTTTGTGTATAACAGTGATAATAGCTTGTGCCATAGTTGGTGGTAAAGATTTCTGCTCAGTTATTTCTATAAACACCTTTTTTAAAATTGGGGATAATTTGTGTGAAAATTTCTCATAAAATTCAATTATAAATTCATCAGGGCCAGGTGCCTTTCCGCTTTTCATTTGTTTGATGTTGTTCAATTTCTCTTATAGATATGGGTTGTTCAAGATTATCCTTGTCTTGATCACTGATATTGGGCGTTTCTATTGTGTTAAAGAAATGGGCTATATTCGCTTTATCACTTGTCTCAGATGTATATAACTTTTCATAGAATTTTTTTAACTGCTTGTTAATGTCCAACTGATCTGTAGTTACTCCTTGCCCCGTCTGAATTTCAGCTATATAGTTAGTTTCAGTTGTCTGTCTCAATTGATGTGAAAGTAACTTACTAGCTTTTTCACCATATTCAAATTCTCTCTGTCTTGATCTCAGATATACTGTTTCTTCTGCTTCAGTGGTTAGAGTATCTAATTCTGACTGTAACACCCCTCTCTCTTTATACAGAGTTTTTGTGGGGGATCTTGAGTGTTCTTGGTCTATCTCATTTATCCTTGAAATGATTTGATTGACCCGCTCCATTCTTTTTTTCTTCATACCTACACTATATGAAATTATTTGCCCTCTTAAAAATGCTTTCATTGTCTCCCAAAGGTTACAGTAGGTCATGCCAGGCGTGCAGTTAGTTTCAAAGAAATAGTCTATCTGATTAGATACAAAGTCAACAAATATCTCATCAGTCAGTAGTCTAGAGTTAAACCTCCACATACCCCTTGACGGTATTATATCAGGGAAGGAAAGAATCATCATTACTGGGCTATGGTCAGAAATGACTATGCCTGTGTATGTACATGTATTAAGTAATGATAATAATCTCTTGTCTATAAAAATAAAATCAATTCTGAAATAGGTCTGATCAGCTGCAGAGAAAAAAGAATATTGCCTTGATGTTGGATTATTATATTTCCATGCATCCACCATACCATAAGTTTTTTAGAAACTCGTTAATGCATCGAGTTGATTTACTGAGAGGCCCAGATAATGCATTAGATCTGTCTAGCACTGGATGGAGTATACAATTAAAGTCACCTTCCAAGATAAGCTGATGACTGTCCAGATCTGGAAGACGCGTGATGAGGTCTTTAAAAAAATTAACATTATCCCAATTGGGTGCATATAAGTTAACCAGTAGCACTTGCTGATTAAAGAGTTTCCCCTGGACAACAATATAGCGGCCTTCTTTATCAGCTATAACTTTTGATTCCTCAAATGCAACATCTCTATGTATTAATATAGCTGTGCCTCGACTTTTCCCAGTAAACTTTGAATGAAAAATTTTTTGGATTCCCTTCTCTGCGTGGCTTTCTTAAGCAGTAATTCTCTCTCCTGGAAATAGTGACACTTCACTATAATTGCCCTTGCTGGATGTCCGTCTTCTGGTCGCGCTCTCAGAGTTCTGTGTGCCCGATCTAATACAGGGGCCTTATCCAGCTGCAGCGAGTCTTTAAGCAGCTCAGAAATGAAATCAGGGATATGCTTTCCTTCTTCCTGTCTCTCCTTTACACCCATGATGCGTAAATTACAGCGACGAGATCTAGCTTCCAAATCCTCGTTTTTTGCTTCAAGTGTAACGACGTCTGTTTTAAGTTTTGCAACTTCTCGGTGTAGAGTACTCACTGCATCCGATTGCCCATTCGCAGCTTCTTCCAGTGAGAGCACCTGTGTCTCGAGTGTCGTTATTCTCGTGGTAGCCTGCCCCATCACAATAGCGAACTCTTCTCTTAGTTGCTCACATTGAGTTTTAATCTCAGTGGCCTGAGCTTCGGCTTTTTCGTCCATTTTCATGAGTAGCTCCGTTTTAAGTACTCTTCTTTCCCGGAGGACGAGCTCTTGATTAGTTTCCATTCTGCTTTCCATTGTTCCCCCCTTCGTGTTTTCCGCCATCTTATCGATTTTGCTGCGCGTGGCAGGCATAGCCAATTAAGCTCGAGAAAGTCCGGAAACAGGAAAATTATGAAATATAAATCGCCTTTAAACAGACTCTGCTTTTTTAGTTACATGAATTCACCACAATCTGGTCGAGAATGCGTTTGTGATTAAAAAATATGTGCAGTTCAGTATGGAGATCAGTCAAACACGTCTTCACATGTTGCCGACCAAACCGGAAGCCCCAGCCATTGATTTAGAGGCAGTGGGAGAAGCAAACACCCATGTCAAGCAGTGATAGTTAACATAACCGAATCAATTGGAAAACCAGAATGAACAACTCTTTATTTTTTTAATGGAATATTGCGAAAGATTTCTTGTTTAAGAACAGCTCATATTGAGGCAAATCTGTCAAAACGACAAGTTGTGAATGAGCGACTTTATTGCATAATGGTGCATCTAAACTGAAGAAGATCAACACCTTTTACAACATTGATAGTTTAGCTCTGTCCACCGATTCATGGATACAGTAAGTAATTAATGGTAGAGGCAAATGCAGGTCTACATAAAAAAAGCTAAACGTAAAGATGACTCTGAAAAAAAAGATGCTGTGCAGAGCAAAGTTGTGGAAAAACTTTGCATTGGCTTCCTTCTGATTTCAGAGCATGTCAGTAAGAACTTGGAAGCTCTCACTTCGAAGCTAGATTTTCAGAGCAGTTGAAACTAAAAGACAATGATAAACCATTTATGTTGCATCCAACAGTAAGGTCACACCATAGCTGTCCTGAGTTGCTGGGACCTAATCTTAAAAGGAAAAGTCGGAAGAGTCAGACTTGTAAACCAAAGATTGCGGGTTCAAGTCTCACGTACAGCAGGGATTGCAGCTGTTAACATCACAATTGAGGTGTGACTCTTGAGTAAGAAACCGACTGAACCACGAACTTCTCCCTGAGTTACCCACTACTGTGTGCTTGTGTGTGAATGTAAGCATGTGTATTTTCACTATTTGTTTGTGTACACCCTGATTGGTTAAATTCAGAGCACAAAATCTAGTATTCAAGTACTCAAGTAAAATCAGAGTATTGACCACTTGGCATACTTTGTTCATTTTCCTTCGGCTTAGTCCCTTATTTATCAGGAGTCACCACAGCAGAATGAACCGCCAACTATTCCAGCATATGTTTTACACAGCGGATGCCCTTCCAGCTGAAACCCAGTACTAAGAAACACCTATACACTCTTGCATTCACACATTACAGCCAATTTTGTTTACCCAATTCACTTATAGTGCATGTCTTTGGACTGTGAGAGAAACCGGAGCACCTGAAGGAGAACATGCAAACTCCACACAGAAACGCCACCTGGCCCAACAAGGACTCAAACCAGCAACCTTCTTGCTGTGAGGTGACAGTGCTTACCACTGAGCCACCGCGCCACCCCTTGACCACACTTCACTTTCATAAATAGTGTCAGGGTTGCTTTCATCAATTGAATTACACTTTAGTTTCTACTACCTGAAAATTATACATTACATTTACTCAAGAATATCTAGTCCCTCTACCCTTTATGTAATTACCAAAACCAATGGAAATTTGAATGGGTTTACCAGTCAGAGTAAACTTTTCTGGAAAATATGTTTTTAAAGTCAGAATAAAATTTACTCTTCTTATTTGTATATGTATAAAGTAGCGCTTGTTGTAAATGATGTATCTGTGCACTTCATTACCCCCTACAAAACCTTTTTTTCACTTCTGGTCACATAGAATGGCTTTCCGGCGGGTATATCAGTGCATGTCTCTCTTTTTCATCAACCTTTCTTCATTTTGGTAGCAACGTCCATCTTCCGTTGATCCAATCGGTTCCCGAAGGACGAAATCATGCATTGCCCTACTTCTTTTTTCTCATTTCAGAATCAATGTATGTCATGACGGAAAAATGGGTGGTCCAGAGTGTAATTTTAAGGCTTGGTTGTGTTAATAAGATGCAAAACAATGTGTGCTCATGCTTCACTTGTAGAAAATCACGTTATTTTTTCATATATCCTACTTTGATTATATACAGCTACTCTGCTAACATAAAAACGTTTCCTAGTTCCTCTGAAAGGCCCGCCCTCAAGAGACTCTGATTGGTCAGCTAACATAATGTGCTGTGATTCGCGGATCGGTTCCACGTCACCAGTAAAGCTTCACGCCTCCACAAGCATGCGCTTTGCCTCAGCTGTGTAAATACTGTCAGAGTAAGTTACCTGTTAGCAGTATCTGTTTAAGCCTTAATCAGACAGAAAATGAAAAGGATGAACCTCATGCCTGCTCTCTAAAATAAAATCTGACAAGTGTCTGTAACGACTGAAAATAGGGTGTGGCCATTTTATGTATGTGTGTGTGAACAGGCTGTAGACGCATAGATATTTACATTAGATGTCGCCTACCCTGTTGTTGTCTATTGGAAGGAATGCATCAATAGAGCCGCCATTTTAGTACAGGGTAGCGCTCCTTTGAAATGAATGCGGGACCAAGGTGCAGTGGAGGACTGTGGCCATCCAGAGCCAGAGATATACACATATATACATATATCTATGATCGGGAGTTTTCCCCGGTGGTCAGTACGCAAAAATTTTCAGAAATTATAATTTTACATCACTTTTCTACGTCGATGGATAAGTGACCACACGGGCATTGCCGATAAAGAGTGTGTGTTTGTGTGCATGGAAATGTATTATCATCCCTCCCTGTTAAATTTGATCTAATCCGTGTCCTAAAACACACCCCCTCTCCTGCTTTCATATCTCATTCTAACGGAGGGAGCGATTCGTTTCTGAATGAATCCCCGTTATGAACGACTCGTTCACTTAGCTGACAATAATACAAGTTTCATATTTCTTTTTCATTGTTTGCTGATTTTATTCAACAAAACTAGCATAAGCCTAGAATTATGATCAGTGCAGTAAGAGACTGTATTATCATCAATAACATTACTTGTTGAGCACAAAAGTTTGTAACATACAAAAAAACGTAAAAAACTAAATCTAACCTATGAAATGTTCTGCCTTTGTGCTTTGTTTTCTTTGTTTGCTCGTTACTACACCCGTAAGCAGCGCTAAAGTCCAGCATCTTCACATAGGCACACTTTCTTGACTAGTGCGGTTGAGTGACATTTGTCCTGGGAGCACTGTACAAATGTGGCGGCGCTATTGACGCATGCTCAGGGTCCGTATGCGAAATCTAGTGTATATATCTATACTGTAGATGTATGTAACACAAGAAGCGCATGTGCGCGGGACCGATGTTTATTTTTATTTTTCTCTGATGCTCAAATTAAGTTGTTTTTCTGTAATATACAGTGTCGCTGTTGACAGAAGAATAAATGTGGAATACGACCCGTGTGAGCTTTGATTGATTTTTCTGCTGCAACACGAGTCAGGTGAGTTATGTTTTTTTTTTTTTTTTTTCTCAACTCAACGCGTTACATGTCTTTCACATATATCCGGATTAAGCATGTGTAAGTAATATGAAACGTTCACATATGTTTTGCAATTTTATTATCTGAGATGTATAACGCAGGGAACGCAGCTGCATAAAGAGACACTGAAGCGCTGCTGAAGACTGTGGGTGTTTACAGCGGTTTGACTGATAAATATGAATTTGTAGCTAAATTGTTAGCGATGCCAAGCAGCATTTCCCATTGTTTACATCCTTGCTACAACATACCATTAACGCTAGACACTGTGCATGTCATAGAGCAGTTTTAACAAATAAAAATACTTACAGGTTGTGGCTCACAATCCACAGCTTCTGCTTGTTGCAGCTGCTCCTTTGAGGAGTTTTAGCTGAAGCCAGCACTGAACTGGGAGGGATTCTGGAAGTTCTTCTTTGTCAAATGCTTGCTATATATATTTTTATAATTCTCTGGAACATTAAAATTAAACTATAAGCACTTCTGTTTTGGTGTCATGTCCTTTGGAAGCCCAAATACAGAAACAGAAGAAGCTCTGTGGAAATAGCAGCGTTTGGATGGCATTTTAGCTTTCTCTGCTATAACACTACAGTGCCTCAGGCCACGCCCCTTCGCTGCGCAGGGTGTGTGCACAGTAAATGCGTGTAACTGAAAACCCTTGTGATCTCATCAGCCCGGATGTATTTTTTTGTAGTCCCCAAAGTTCGTTCACTGTAGGCTTTGCTAAGCTAACTCTGTAAAAGCCAATGTCTCCCTTTGCATTGAACTTTGAGCATCTTCCATTCAGAAATGTTGTTTATGTTCACACAGCTACATTACACATGAACTAAAGTTTCAAATATGATATCGTAGTGGACCACCCCTTTAATTTCTGTTTCATGCCCAATTCAAAAGCAGTTTCAAACACTTTCAAGCTTCTTCTCCCAAAACATTAGCATCATACAAGTTACTGCAATATCCAAACCTTATAACTTTTTCCTCTTGTGGGTTATTCGGGCCCTGTAGGCTGTGGGACAGGTGTATGAGAGCAATTAATCAGACTTTTTCATCACCTCCTATTGCTGGACATTGGGGGTGCTAGGAAGTTATTCTGCCCTCCTGTAAACAGAGCTGTTGCTGTCCATCTCAATTTAAATTATGGCGCTGCACAAACACATTATTCTCTCTTTTATTCTATATTTTATAGTTATCTATATATATTATGGTGGCATACAAAGTATGGCATAAACACATTATTATCATTTGTAATCTCTGTCTATACAAACTGTGGCATGCTACATAAACACATTGGATTTGCTGTGTTTGGATGCTGATAAGTTTGCAAATTTAGTAACATTAATAGCAACTCATCTTGATGCCATGTTTGTATTTGGTGCTTTTGCATTTGTTTTGCTGGGAAAGATGAGATGTTATCGCTCATGTCAGATCTGTCTTTCTAGCCCGTGGAAAAGCAAAGCAGTTCTTAGACGGCTCTCCAGACAAACCCGCTCCGAACCAGCAATAACATTGTCTATATAAAACAAAGCAAGTGGGTTTAATGTTGTGGCAGGTAATATATAAACAAAATGTGTTTAAAGGCGCCCTATGAAGAAAATCTGGGTATACCTAGGCATAGTCGAATAATAAGAGATCAGTATATCAGATCTCGTTCTCATGTAAATTATGCAAGTAAAATCCTGATTGACAAAAGGCCAATCAGAACACAAAACGGATTGTTGCGTGACTCACGGGTCATGCCCTCATCAATTGCATGTTCTTTAAGTTAGGTTCTTCATCATCCAGACCTGACAAGCAGCAGCGTCATCAGATCACTAGCCAAAACACAGACTGATATGTTGCAAACAAGATCATTAATATGCACGCCTCAAGCTGTGTTTAATAAGCCACTACATTTCCCAGTGAAACTACAATGATCACTTTCCACCTTAGTTATTTTTAAGTTTATTTAATTTGATATTTAACTTACTATGTACGTGGGACTTTTATTTTGAAAGTGAGAGAAGCAGCTTGTTACTGAGCAATGACTGCATGAGCCACATGCTCATCAGGATGCAAAATGTAGGATATGTGGATTATAAATTTATTCAGCTCCACCCCAAAGAGGCATAAGGTATGTTAAATTGTATAATTTATTAATTTATCATGTTTATTGTGTAATTTGATGCATATGTTTCAACAAACGCATGTAGACTGCTGAATCGTGTCGTATACTCAGCTCAAATGTACTGGAGTGAAAGAAATGCACTTTATTAAACGTCCTCTGTTTATGCAGTGGTTGATATTAATTCCTGGCTGTGTTTTCTTTGACATTATATCTTCAAAATACAACACAATACATCTCTATCAGTCTCTTTTGTTGAGTTTATTTATAATTTAGCCTTTATCCACAACAGATCTTGTGAGCAAAATAGGTTAACTTTACTCTGATTGGTTTATATTAGATAGCGCACTCACTCCATTTATGCTCATTAATATTTACGACCGATCCAAATATTGTCAATATGGACCTTCTGATGACCTTCTAGGGGTGTTTTATGGAGTAATAAATCAGCATATAAAACCGATTAAAAAAAAAACTTACCTAAGCCATATACCTACTATGAAGATATCAGAGAACAATTTAACATTAAACCAATATGCAGTATATGGCAACTTTAAAGAAAGAAAAGAGTAAAAAAAGAAAAAAAAGAGTACAGTGCTAATTTTGAATGATCAATGACGAGACATGCATTTTTAGGTACTTGGCAGAAATAGCCATAAAATAACTGACTAAGCACGCAGACCACTGAAGTGTGGCTTCAGACGAACTCTTTGGCCTTTTTGACAAATAGCACAGCTGAATTCTCCCCATTAGCAAGCAAATTCACTCGCCGACCGTTTGTTTATGTCCATTTTAAGTTAAATTCAATGAAACAATATGAACAATCAGCAAAATCTCTGGGAGCCAGCTAAAGTAATTATGTGCTCAACACAATAAACACATGAACAATGAATGAGTGTGTTTGGAGTCGTGTAGTGTAAATATCACTGCCCTCGTGCCTGTTGCTCTCCAGGACGGACCCCCTGATGGGCTACTGGAGCCGTCTGTCTTTTTGAGGGTGTACATGGAGTTTCCCATATTAATATCAATCATTACAGTTTAGACTGAAGCATTTAAAAACTGTTTGTGACAATTACAGAGAACTGATGATCAACTCTGCTACAATTAAAGTGAATAATCATAGACTTCAAAGCTTTACACACGCATAGAAACTAGTCCATAACTTAATACAATTACACAGTGATCAACCTGTCTTTCCAGGTACTGAATAATTGATTCCAGGTTCACAAACACTGTACCTCTGCATGATAAACGACCCTCACGTGTACATTAGACTGTCACACACACTAAAATACCTTTAAAATTAAATCTATGCCATGCTGACTCTATGGCCTCATAACTATTTCTGACTCTAAGTTCTTAGGAAATGGCGTAAAACTGGTTTGCATTGTATTTGTGGTTTTTTTTTTCTCTCTCTCTCTCAATTTTTTTTCAGAGTTGTGTTGCAACTCAGAGTTCAGTGGACCAGAGACTATGCAGCTATCAGAAAGGAAGGGCTATGAGAGGCCAGTTCAGCCACAGAGCTGATTGTACTGCTTACTTGCTCATGCTCTCGCTCACTCATTCTCTCTCTCTCTCGTTCTCTCTGCCCTCTTTCCTTTATTCTGCATGTTAAACATTTACAGACGACCTGCCAATAAATGTTTGAACTCTTTGATTATGTGAACTTGTGGAGGTGATGCAAACCTATCCATTGAGGGAACTACTGCTCATTGACTGAAACCGGGTTGAGATTTAAAAGCATGTTCTCATCTAGTTTGCAATATTTTGTCACACCTGTCAACGACAAGTGACAAGTTTCAGTACATTATTTAGTTAAAATGAGTAAAAAATAAACAAAAATAAAACAAATTGATGATTTTTAAGCCTCATGCACAATGGGATGTTTTTATTTTATTATTTATATTTTGGCATTTTGCCTTTTATTGGCAGGACAGTAGCTAGACAGGACGTGAAGTTGGAGAGAAAGAGGGAGGTAGGACGGGAAAAGGTCTATGAGCCGGGATTTGAACTCGGGACGCCCAAAGCCAATTGGTGCTTATTGTTGACTCAGTAACCACTTGGCCAGGGGTGCCCAATCCTGTTCTTGGAGACCTATTGTAGTAAAGTTCGTTGTTGTGGGAAGAAGAAGACAGGGTCGGCGAT
>CAIGQV010000001.1:3015963-3105034 GCA_903798115.1 Danio jaintianensis
ATTGGCCCGCTGACTAGCCGCCGGGCTCTGAGCATGCTCTCCCCCCTTATTGGGTGTTCGATCATGCTTACCTCTCCACACCTATCATCTTGCAGAGTTCAGCTGCAACCTCGATCAGATGTACCTGTCTTTAATTACCAAGTGCTCCTTTAGATCCTACTTAGTTGGTTTAGTTGTTTTTGATCAGGGTTGGAGCTCTGCTGGAAGATAGATCTCCAGGAACAGGATTGGGCACCACTGCACTAGGCTATTGGCATCAAAATCACTCCCTGACATTAGATGGCACTTAATGAAAACAGAAATACCTATAAGGTGGTGCTTCACAACTTAACTCACTTGTTGCGAAGAAGAAATCTCCCTCAAGCTTTTTCCTTGTGAGTTTATCGTGTAAAGCCCTGCTCACACTGTGTGATTTTAGCCACGATTTGGTCATCTAAGAAAAATTTGGGAAATCCTAAAAATCCTGGGCTAAAATCTGTGATCTTTGATTGTTGTTTAACATGTTCACCGACAGCGGCTTAATAGATTTTTTCCTCCAATGAAGTTCTGGCAGTGGATTTCAGACACTTTCCTGCAGTGTGACTTCAGCTATGGCGAGCTAACTGTGTGGAATTATTGAGGCACGCTGTGAGCAAAATTGTCGCTACAGTTTATGTTCGTTGTGAGGTATCATGAAAGTGTCACGGATGGATGACGTCAAACTCCGGGTGAATTTTCTTGCCTGTTTGTGTTTGGCGCATCTTGATTTTTGTTCAATCTGACATTATGAAAACTGAGATCTTATAGTGTTACATGAAGATCATGTTCGTAAAGTCTGGCATGCTACAATAGTTTGTGATGATTAAAAAACGCACACTGTGAGCCAGGTTTAAAGGTGCCATATACTGCATTGATTCAATAAGTTAAATTATTATCTGATATCTACATAGTAGTCTTGTGGCTTAGGCAAGTTCAAAAAGTCTCCAGAAACAGTTTTATAGACCATTTCAATGTGGCGGCGTCACTGGCCCATGAACATTTCCTGCTTGTTACCAAACTAGTTCATAACTGTAACAAGAGGCAATTTAATCATATCTTAATGTTAAAGCAGCTGCCATGACATTATTTATCAATATATGGACCTTTTTGGAGTCTTCGAAACTATGGACATTCAAAATATAATACAAGAAATACATTAGGACCATTGTTATTGTTTATATCCCTCAAAATGGTTTATACGCTCATTTATTTCCCACAAAATATCCCTAGAATCAGAAGGTCCTTATTGACCATATTTGGATTTGTTGTGAATATTAATGAGCTCTGCTCTGAGCTTGCAGCCTGCTCTCTCTCTCTCTCACACACACACACACTAACACACCTCTCTACATCAACCTCTGCATAAACAGATGACGTTTAATAAAGTGTATTGCAATACTTTAACCTCAGAAAAATTAGGTTAAAGGTCAGCAAGAGCTGAGTGTTTGACACGATTCTTAAATGTGCATTTTATACTAAGTACACACTTATACTCAGCAGTCTACAGTACATTTGTTTGTTGAAACATACACAGCAAATTCACAATAAACATGATAAAGATACAATTACTCATACCTAATGCCTTTTCAGGGTGGATCTGAATACATTTATAGTTTATATATCACGTATTTTGCGTCATGACAAGCATATGAGCAGATGGCTTATGGAGTCGTTGCATAGAAAAGTATAGAAAACAATCTGCATTTCCCATTGTTGTCTCACTAGGAAACATTGTGGCTTATAAAATACAGCCTGAGGCATGCATATTAATAGTTCAAGAGCAACATGTCCAAAACTACATACAAATGCTGAGGGTGTGTCCTGCGAGTCACGCAACAGTCTGTTTTGTGTTCTGATAGGCCTATATTTCGCTGGGGTTTTACACTCAGAGAATTTACATCAGAATGAGGAAACCATTGTGTTTGAGGTTCACTGTATGGCCATTTCCATATACTGATCTCTTATTATTTGACTATGCCTTGGTATACCCAGATTTTCTTCATAGGGCACCTTTAAGCTTTTTTCACTTCTGTGTAACCTCCTCCATTACAACACAAACACTATGTCAAAAGTTTGTTTAAAAAAGGTATAAGCCATGATATAAAATGAAGTTAAGTGAAACTTGTCATTGGATCATTTGATCTGCAGTTCCTTTGTGCTCGGGTAGACTTAGCTCCACCAAGTCGTGTTTTACTGGAAATTCTACATTATAAGACGTTTTACCTTTCGCTGTGCACACTCACTTTAGCGCCCTTTGTTTAATCACCAGGGATTAAACATCTGCAATAATCATCCTAGTGTGCATCAGCATTTAGGTGCAAAAAAAACTTAGGTAGCTTTTGTTTTGTATACATACATCTGGATTTGAAAGCACAACCTTTTCTCTAAATTTATGCACAATAAGGTTGTATTCACATTTAGCATATTTGGTTCGATTAAAACAAACTCTAGTGTGATTGCTCTGTTAGTGTGGTTCATTTGAGTAAGTGTGAACGCTGCAATCGTTACCCAACAAGCAGACCAAGACCTCCAAAAAGGTCTCAATCTGCTTCAAAACAAACATTGCTGCAGTTCAAGCAATTTCAGATTGAATGTAACACAGACAAAAGACATCAAAAACAAACTGAAAACTGGACATTTTATTTGTAGTGTATTTGAGAAAATTCAGGTTTTGAAAATGAGGTTGTGTACAGCAGGTAGTCAAATTGTAGCAATATATGTCTATGTTTATAATGGTAGGTGTCTGCTATTTAATAATTGTTTGTCAATCTTCACATTACATTCCTGAAAATATCACAGCAAATATGTGCAATGGTATGGTGATCAAGTGTGACCTGGACATGACTGGGAGTAAGATATTTTGCTAAAACAAAAGATTAGCATATATACGGTACACACAGAACATTTTACTCAATTTTACTTATGTTTAATAAGTTTTTATTGGGGGTAAAAAAACTATTTACTCACTAAAGACATTTTTTTTGCTCACATTAGGGTTTTTTTCACACACCACTGTGTCTCATGCCGTTCCAGGCATTCGTTTTGTTTGTATGTAAATAGTGTGAGAAACTCATTGGATTGTTACAGATGGGTTAATGTGCCTCGTGCCAGCAGCACACCAGCAGCCACAGCTGGGTTGGATTGAGGCTGTTTCTTTCCTACACAGCTGTGCACTGAACTGACCAGGACGCCCATCGCATTTGCCCTTTAAAAACCACAGTGGACATAATCTCTCTCCCTCTCCCTCTCCCTCTCTCTCTCTCTCTCTCTCTCTCTCTCTCTCTCTCTTTCTCTCTCTCTCTCTCTCTCTCTTTCCCTCTCTCTCTCTCTTGCATACCCACTTGACAAACATAGAGATCCTCTGCCAGTCTAGTGCGGCCTTGCTCCTCTCTAAAAATACTATTAGCAACAAAATACAAGGATTATATAAAAGCAGGAGTATAAATGTATAAATATAAAGTGCATAATGAATGTATTGATATTTGCCGTTTCAGAGTTGCAGTTTCCTCAGGGAGTGGCGAACCAGAGCAGCCGGGGCACTCTTTAAAGTGGTGCGCTGGGTTGTGGGAATGCGTGCTTTTGGGCCGGAGTGCTGAGCGATGCAAGTGATTCTGGCTCTTGCTCATATAACATCACTGATCAGTCCCACTCAGGCTATACCTTTAATTTCCAGAACTTTCCACATGCATGCATGCACTCAAATATTACTCTGTTAGAGGAGTAGTTCACCCGGAAATTTAATTTATTACTTTACAGGAATAGTTCTCCCAATAATTAACATTTCCTTATTGTTTACGCACCCAAGGCCATCTAAGGTATGTATGACTTACTTCATCTGAAGCCAAATTACAACAAAATAATTGTTCTCCATCTAATGGAAGGGAAATTGGTTCATAGTATGTGCCATTTTTTGCTGTTCAAATCCCATATTTAGGCAGCTTCAAGTAATCATCACAATCTCAGGTGAGAAATAAGGGAATAAGGGTCAGTTCTGCTTGCCCTGCTACAAAGGGGAAAAACATGTTTCTGGCATAGGAATTGGGTGCACTAATAAGGTCACCTTACCACCACTTTTATTGCAGTTCATACAATGTAGATTGAGTCAAAACAACTTTAAAGTGATAAACAGGCAATAACAGAAAACCAGGTATGACGTTTCATCAATGTACTTGCATATTTGTTTGTTCGAGTCAGTTCAATGAAGATCCCAGTGACTGACGAGTCTTCGCATTGATCCCGTGGGCTAGCCTGAACACACGCCGGTGATTGAAATAAAGATGAAAAAATTGGTACAGTTCTAGTACAAAATTGGTACAAAATTTGGTACAGTTCAAAACAAAACAAAATTCTGTATTGGAAAATTTGATTCAACTGCAGGGCAGCTCCACCAAACCATACTAAGCACTCCAAAGGTGAGAGTTTCAAGGAACCCAAACATCATCATTTGACAGAAATGGAGGGAAAAAAACTTTGGAGGAACCAAACTGAGTCAGGGGACCAGTTTTCCTCTGGGCAAGTGAATGAAGAGAATGCAGCTGCGGTTTGGCCAGTAGTAGATGATTGGTTTATAAGTGACCTTGATCACAATGAGATTTCGTCTCGGTAGAGGCGCAGGTCTCAGCGGGCCTTGGATGTGATGCATCACAGCCTCAAATGTCAGTTTCTGTGCACCTCATGACGCCAGAAGAGTAAAGCCTGATTTATACTTCTGGATCGAATGATCCATGGCAAAACCCCAGCAAATCGCTGACACTGTTGTGAGCATTTATACATTTGAGTTCTGTCTGCGTTCCTCTGCAATAACGCTTCTAAAATGCTAATATGCACTGGGGTTTCTGTTCAACTGTGTTGTGTGTCTTTGGGCTTTTGCTGGAAATCCGGGCAATGCTACTATAGAAATAACTCAAACTCGTTTTCATTCAACGAACAAAGATTATGATTAAACACATTCGACACTTATGAAACATTTGTTCCACTGGCCAATCACAGATCTTGTGCTCTGAGTCGTTGAGACCTGTAGTCACAGATTTTCAAGGTGCGCATCAGGGTACGGAGAAAGGTTTGAGACCTACCGCATGCACTCAACACAGAACTATAAATTGACCTTAAGGTTTACATGCACAACTCTTACTAGCTGGCTTCTTTTACTATCATCCCTCAGGTGTTTGCATGTTAATCTTGCTCTTAAACAATGGGATGGTTCTCGCAACCTACATCATACATGGCCTTTCCAACATGCTTACATCACACTACAGCTCATGAATGTGAATGATGTACTGTACCTCACAGA
Organism: Danio jaintianensis; assembly: GCA_903798115.1. NCBI lineage: Eukaryota > Metazoa > Chordata > Actinopteri > Cypriniformes > Danionidae > Danio > Danio jaintianensis. The sequence goes on from CAIGQV010000001.1 coordinate 3,021,272, forward strand.
GTATATTATTCATTCATTCATTTTCCTTTGGCTTAGTCCCTTTATTCATCAGGGGTTGCCACAGCGGAATGAACCACCAACTTATACAGCATATGTTTTACACAGCAGATGCCCTTCCAGCTGCAACCCAGTACTGGGAAACATCCATACACACTCATTCACACACATACACAACGGCCAATTTAGTTTATTCAATTCACCTATAGCGCATGTCTTTGGACTGTGGGGGAAACCGGAGCACCCGGAGGAAACCCATGCAAACACGGGGAGAACATGCAAACTCCACACAAAAATGCCAACTGACCCAGCTGGGACTCGAACCAACGACCTTCTTGCTGTGAGGCGACAGTGCTAACCACTGAGCCACCGTGTCACCCACAGAGTATATTACTGTAGTTATTTTGTTTTGTTTTCTGAAAATGACAAGACCATTACTTGTTGGCTGCAGCCATGGGAATTACTTTGAAACAGCCCAAATATTAATTTTGGGTTATGAAATATCATGTTTTGGGACTTGTTCAATTGTACAAGCACATTTTCTTTCAATTCTTTAATTTATAATGAAAGTAACATACATTGTGGATGAATTAGGGTGAGTAATTTTAACTATTCCTTTAAGTGTTAGAATATTTCTGTCTACCTCTTTTAGCCTTTCCTCTTCATGTCTTTTCATCATGTTATCTTATAACTTGTCTGACTTTTTAATCTTTTTTACTATTCTCTGAAGTATAATTTGTCCAGGAAGGGTGTCTCTATGAAGATAAAAGACATGTTAAATGAAACATAGGAGACAATACCATTAGTCATTATTATTGCATCTGATTAAATGGCAATTCCGGTCAATTCTGTTGTTCCTACAGAAGTATTAAAACTGGCATGATTGAGTCCGTTTGAAATCTGCGAAGATCACAGAGCAATGTTTTGGTTTCTGGGCATTTGCATGCTGGTCACTGATTGCACTTGCCTGTTTTGAATCGCTCGCGATGACAAATTGTGGCTGAGGTGGGACTGTTAGCACACGCTAGCACAAGAGTACCAATGAGTTCTAGCGGCTGCATGGGAGTTGCCATTATTACTTCCTCCAGATTTTAATCTTTTTGTGAACATGGAGTTTGTTTAATGAGTCTCCTCCACTTTCCTTCCTACGCTGAATTCGACTTTCAATTGTGAGTCTGAAGAGAACACCTCCACCCATATCTATATGCGGAAATAAAAGTTTGATCATTTGTAGATATCCAAAAATAAGTGGATTTTTCCAGTCTTTTTAGCCTGATGACAATTAGTATTAGCTCTTGGCTTGATCAGTAAGATATAGACATTTCAATACACTTTTAACTGGAATACTGGCAAAGTCTTATGTCTTCTTCTTTTTAAAACAATTTTAAAGAGATAATTCATCCCAGGCGTGGCGGCGCAGTGGGTAGCGCTGTCGCCTCACAGCAAGAAGGTCGCTAGTTCGAGCCTCAGTTCGAGGGTCAGTTGGCATTTCTGTGTGGAGTTTGCATGTTCTCCCCATGTTCACGTGGGTTTCCTCCGGGTGCTCCGGTTTCCCCCACAAGTCCAAAGACATGCGGTATAGGTGAATTGGGTAAGCTAAATTGTCCGTAGTGTATGTGTGTGAATGAGAGTGTATGGGTGTTTCCCAGTGATGGGTTGCAGCTGGAAGTTATTGCATTATTGCATTAATTATTGCAGCTAATAATTCATCCCAAAGTGACAATGCTGTAATCACTTTATAAAGACCTGTATGACCTTTTTTTCCTGTTAGATACATAAAAATTATATTTTGTAAAAAAAAATTCAGCTGCTTTTGTCAAAGCAATGAAAGTAAATGTGGTTCAAAATACACTACAGTGCAAAAGTTTTGGATCATTAAGATTTTAAGTGTTTTACAGAAGTCCCTTATGCTCAACATGGCTGCTTTTCTTATCATAAATACAGGGAAATATTGTATTGCTGTATATTTAATAATAATACATGATGCATATTAATATTATTACGTTTAAACAATTTAAAAGCATTTGTCTTAATATAGTTTATAATATTATCTATTCCTCTGAACAACTGTTAAATGATTGTGGTGATTTTTATGGACAATCATTTCATAGAAAGTTCAAAGGATTTATTTGAAATAGAAATGTTTTATTTAGAAAAGTTTCATATTTCAGTTTTAATAGAAATATTTTGGTCATACTTTACAATAAGGTTTCATTAGTTAATGCTAGTTACTGTATTTAGTAACATGAACCTAGTTATACACCATTTATTTATCATATTTCAACATTAACTAATATATTATTAAAACCCAAATTCATGCTTGTTAACATGAACTAACAATGAACAACGGTATAACAACAAACATGAAGAAATACTATAGTAAGTGTATCACTCATTGTTTGCTCATGTTAGTAAATGCATTAACTAATACAACCTTATTGTGAAGTGTTACAAATATTTTTATTAACAGAAATCTTGTATCATTACGTTGAGCATCCTTGCTCAACAAAACAACACATTTCTTATCTTTTCTAACCGGCCACAAACTTATGAATGGTAGTTTATCTTCTTCTGTGCTCAATAAAAGAACATGTTCAAATTGAAAATATCCAAAATAATAATAAAACAACAACAAATCACAGCATGACCACAGTAAATATTAGCTGTGTGTAAATAACCTGACCATCCGCATCTCTGTCACTCATCTAAATCTGTATTTATGTAAATCCGCTCTCCGTCCCTTTCTTCCCACTCAATCCTTCCCCTAGACAAATCCACTATGGGAAAACTTACTGTAAGGCACTGGATATATACACAAACCATGAGGACAGAAAATGTGTTATGAATCAGATTGTGGTCTTTCTTGGAAAACCCTAAATGATATAAGCCTTCTCTGAGAGCAACAAACAGTCAGTCTGCTTTAAGGTGTATGTGTGTACACCGACGTGTGAGTGTGCATTCATGGCACTGTGGTATTTTCGTCCATTATAGCCCTAAGTGAGCATGTCTGTGGTAAGCCAGTGTTTACCTGTGGTCAGATCAGCTATACTGCAGGCCTGTGGGTCTCCCTCTGTATATAGGTGAGACAGGGAGACCTGAAGACAGACAGGGATGAGGTTAAAATTAGCCAAAAAAGGACCACTATGTTGCTGTGCCCATCATAAACAGCATTTAACAGTCCAGGCGGAGATAATAAACTGATTCATCATCACAGCATGTGCTAATGGGGAACTGAGACCGAGTCAAGGAATGACAGACTTTTAAAGAATGATAAAAGTATTGTATGTCGCAGTAATTCTCTGGTGTCCACTAAATCATTAAACTGAGGAAATAGGCAGGTATGTTTAACCACAAACTGGCTATTTCCTGTAGTGGTATAATTGCTAATGGAGTGAAAGGTGGGAATGATTTTAGGTGCCACCAGGTCCGAGGAGACCCGCATTATTTTCAGGAGGATCTAGTATAATTTAATGCCTTCGTGGTCACAATGAAAAGAATGAATTCACAAGTCAGACGCGAGAGAGGGGCGAGATTCTCATGTGGTGAGCGAGTCATACTGTCAGGAAAAGATACAAAAATATGTTCACCAAGAAGTGAGAGACACTTCAGGACAAGAAGTTAAGGGGCATTCATTATGGCACAATGCATGGACAAACTACCTTTTTTGGATGCTTAGTTTATCAAATAAGTCAAGTCAACAGACCATTTAGTCTTTAAGTAGAGGATGATGTACAGCTAGACCGGCTAGATGTACATTATCCCCCTTAGAGCTACTTGCCACATAACTAAACAATTAGACCAAAACATTGATTTGTGCTGTAACAATTTACTAGCTCCAATCTGAAATGTCTTAAACGGATGCATTGAATGCAGCCTGCACTGACCTACTGTGTTTTTATTTAGTCAACAGCGGCAAACTGTCAGGAACAGTGGTATGACCAGCTTATCTCACAAGGAAATTTAACAATTTTTCATATTGTCCGAAAATCGTGATAACATTCGTACAAAAATGTACAATTTTTAAAAGGAGACATGCCCCCAAACCCCACCCCTAAACCCAACTGTAAGTAGGGGATGAGCAAATCGTACTAAAATGTACGAATGAGATTGTACAAATTCATTTGAATTAACCACGAAATCAAAAAGATGCAGTGAGATGTGAGCGTTGGTCAGAAGCCTCCTAGGTGACTAAAATGGATATACAGTATATACCCCTGTTGTTAAAAAAAAGGTTTACAATTGTTTATTAAAAACTGGCCATTCATTTATGTAAGCCCCAGCAGGTCAAATTTACCTATAATTCCTTTATTTCACACTGTCAAAATGCCTTACTTTTTGCCTTATTTTTTTCATTTTTTTTTTTATCATTATCATTCATTTTTAAGGTAATCATTTTTCGACACAAAAAAAAAAAGAATTTATGGATGCCTAATAGGTATTAAAGGCACTAAATGCCTCAATTGATTGTAAGTCTGATGGCTGACTGATTTGAAATGAACTAGTCAAAGGGTATGTTGACACTACAGTATAACAATGTGCAAGAAAACAACAGAAAATAATTTTGCGCTATAATTTGAATAGACAGACATTAAAAGCAATAATGTGTTTCAGCATTATGTTCCACTGCTATTTTAAATTTAGCGATCAAAACAGATTCCGTTTGTCTAATTTAGGGATGTCAAACTCAGTTCCTGGAGGGTCGAGGGCAGAGTTTAGTTCCAATCCTGCGTCAACACACTTACCTACAGGTTTCAAACAAGACTAAAGGGCCGCGTCCAAAATCGCATATTTCCATACTAGTATGCTAAAACAGTATGCGAGCCGAGTAGCAATTCAAAAAACAGTATGTGAGAAGTACCCAGATGACCTACTACTTCCGGCTAGATTCTGAAGTGTGCATCTGACGGATGCTATGCTATCCCATGATGCACCGCAAGGGAATTCATGAATGGGAGTGAAGCGACGCAACTGAGGTCACGTGATGGTGACAAAATGGCAGATGTAGTGTATGTCCAAGTTCAATTCATACTACTCACATTCATACTGTATAGAATGTACTTTTCTAACGGTCGAATAGTACATTTAAATTCAAATGCAGTACCTACTAAGTAGTAGGCGATTTTGGACGCAGCCAAGGACTCAATTAGTTTGATCAGGTGTGTTTAATTAGGGTTGGAACTAAACTACACAAAGCTGTGGCCCTCCAGGAGTTTGACACCTGTGGTCTAATTGATCACAGCAACCCCACCCTCAGTCCCTGACACAAGCGGTTCTTACTTCTAGCACGGCAATGTTTTGGTGCTACTTAAGAAGAACCACTCTTCCAGGTACAGAACCAGCTCTGGAACTGCCTCGCTGGAAAAGTGGTAAATATGATGACACTGCATAGAATGAAATTACAGAAATCTACAGAAACAATGTGTCATTGATGGTAATTTGTTCAAAACATGGGGAAACTAAACACAGAAGGTGTTAAGATGCAGAGAAAATAAAACCAGAGAAATCAAATTCTTGTAATATCAATTGGATCAGAAAATTACTCCAACAGGATTTGAATTTGGATCATTCACATACTGTATAAGCGCCACGTGTCGAAGCATGTGCAGGATCCACCAAACCACATCTCTGTCTAAGCCTGTCTTTAAAAAAAAAGGTGAGGGGCCTAAAGAAATATACAGTCAGGAGGCGCAGACTCCCTAGATAGCCTACATCTACAGTTTTGTCTTATGGTTTCCATCCAGGCCTGGGCCGTGGATTGACAGAGACACACAAACAGACAGAAAGGAAGAGAGAGAGAGGGATTACTGTGGGACAGATGAGAGTAGGATGCTTTCCCTCCCTTCATCCATGTCAGCCTGCTGCTACTGAAGCGTAGTGTGTGCACTTGCGCACACTTTCCGCTAGCTTGTCCCCATCTCCAAGCAAGCACCCTCTAATTAGGGCTGCGGGCAGGCCTGCAGTCTTTGAAGCTTGCAGCAGCACCACAGCAGCTCGCCACAGCCGGGGTGACAGCGGCATCCCACAGAAGATCACGAGACAAACCCGGACAACATGGACACGCAGGATCGACTCTGTCTTTTACTCACTGCCCCCTCTCCCCCCCTGACATACGTTGTTGCGCAATGCTATTACCTATTTGTCCTCTTCCTCTGTTTCTCTCAGTTGCTTGTTGTGGTTCAACCATTCCTCTCATGGTATTGTAGCACCACATTTCAGAACAAGTGATGTTTCATTTTCAGTAGATTCAATAGATTCGTGGAGATCAATCTAACCTGAGGCTGCTTGAGACTTGCTCAAAAACACTTGCAGTGGTTGGTCTGAGGACAGCTTCTGTCATTTATAATCTTCCCTTTTTTTCTAGGTCTTGCTTCTCAGCAAAAACAGAGGACTAAAATCCAGTGTGTTTTTGCTTGTGGGCTGTATGTCAATACTGGGCTCTAAATGTTGATGTTTACCTTCATTTTAGCTGTTTAATCATATTGTCACAGCCTATTTAAAGGAAGCAGGCTGTTAGCCAGTACACAGCTGGCAAAGGCAGCAGCGGTATAGTAAAATATAAATATAATAAGAACGTTTTTGAGCTGGTGAATCCATTCTGAGCAGTGAAACATCACCACAGTGACCACAGCTGTGGCATGCATGCAGGAAAAAAGCAGCCCAGGCCTCTGAAGCCTGAGAGAAGAACCCAGTAGGACCAATAAACATGCAGAAATGTGCAGCATGTGCCCTACTTCATTTTAAACACTGCCATTAGCATGGATCCCTCCACACAGCTATCACTTACGCAAACAGCACTGGACAGAATCATCATCATAATCACAATAATTACCATTATCATTGTTATCAGTATGCCGATAAACAGCTTTCACTTCATTTGGGCTCTTTTAGGATACACCACAATCGGAGCAACATCTTCTGGTGTATAAACAAGAAAAACGTTGGAATTAGCTTAAAATCTTGGAGCTGCAGTTGAAAAACCAAAAAATGTCTTAATCCCACACTCAACAGGAAGTTTTAACATATGTTGTTATAAAAAAATACCCTGAAACCCACCTTTCATTTCATCATCTTACACTATATTTAGCCGAGAGTAAAGGTCACAGCAGCCATCGAGGTGAGTGAGGTTTAAGCTCGTCCATGGAAAAAACAAAGTGGTTTCAGGTCGGTTATGAAGGTAAAGAGTAACATGGAGGGGGAGGTCCCACAGGCTGCTATTGATGCATTGAGTTATTCAGGGCTCTTGACTTTAGGCCTCAATTACAGCCATTTGGCAGGAGCACTAACGTGTGGAGATGCGGCTGTGGCGAGTCCGGTCCACACTGCCCGACCCTGTGCTTGTCCCCTGGGCAGTGCTTTGTTTTTTTAGCAGGCGGCTAGCTCAGGCTGCTTTTAGCCTCTGCTTTTATACATCTCTGGTATTATTTTTTCCCTGCTTGCTCCAGCTGCGACTGCCCCAACCACTCCTCATGCTCCTCTGCATGTGGAGGAATGGAGTAATCGGACATTGACACCGCACAGCTTCTTGGATGCATGAATGAATTCAGTGACATCTTCTGTCTATGGTCCAATCAAAACAAAGGCCTCCTGAGACTTCGGAATGTACCCAGTCATCTTGAGCACTCAGTTAAGTTGGGATTTGAATGCCTTTGAATTTGTGTCACAAATGTTGTACTATGCGTTGTGCACATAAACTATACACTAAGATACCTAGTGTAGGAATTTTAGGAGGGTAGTGTAATCTCAGTGTGAATACTGACGGTGTGATTTTTTTTTTAAGTAGGGTGCGATCTTGGATTAACATCTATGTTGATCCTGGAACATCATTCCTGTTTGAAAATGTTATCCGTACCCAATCCCTATCCCTAAACCTAACCCTAACTGTAAATTATTCTCAAAATCAGAGGGGATTTATAGTTAGATAACAATGATGTAGAAGCACATAACCTATCCCTTAAACCTGACTAGTTGATTGGAATATTGTTCCAGGACCAACATAGATGTTGATTCAGGAACATGTCCTACTTGGTTAAATCACTCTAAACAAAACTCTACTAGCACAAATTGTACTATGGTATAGTACAGTGAACAATACTCCAAAATTGGATGCACCTTTCACTCACCTTTCCAATATGTGCAAAACTTGTACCAGCTTGTCACCAGCTGGTGACTTGTATCAACTGGTAACTTGTTTTTGCAGTTCCTATAACTAACGGTAGATGTACTCCCTCTTTAGCATGTTCGCTCCACAGGAACTAGGAGTGCTTTTAATTAAAATAGCACTTTTTGGAGAAACTAAATAAGCTCTTTCTTCTCTTTCAACTGGGATACATCACTTCAGAGTTCAAAGTGAGAGAAAATGGACCCGCTGGAAAGTTTTGTTCTTGGAGAACCAACCTTATGGGTAGTTCCTTGGTGCAAAAGTCCCTATTACCACTCCAAGGTACTAATACGTACATTTTAAGGCAGGGGTATCATGGAGGGCCAATGCTTTACAGAGTTACAACCTGTCAGTACACTTGTTGGAAATATTCTATCATTCCTAATAAACTTTATTAGTTGGTTTTGGTGCGTTTAGTTAAAAAATATGACCAAAATTTTGCAGTCACCCTGAGGAGCAGGACTGGAAACACCTTTTTTAGGGGTGAAAAGGGTACAAAGTTGCCCATATAACAAACGGTGTTACCTTTTAAGTTCCTTTAAAGTTTTTTTCTGAGACCTGTAAAAAAATGGAAAGCATCAACTTCCCCCATAGGAAGAATGAGCAGAGTATGGAGGCGGTTAAGACCCTACGAGGTTTATCATGAAGTTTGTGGGCACTGCCCCTCTTTCCCCTGAGGTTGTTAGGGACAGCAGGAAGCGGTGAGGGGAAAAAAGCTGCTATTACCTTGAGGGGAGTGAAAGAGCGGCTCACAGAACACCGAATCCCACCACAATCCACAAGAACGCCATTCCGAAGGACGAAAACAACTAAAAACAGAGTTGTTTACCAGTTAATAGTGGAGAAACACCAAGTTGCCCATGTTCTTTCTCTCGCTCTCTTTCTCCTCCTCCTTCTCCCCCTCTGTACTCACTCTCCCTGTCCCTCCTGCACACCCTTTGTTGGTTAGTTCCGTGGGTAGCCCTGGTGCCCATGTGAGAACCCAGCAGACCCAGTTCACTCACCCCACTGACAGCAGATGAAAGACTCCCTGGCTGGCATTATTTGAAAGGCACCCATCTCCTTCTGTTTTGGCCCGGGTGTCCTCTTATTTCACAGGGCAAATTAATAACTCTGCTACATCAATGGACTTTCACTAAAAGAGCCTGGGCTGGCGTCTGAACCACTGCCATTGCCTGGTTGACGGGGAACAGCCACTGCTGTGCTGCCTTAAGAACATGGGCTCTTTTCTTGAGGGCAGAAGGGATTTCTGACTGGATCTGACCACTTCTGAGGCATTGTCAACAGCCAAGTTCAATAGGGAGGCCTGCAAGGAGCCGTGTCTTTATTTACATCCATCAAAGGGAAGAGGACACACTCCATGGGATCCACACGCTCTGTAATTGTATCTCTGTGATCTCCAAAGTCAAGATGCAAAAACTTAAAAACAAATTCATCTGTTGCATTCCATGCATGCATATTGAATGCAGGAATACTTACACAAACCTATTTCCCTCGAAGACTTCTGTAGAATTTAGTGTAACGTTTGACAAAAGTTCATAAAGACTCTAGTGACTTTAACTTATGAAGTGCTCATTTCATATTCATAATTTAGATTAATGATCCATGGGTAGACCGGGACTCTTGGCTGAGCCTCGAGGCCTTTCTCTGTTTTTCTGCATGTTCTGGTTTCTTCCACAGAGATGCTGGTGAATTGGAGAATTTACCATCTGTGTGCGTAAATGTTTGTATGTCAATTGCTGGGATCACCCTGTGTTAATGTGCATTTTGAAGTGTTGAATGAGAATCATGTAAAGGAAACCTCAAATTTCAAATAAAAATTAGCCCAAAAGTTTTTAATTTGGCTTGAGGTTGGAAAAGGGTTAATGCGAATAAGGGGAAATTGGGAGATGAAACTACATTTGCTGAATACTCTGACCTTGTGAACATTACTCCCACGTGACTAATCAGCTGTATTCATTCTGCTTTCCTTGTTTACTGTTGGCTACTAAGTTACCAATACTATAGTCAGCCATTCTAGCAACTTGATGGAAATTCACCTAATTCACATTTGGGATTTTGTTTTTTGTAAACTTTGAAAATATTCACTTCACAAAAACCGGCTTATGTGTGTAAGCCCTGGGACCAGCTGACCATCCATACAGTCTATTCCCTGCGATCTTACAGGAAATCAAGTGGTTTAGTACAGGGGTTCCCAATTTTTTCAGTGACTTGTGACCTCCACTATCCCTTTTTAGGTGGTTAAAAATATATAAGTGTTTTGTGCAAAGGTGTGCACACACCAATAGGCCTATATAACCACAAGCATATTGACAACACACAAAACAATAATCATTTTGGAGACCGCCAATCAGAGATTATCCTCCACGTTCAGCTGTGACATGTTTTATATTAATGTTTTCGTTTTGGACAATTCATCTTGGTGCCGTAAAAATGTACCTGCTGCAATGTAAGTTACTGATGTGTCCTTAATATAACGTAATCACCCCAGGGGTCCCAATCCAATGAAAAAAAAGTAATTGAAATACTGATGGCTTTTTATTTGCATGTTGTTTTTTAATGTTACTATTAATTACTATTTTTATAATGTATTAGTTATGGATAAAAATATTATGGATAATGTTTGATTTTTGGATATCACCAAGCGACCCCCCTCCCCCAAATCCCACCACCTCGACCATCACTTTGTGAATCGCTTGTTTAGAGAATAGACAACAAGTAGCGATCAACATCAATATGCTTTTAAAAGAAATAGAGACACATAGATTAGCATGAAAAGAACAGAAAAGGAAAGGAAAAATTAGTGAATTAAATCATATGGGCCATGATGGCTAAAACCAGATGTGTAAAACTTACCTGACCTGTACCAAATAGTCAGGGGGAAAGTGAGTTTGATTGAAAGAGTGACAGCAGTATTTTCCCCACCCATTCAATTACTCCCTTTAACTCCCTGTTCCACATGAGGACACACCAATCCCCAAACCTAAAATACTTTGATATTTACAGATATAAATAATTAAAAATAAATAAATCAACACCAAACTCCACGTCTGTTAAATTTGCTTTTGAAATGGGCACAAAACCACTAGCCCCTTTCCGGCAAATATTTGCAGAGCTAATTTGGAAGACTTGGTCTGTTTCCTTGCCTTCATTTAAAGAGAAAGTGAACAGAGTTGGAGTGTGGTGGATATATCTGTTCTTAAGGTGCTGACCGCTGGCTGCCTCCACACAGTCATGGCTTGTGTAAGTGGAGCGTCTTCTCTCAGTGCTGGAGAATAGAGCTACTGCTGTGTAATCGTCCTCCGGGTTATACGCTCACGTCTTTACTAGCTTCATCTTCAATTAGAACAGTGAAGCCCTCATGCAGGTCCCACCACTGCTTATTACCTCAGCACAGCACAGCACACACTGTAGCTCTGATACTAATAAGAGCTATTGAGCAATAGATGATAAAAATATATAATTTCAACAGTGTTTGTCGAGTCTATAAACTGCATTAACATAAAAATCAAAGATAACCAGGATGACACTAAGGAGAAATCTTTTATTTTTTATATATATATAAGTAAATTTAAGTACATTCATACAACTGCTTTAATGTTAACGCCATTATTGAGTAATGAAACAATACAAAAGAGCTTATTGCTTGTACATATTAAAATATATTATATTTTAACTCATTAAAAACTTCTTGCTGACAAATGGGTAAAACAGTGGTTTAAAGGATAGTGGTAAAATATAAAGTTTTAAAATGACCATTATTATTTTGTAAGTCACAGTAAGTCATTAGTTATAATAAGTCACAAAAGTGTATTGTATTTATCAAGTGGGTGTCTGAATGGTTCAAATGTAGTTGGCTCAGAAAACAATTAAACCGGACATATGGCAACAAATCAACTGATGAACAAATCATTTACATCATTTATAAAACTGTATTTTAAAAAGTGTATTTTATCAGATAACATTGCCATTATTATTTATGCAAACACGTTTATGGGTACAAGTATTTTTGTCCTTATTTTACTTCAAGCACAGCGTTTCCTTTAGCTTATGTGATTTTACATATAGAGTTCAGGACAAAATAAATAAATCAATTGTCTCTCAACTCTTACACCTGCCACCCAAACTGAACCCAAACGGATGTGTTCTGATCAATAAATAACCAATCAATCATTCACATAAGTGCGGCGTTGTAGTCTGCCTTGTTTCCTTCATCATATCACTGTTGTAGGCAGGTAGGGGAGGGCAGCAGCCGCTCACGTTTGTTTGAGGAGCAGCCAGGCTCCTTCTCTATTTGTGGATCTATGAATGGGAGAGTCTGAGTCCACAGTTCTTCCCCGAGACTTGTGTTTGCCCAGCCAGACGCTGTGAAGCGTTAAAGGGAGCCGGTGGGTATACAGCACGACGCACCCAATGTGACCCATGGGGAGGAGTGGCAGGCAGGGATAGAGAGGGGCAAGAAGCTGGCAGGGTGCGGTCTGTCTTCAGTGCGCCGGCAGCTCAGATCACTTGACGGACGCGCGCATTCAAAGACAGCAGGAGTCTCTCTGACAGCTCTCCCGGAGTCTATCTCTCTCTCTCTTTCTCTCCTAGAATCTGCTAGATAAATAAATGGACTTGCCCGCTCGCTCTCATTTAGGTGATTTTCTCGAGAGACCAGCGTTTCGCGTTTTATGGGCACTGAACATTTGGTATCACTGGATCTTTTCTCCGGCGGCTCTCCATGACTGGCTTTGCGTAAAGCGAATTTTACGCACGGACGATGGCGCGGACAAGGCTGATAAAGAAGTAGAGGTTTTGTCCTCCCCATCTTTTACCCCGTGGGGGGGAATAAGGATCTCGCGGGGGGTAGTTTCTCACTGAACGGCGAGCTGTGCCACCGTACCACTCCGCATCGGAGTGCCCGGCCGGTTGGGGTGGAATGCGTCTCCCCGTGGTGTTTGGGCTCCTCGTCGGCTGCGCCCTGATTTTCGCACCTGTTAACGAGGGCTGTGGGCCGGGGAGGGGACATGGGAAAAGGCGGCCTCCGAAGAAACTGACACCCCTTAATTACAAGCAGTTTAGTCCAAATGTAGCCGAGAAGACACTGGGAGCCAGCGGGAGAATCGAGGGCAAGATCACCAGGAACTCGGAGCGCTTTAAAGAGCTCACGCCGAACTACAACCCGGACATCATCTTCAAAGATGAGGAAAACACAGGTGCGGATCGACTCATGACGCAGGTGAGCGGCACTCGGAGAACGCGCCTGCTATAGATTCAATTATCAGCCCATTAGAAACACACTCAGTGGCTTTGATTCGATTGCGAGCGCGTTAAACCTGTTGCTCAGCGGTTGTGCCCTTTGCTCAGTCCCACCGACGCGCTCCTATCGATCCTCACAGCTTTCAGAGGAATTGATTGCTGACGGCATTTTGTCTCTTAAAACTGATTGAAAATAAGGCTTCAGCAAAGAATCTTGGGCTTTTAAAAGCGGCTTTGCCTTGTTATGTGTGCGAGTTTGGTTACAAGGTTCTTTGGGGATTTCAAAAGTTATCGATATTACGTTGTAGGTTCTTCAGATCAGCATATTGATTTCTGAGTTCTTTGAAGTGGATTGTTTATTAAATGATTTTTAAAAATAAGACTTCCAAGAGGGTCCTTATGCAGTTATTATACACTTTTCAGTAAGCAGTTCTTTAATCATTTGTTTCCTAAAGATAGGAGTATTTGAAATTCTAAAGAATTCTTCATGCCACCAAAGATGCCAATAAATATGCTTATTTTTAAGAATGTAGGGAATTTCTTTATAGAACTGTAATACTGCACTAGCATAAAATATATAATCAGCAAGATAACAAAAATCTGTAAACTCACTATAAAGTGATCTTTTTAATTCGAGTGTGTGTTTTAAAAAAGTAAATAAATCATAAATGTAATTAAATCAAAATGTATTGAACTTATCACTCTAATTTCCTTTCCAAGTCATGATATTGGCCAACAAGTGTGGTTATTTGCAATATATCTGTGCTACAGTAATGAACGTCAACGTCGATGTTTCCATGCTGAAATAGGAATTTGCTGTTAAAAGCAGTTTGCCTTGTGTATTCTGAAGGGTGGTGAATGTGGTTAGGTTAAAAGAGTAAAAGTGAATCACTCAAACTTCTGGACACATTTTGTACCTTGGTTGTTGAAAAAAATACCTGTGGGATGGTAAAAATAAGTCTGTATATATTTGTGGGTTGAAGCATCACTCAGTTCTCTTCATGATCCAATAATTTGTCATTATGTAATGCTTTACGTGGGCGCTTTTGAAAATAAACTCTCCAGGCATAAAAGAAAGGTGCTGGGGTTGAAACAAAAACTGTGGCAGGAAGAAAAAGTAGCTTTGCCGAAACTTTAATTAGAAACTATGCAAAGTTAAACAGGGTAAACAAGGGAAGTGAAATACTCATAACAATAACATAAAATAGATCACATAAATACAATGATAAAATTGTGGTCTCATACACTTAAGCTCATATAATATCATATCCTCTACTGGGTTGTATTAAAGGGATAGTCATTATTGACTCACCCTCAAGCACTTCCAAACCTTCATGAGTTTATTTTTTCCTGTTGAACACAAAAGAAGATATTGTGAAGAAAGCTGTAAACTTGTAACCATTGACTTCCATAGTAGGAAAAACAATTACTATAGAAGTAAATGGTTACCGGTTTCAGCATTTTTCAAAATATCTTGTTTTTTCTTTTTTAAATAATGAAAGACAAACAGGTTTGGATAAAAAAACTAAAGGTTGAGTAAATGATGGCAGATGTTTGAGCAAACTATCCCTTTGAATCCAACATTGGGTCAAATATGGACAAACGTAGTGTTGGGTTAATTGTTTTATTTTTTAAATTTAAGCAACATTTTTCAACCCAACTGTTTGGTTTGTCCATATTTGACCCAACATTGGCTTAAAACAATCCAGCATTTTTTTTTACTGTGTGTAAAATCCATTTTATACCACAACAACAGAATTCAGTGTGATTTGTATCAGCTCTGCCTTTCTTTTTTCTGTGATTCACTCTGATTTGCCCTTTGGAGTTATAACTTGTCTTGTTTGCGTATTTCTTGCAAAACTGCAGTGAAGGCACACCATCGTCTTCCACGTGTGTAACCCAGGTCTAAACATCTCCCTTTTGTTGCGTTCACAGCGCTGTAAAGATAAGCTGAACTCTCTGGCTATCTCTGTGATGAACATGTGGCCCGGGGTGAAGCTCAGAGTGACCGAGGGTTGGGATGAAGACGGCAATCACTTTGAAGATTCACTGCATTACGAAGGAAGAGCTGTCGATATCACCACCTCTGATCGAGACCGTAATAAATATGGCATGTTGGCCCGTCTAGCGGTGGAGGCCGGTTTTGATTGGGTCTACTATGAGTCCAAAGCTCACATCCACTGCAGCGTCAAGTCAGGTAGGGATGAGACTTCATAAATCACTTGTTTATTTACAGCACAACCATAGATACAACTTCAATCCGATGCGCTCTATGGAACATTTTGTGCAAATGTTTACATTAGCAACCAACTCATGATGATGTATATAATTTTAATAATTATTTTTCTAATATTACCCAAGTGGAGTTTGCATGTTCTCCCCGTGTTTACGTGGGTTTCCTCCGGGTGCTCCGGTTTCCCCCACAGTCCAAAGACATGCGCTATAGGTGAATTGGGTAAGCTAAATTGTCCGTAGTGTATGTGTGTGAATGAGAGTGTATGGGTGTTTCCCAGTGATGGGTTGCGGCTGGAAGGGCATCCGTTGCGTAAAACATATGCTGGATAAGTTGGCGGTTTATTTCGCTGTGGCGACCCCAGATTAATAAAGGGACTAAGCCAAAAAGGAAATGAATGAATGAATGAATGAATATTACCCAAGTGATTTTTAACAAAGATATTTATTTCAACGTTTTTATTAGCCTACATTTTTTATCATTTCTAATAACAATTTTTTTGTCTTTGCCAAGATTACAGTACATTATATTTTACTTTTTATTTTGCAATATACTAGTATTCAGCTTAAATTAAAATGCTTAACCAGGTTAATTAGGCAAACTAGGCAAGTTAGGGTAATTAGGGAAGTCAATAGACAACAGTCTATTGAGGAAAAAATATATATATTTTTTTAAGGCTTCTAACAATATTGACGTTAAAATTATTCCAAACTAAAAGAAATAAAGACTTTCTCCACTAGGAAAAAAAATGGAATATAAAATATTGTGAAAAAAAATCCTTGCTCTTAAACATTTATTGGGAAATATTTGAAACATAATTAAAATGAAAATTTTTGCTTTCATCTATATACATTGTAAAAAATGCTGGGTTCCACACAATGGATTTGTGTTGCGGCAACATAAAGAAATTAAGTCAACTTATTAGATTTTACTAATCTAAGTGGATTAAACATAAAATATTTAAGTTGTCCCACTAAAAACCTCAAGAATTGTGTTGTTTCAGCTCATTTTAAAGTAGTTTGAACAAACACACATTTTTAAAAAAATGTATGATATACTAGGATAGATTTGGTATCTTGATTTCCAAAAAAAAGAAAAGAAAAACACAATAAACATTTGATAGAAAAGTGTCCAGTCTGATCTACAGTGTTTGAACTAAAGTGACTCCAGATTGAAAGGTTCAGTGTGCAGGTAAATCAGGTGTGTCCTGTTGTGGTAAAGTTGGTCAGTTCTCATTAACTTGGATGAGATAAGTGGTAGACCTGGGATGAAGGTAACAGACCACATCATTAAACCTTAAACACCTGCCTCTACCAGACTCACCAGAGACCAAATTATTGTCCAAACAATAGGAAAATGAAAGTGCACCTATTCTAGTGTTTTATTGTCTCTTTTGGCAGTTTTGACCTACATTGTCTTTTCTCTCCCTTTTTTTGATTGTAAAAATGACACTTTGTTGCGCTTGTTAACAGATTATGGGTTAAAATAATCTACACAGATCCTTACAACAATTACAGATACTCATACACACAAAACATATATTTTTTTTATATATGCCAACAAAATCCAGTCAAATTTCAAAATTGCACCACTCTTTCTTTATAATACCTTACTGTTATGGCAATTTCATGTTTATCTATCAGCACGCTGCCAACTAGAATCTGATTTTAAAAAACTTTTTTAACTTATTTATACTTCAATCAGTTCCTTAGGAATTTCTTATAAAATCACTTACAGGTACAGTTCACCCCAAATGCACCCTTGACTTGTTCCAAAGAAGTTTGAGGTTTTTTTTTTTTGGTTTTTTTTTCTGTTGAACACAAAAGAAGATATTTTGAACAATACTGGAAACCAGTAGCCATTAGCAATGTTTCCATCCAAATATATATGAATTAAATGTATGCGCAAAACTGGATTATCGCATAAAAGATGTGCGAATAAAGCAGCGTTTCCATCCAATGAGTCAAAGAGAACAAAATCGTCACTTCCTGATTAATTGGCGCCAAATATCAAATGTAAAAACGCAATTTAATGCGGTAGGAGAAGCTGCGGGAATCTTTTCTTTATTTAATAAATGACTTGCGCCTCAGAAGACAATGCCAACACGCAATGAATGTGTGGTGGCATTTGAAGGCGTGAGACGCGGAGCACAGACGCTCTTGACAATTCTGGAGGTAATTAATAATATAATAACACTAATACTGAAATGGTTAAGGCATTTTAGAATGAGTTTTAGATGTTTTACAATGTGGTCAGCCCCCTGGTTTGTCCATTAACATGCATTTTTATCATCACATAATCTCTTATAACAAAATCACATGACTTGTTTTAATGCGCATACTGGAATTTGTTCGGTAAAAGTGTTTCCATCGTAGTTTATGTGCATCTCTTCTTATCGAATAAAAAGTTTATCCTACTCCGTTAAGCGCACACGTTTTTTAAGCGCATTTTCAAAATGTATGCGCATCTTGCCGTTTTTGGGTGAACTGTCCCTTAACATAAAAAATATGTAAGAATTATGGTTTTCATAGCCAGATCCAATTTAGGCTCCTGAATGAACATTTCAGCTAACAGTTCTTAAAGAACCATTGCTTTCTTAGTGTAAATACTTAAAAAATAAAGAAAAAAACTTTAAGAACCCTTTTTAAAACCAATTTTTATTTTAAACCAATGTTAATTTTGAAAGTATGGACCCAGATTTATGGCCTAAAGTATATCATTTTTTGTGGTACGTATTTCACCACAGCTAGAGAGGAATGGGCCCTGTATGTGGACAT
This sequence comes from Danio jaintianensis, assembly GCA_903798115.1. NCBI lineage: Eukaryota > Metazoa > Chordata > Actinopteri > Cypriniformes > Danionidae > Danio > Danio jaintianensis. Next base: position 3,039,678 of record CAIGQV010000001.1, read on the forward strand.
TTGTGAGGCACTTCTGTTATCTGTCTGATAGAGCATGCAAACACAGGCAAGACCTGTTGTCTGCTTCTGCTTTATCAAAGTCCTCTATAGGTGTGTTCTTCAGTCGGCTTATTCAACGGCTATTGCCAGATTTGAAGAGCTCACTTTGATATAAACATTCAAAATATACAGTTCACCATAGTAGAGGCATCTTTCTTTTTTAAATAGGAGACAAATAAATTCTTTATAACTCTATTTTGTTACTCTGATGCACCTCTGAATGTGTGTGTGTACTTCAAGTGTACAAGATTAAATATATATATAGGTATACGTTTGTGTGTGTGTGTGTGTGTGTGTGTGTGTGTGTGTGTGTGTGTGTGTGAGAGAGAATGTGCCTTAAGAAGTAGGGCTGGCCTCTATAGTGCTGAGAGATGATTAACCAGCTCCTTTGTTTTCCAGACGGTAACTCTGTTGTCCCCTTTCTCAGATCTCTTATCTCAGCCCGTCTTATCACCTGGCCTTGGTACTTACCTTTCCCAAATATTTGTGTAGGATTGACGGAGACTTGAGACTCGTTCCATTTTTGTAGAGCGTACGTAGCTCCCAAACCTCTGTCAGACAGGAGTCATAGAGAGCCGAGATTCAATCAAGTGGTTATTTATTAGCTTTAACTGCATTTCTACCCACTGACCAGAGTCGTGTGAAAAAAGAAAAAACTAATTAGCCCAAAGGATGACGCTTGACATGATTGCCCTGCACCATTTGCCACTGCGTCTTTCAGTTTGATTGGATTTTTATGGGTTTACAATGAGAGCGGGAGTGTGTTTGTGCTCGGGTGTGTGCTTTAAGGATTGAAGATTAATCAGAGGAAGGCACTGTGCCATTTGAGGCTGTAATGAACACATGACCTTTGGAATTGTTTTAAGCTACTGTGTGCATAAGACATCACAATAGAGAAAACGGACAATTTGATGACTCATTTGGTGATTGTTTTCTCTCTGTCCATTTTTAGAGCACTCTGTGGCTGCTAAAACGGGCGGTTGTTTTCCAGCATCGGCTCTCGTCACAATTGAGGATGGAAGCATGAAGACTTTGGACAGCTTACAGCCTGGAGAGAAAGTACTGGCTTCATCGGAGAGCGACGGGAGTGGGACGCTCATCTACAGCGAGGTCATCGCCTTCCTGGACCGTGACCCTTCCACAAGGAAGCAGTTCTTCGCCATCGAGACGGACTTGGGTGCGAAACTGAGCTTGACAGCGGCTCATCTGCTGTTTGTATCTGAAGGGAACTGCTCAGGGTCTGCAGCCAACGCAGAACTGCGATCTGTATTTGCTAGCGATGTGCTGCCGGGTCAGTGTGTGGTGTCCACACAGGCAGCAGGACATCATGGACGTCTATCACGGGTCTCTAGGATCCAAATACAGGAGGACACGGGGGTCTTCGCTCCGCTCACCAGCCATGGGACAGTGGTGGTCAATGGTGTTGTTTCCTCCTGCTATGCAGCTGTGGACCAGCACTGGCTGGCTCACTGGGCTTTTGGGCCACTCAGGGTACTTTACAACTGGGGAGGTCCAGTTGGACATCAGGCCGTGGGGATACACTGGTATTCCTCACTGCTGCACTGGATCGGGACTCAAATGCTCGATCCAGCACACTTTCATCCCTGGAGCATGATGGACAATGATAGATGAAAATGAGGAAAGAATGAGGGCGTGTTTAGAAAAAAGAACCCAGGTATACTTCTTTTCCCACTCCATCTCGCACACAGGTACAGTATACTTTACTGCAAATAAGTGTGGGTGGAAGAATTCAACACATGTGCCACCTAGTGCATTCATTCTGTTCCCACATCCCTCTCCTGCCAAAATATTGGGGATCCTCGAACACTCTTGATGACCAAAAATGCATCATAAGGACAGTGTGTGGACTGTGAAGAAATGCAGACAGCTGAAGTATATGTTGATATGTGGGGTTATAGCCTGGGACACACCAAGCCGACATCAAAGAACTAGCAGCAACAAAAACCAACTGTGTTGTTGCCTTGTGTCAGCTGGAATAAAAAGGTGAGCAGGAACACACCAAATGGACGACAGCCGACTGGAACAAGAACGTAGGTTCTGCGTCATTATGTTATGTACATTATGCTCATGCAAATATGTCTGATAATCCATATTGTTTGCAAATATTCAGTTTTGTCATTTCAGTTTTGTTCTTGTACTCTGATTCGTTGCTGAACAGCCAATCAAAGTGCTCTCTTTCATTGATGGCCAATGCCAATTCCACATGCTGAATCGAACAAACTCCTTTCAATTGAGCTCGACAAGAGGCAAAATTCAAACAAACTTGCCAGATGCTCACAGACAGCCCAACAATGCCTGAAGACCAATCGTTGGCTTGGTGTGTCCTGGCCTTTAAGGTGTGGAATTGTCAATAATGTAGTGATTTATTACACAGATGTCACTTTCAAACAAAGCAGGTTTTTGTTGTTTAGAGCATGAACAACTCGAATGAACCAGTCACATGGATTCCAGTTGAGATGACTGGAATGCACACCAAATTTCACAGAGCGATGGTAAATGTGACCGCACCATAAGAGAGAAGTCCTAAAATGAAGAACACAATCATTTAAGACTCTGAATAGACTGTTTAAAGACTAGAAAGAAGCTTTTCTGTAAGTCTATCCTCGAGTGAGGACATGGACGTGACAAAATTGATCTCTAAAACCCATATTTAACACTTATCAGATGGGTTTTCTTTACTGCCTACACTGGAACATTATCGCAAGTATACCAAGACGCACACGCGTACTCTGATATCTCATGTTCAGTCACATTCACTAAACATATCATTATAGCCGCTGAAGTGATGAAACTATAGATGAATTTGCTTTATACTCAGGTATGCAGTGACTCAACCACAGGCGATCAGACCAACACAGCCTGATAAGATTTGAGACAGAGGAGGAAGTTATGTTATTAAAGAAAAGAGACTGGAAGGTACACACAAACACACCCATAGAAATGTACACTTAACAAGCAGGCCATTAAAACATCAGGAATATGTACTTTCAGATTCATAATTGTTTTACGTTCATACATATGGTCAGTTACATGTTTCTCACTGTAAAAAAAGAGACGTCTTTCCCAGCTTAATCAATATTTAATGGTCACATTGTACACTGTATTTCTCCATCTAGCATACATAAGGGTTTCGAGTACTTTTATGAAGGCTTCGTTCGAACAAATTAAGAGTTTACCCTGTGCAATGTGTAGCAATGTTTATGCCAGTTTATGTAGTCCTTACGTGTGCTTTATGCGGTAATACTCAGTTTCCCATACAACTTACTGTATTTATCTGTTTTGTGGCATTATTTACATTTTACTTAAAGATGTCAGAAATTATATAATATTTGTAAAACTATTTAAAGATCTATTTTTCAGAATTAAAGATTACAGAAATACCTGTCTTTGTCTTTCTTTAGTGGAAATGAAACGAATAATGAATGAATAAGAAATGAACAAGGTGTATGAATACAGCATTTCTCAACCAGGGGGACTCAAATTAGTAGATATAAAATAAGTCTCAGGTGTCCCCGGAATTATATTATAACATGCTGTACATTCTTATTTATAGGATGAAGCAAAAGTATTCTGTTTCTATGTGTGCCCCTTTAAATGCAAATTAGCTGCGTATCTCCGCCTTCTTTCCAGAAGAGGGTGTGGCCTTAAAAGCTCATGCTTCAGTTATTCAGGCAACAACAAACAAAACATCTGCAGTTGACAGTTTAAACTCCTCATATACTGTTTTCTGAGCGAGCTCACATTTTTTAAAAGAAGACCATACTATTTTTGACATACTACAATTTACATAACACAAACAGGAAACAGATAAGATAAAAACATTTTGAAAATTCAAATAAAAGATGGACTGCATGAGCTGCAAAAATTCAGCCACTGCCGACACCTGTATCTTTGTCAGGTAATAAGCTGCACATCTCTGGTTCTGTCACCAGCACTTCTTCAACAGTGTGAGTCCTGCAGGCACAGAAGAGGACGGTCCTGAAGCCGGTCAGGCCCAGCACCGCCATCACAGGTGCAGGTGGATCATACACCGCGTCTGGACTGTGACTGTATCCCTGCTGCTGATCAGCGAGAGACTGGGTCTTCTTTGTGCCATCGTGTCGCACAAGACCCCTTTCGGGCAAAGTCCCTAAATGGCAATAATTAAATACATTAAATCTGTGTTTTGTGTGTGTGTTTTAATCAATATGTTCGCTACATAGGTTGGAGTTTCATATACAACAGATTGGGGTCAGTAAGATTTTTTTCCCCATTAAGGCAGTAAATACTTATAAAAAGGAACAAAATCCCCTTACTAGTGCATGTGATATACAGCCATTTACAGATAAAGCATAAATAAACTGTTCATTACTTCTTTAATGGTACAAGACCTCTTATATTTAAAAAAAATAAATTAAATCAAACAAACTCATGTCATGACCATTTGAAGGATTTTCTTTTATCCTTTTTGGAAAATAGACTCATTTAAAACTCCTCTAGTTTTAAACAGCTTTACCATTTTTTAATTCAGCTGATCTCTAGGTCTGGTGAGAGCACTTTTAGCGTAGCCTAGCATAAATCATTGAATCAAATGAGACTGTTAGCATGTCATTTAAAAACATTCAAAAACGAGTTTTGATAATTATTCTGTTTAAAAGCTTGACTTCTGTAGTTACATTGTGTTCTAAGACAGAGAGAAAATTAAAAGTTGCTAATTTCTGAGCCTATATGGCTAGAAACTATGCACTCATTCCGGCGTAATAATCAAGGAACTTGATGGCTGCAGCAGGCACAATGATATTGCAGCATTGTTACCTAGTTACCTAGCTCTGGATTATTTTCAGAGGATGTGTAATGTCATTGCAAGATGCTAATGAGCTAATCCGATTTAATGATCTATGTTAAGCTAAGCTAATAGTGCTCCCGCCTGGAGATTGTCTGAATAGATTTTAAAAATGATAAAACTGTTTACTTGTAAAATCGGTCTATATCCCCAAAAAGTGGAGTGTTCCTTTAACAGAAAAAACATTTTAATTCTTGTTTTACCTGAAACAGTGTGCTCTAGAAGAATAGCCAAGATTCCCACAAGGAAAACAGGTAAGGTTAAAAGAGATTGAATAAAAACGTCAACACTGCCAACACCTGAACACATAGAGATCACAATTCATTTAAATTTCCAAATCAACAAATCTAAATTAAAAGTAACAAAACACGTCACACATTAGGGTGAAATGGTACCCGTTTGTATAAATCCAGAGTGAAGTCTGAACCAGTGTGGCAGTGCTAATGACATGAACATTGTAAAGCCGATGTTAAAGATGTTCCTTCCTGAGTCCACGTCAGCGTGTTGGAAATATGTTATGCCTGTTGCTACAGCAAGTGCGTAGGTTACACTGAGCACAGCGCCTGAAAGAACATGATGCAGAGAACATGAAACAGACATTTAGGTATTAATACTATTGTCTTAACAAGCTAATTAGACTGAATAAAACTATAGCTTAACCTAATGTGCGCATGAATTTACGTACATTTTTTTACACAATAGATCTAACACGATATCAGTAGACATGATAATTTTATACAGCTATATAATGTTTAACTTAGTGTTTCCAGAAGAAAAAAAAATACTACTGTAATTTATAGTGTTTTAAATGTTCTATAGTAAATTACTTTACTATGTTGTGGCAATTCTATAGTTGCTTTGGTAATATAAACAAAATACCCAATACTGTGCTAAGTTGTTTAAAACTAAGAGTTGTAAATACTATAATATATACACCACAATACACTTTACAATAGATAAAAAAAAACACTTTTAGTATTAGTATTTCCTATAAATTACTACAGTATTTTTCATGTGGGTTGACTCACTTAGCATTCACACTGTAACTTTTAAAACCAAACCTAAAAAGGTCCAACAATCTGTACTTGTTAAATAGGCTATTGTTTTCTTCTTCACTATGTTCAGTTTTTAAAAATAAAAACTGAGTGTATTTTTTTTTGTGTATTTTTTGCTATGTAATAGCTATGTAACATTAGCATGGCTGTAAAATAGCATTTACAAAACCATAATTCATTCATTCATTTTCTTTTCGGCTTAGTCCCTCCATCAATCAGGGGTCACCACAGCGGAATGAACCGCCAACTTATCCAGCATAGGTTTTACACAGCGGATGCCCTTTCAGCTGCAACCCTTCACTGGGAAACACCCATACACTCTCATTCACCCACATACACTACGGGCAATTTAGCTTACCCAATTCCCCTATAGCGCATGTCTTTGGACTTGTGGGGGAAACCGGAGCACCCGGAGGAAACCCACTCCAACACGGGGAGAACATTCAAACTCTACACAGAAATGCCAACTGATACAGCTGAGGCTCGAACCAGCATCCTTCTTGCTGTGAGGCGACAGCACTAACCACTGCGCCACCCCGAAACCAACAAAAAAAGTTAAATAAAAATATAAATAAAATAAAAGTATTAAATAAATGAAATAAAAAAGTCTATTTTTTTAATAATTAAAGACGAGAGTATGATTAACTAGTGTCTTTTTTGGACATTGTATGGCTGCAGCATGAAACGTTGCCACTCCAAATATGCTTTTTTCTTCTTTTCTTTTTAAATCTCACTGCTGCGGCTACAAATGTAAAGGTATTATATTCATTAGATTTGATATTCATTTAGTATAAATTACTACAGTATTTATTTATTTTTTGTGAGTGGGTTGACTTGCTTAGCATTCACACTGTACATTTTTAAACCAAACCTAAAAAGGTACAAAAATCTGTACTTGTTATACATGATGAAAAGTGCTGAAAAAAAACAGCAATGAACAACTTTACTGTCATTAACTAACATTAACAAAAAGATGAATAATTAAATAAATATTATAATAAATGTTTTGTTCATTGCATGTACTAATATTAACTAATGGAACTTTAATGTGAAGTGTTACCGATAATATTACTGATTTTGTGTCCTTAATAATCTGAATTATTATAATTTTGGTAAACATAAATCAAAAATCCTTAATTATTCACTTTTTCTTAACTAGCATTTACTAGTTAACTAGTTTTATTATTCCATCATAAAACAAAAGTGCTCAAAGATATTAAGAAAACCCCCACCATGGATGGCCAAAGGGACTGAACAGAGCATCTGAGCTAACTGTGGAGACAATCCCAGAATTAACAGCAAGACGCTGGCGAGCTGCACTGTGCTTCTGGACCCAGACTGAGAAACATAATGACATAAAACATATACATGAAGATTAACAAAAAATAAATAAAATTGCATTAGAACATCAACAGTCCCTTACCTGGCTGAGCCCAATAACACATGCATTAGACACACTGCTGCACAGTCCTACTGGCGCCCCCATCAGGCCAGCGAACACACTGCCCAGTCCGTCCACAAACAGGCCCCTATTACAGGCATGAGCAGGGGGTACAGGAGCCTTCAGCAGCTGAGCAGACAACACATACACTGCTGGAGAACTCATGCTGGCAGACAGACCTCCTGCCAGTCCTGCTGCAACACTTCTTCCAGACAGCAGGGGAAGCGCTGAAGCTGAACGCGTACAGCAAACACAAGCCACCGAACAAGAAAAAACGTAATGGGCAAATAATTAAGTTTAAGTGTATCAAAATAAACTACAAAATACAGCAGCCTCAACATGTATCAAAATAAAACACTACAACATGTTTAAAAATACTACAAAACACTTTTACAAGGAAGCATGAAATTCCTTCGCAAACTTTCCATCGATAGGCCTATTCGAGCAATCCCTTCACCATTAAACTGAAGTGAAGTAAACAATGTTAGCAACAGCTTTTTCACTGACCAAGTTTTAGCTTCTCTGCACCTCATTTACCTCTACTCCTACTGTACTAGTAGGTATTCATATAAAATGTAACGTGTTCTCTTTGATTTAATATTGTAAAAGGGTGATAAATGAAGAGTTCATTTAAATTTTTGTTCACAGAATTTTTCATAAATCAATTTTTTTTTGCGATTGAACTCTTCAATACTCAATGTAAAAACATGATTTCTGAAAACTTCAAAAAATCAGTTTTTGCAAATAAACTCTTCATATATATCCTGCTTCTGCTGTATAAACTGTCAGGAGTTTTTGATTATTAAATATTTGTGTTTCATATGTTGTGCCACTTTGACATCTTTAGGCATACATTTCTCCTCTTCATTAAATCTACAGTGAACCTGCATATCAACTACTGACATTTGAAACAGCCAATGAAGTATTGTAGGAATTGCCACTGTAGGACCTATTTTTATGTTGTTTGTCTTAACGACAAACATTTGGCATCAGCAATCCATCCAAAACTATTTGTACAGTATAGTCTTTCTCCAAAGATTTTTTCAGTTCTTCAATAAATGGAGAAGTCAGTAACATCCAAAGCACCAATCAGAGGCTGCATTTTTATGACATCATCATGTAGACTTATTACAAAGTATTTTACAGTATTTTAAAAATGCAAAAATACAAGACACTAAAGCATTTTGAATCAAAAGATTAAGCTGTTTTTATAAACCCTATCAAATACAAATGACAAAATACTATTTGGTATTTAAAATATTTGAAATACATGTATCATAAATACTGCCCATCCCTGAATAATACTATACATGCAGGATATTGTGGGCACTTCAAAGCATCATGAATAATTATTATGGTTTTTATTTGAGCTTTTTGCATGTCGTTTAAAATATTCCTATTCAGTGGTTTCAGTGGTTTCCATTGCATCACCAAATGCTTGAAGAGTTAAACTATTTGCTTTGTTTTATATGATATATTTTCTATTTATATATTATTATATATATATTTTTTGTACATTTTTACTTGTTAATTTGGCCTCCAATATGCCCAAGATATTGTATTTTTCAAATTAAAATATTTAAAGTTATTTGTTAGGATCTTTATAGGTTTACTGCTCATTAAGACTTCACAATAAGACTCCATTTGTTAAAATTAAACTAAACTGATGATAAAACACACTTGTAAAGCATTTATTAATCTTATTCTGTAAAAAATATCCGTATAAAAATATATATTTTTATTTTTCCATGTATGCTTTTGAATTGCATTATGGGACCTTGATCTTTCTTTTAACAACCTTTAACCTTGAACAGTTGGAAAAAGTGACTTTTATGAACATTTTTAATAGTGATATATTGTCTGGGTTGGTGTTGTATATTACAGTACAAAAACCTGCCAGTACATTTTCTGTTATTTTACAGACTTATTTCTCTTATTTCTATATTACTTCTTATATATTATATTATTTCAAACTACTAAAATGTCAATAAAAGTCACTTTGTTAAACTGTAGAGTTGAATTTTCAACATCAAAGAGGAGAGATCAAGGTCCCATAATGCAATTCACAACCGTAAATAAACTGGATTTGATGACTCATAAAAATCAAAAGCCATATTTCTTTCATTTAATGGAGATAATAACTAATATTATTTTTAATATGATGAAGTTTGATTCTGACAAAGAAATACTCGTAATTTATTAATACTCAAATCATTTTTTAGCACTTGGCCTATGATTTGCGGGAGAATCCATCTTTTTAACACTGTAAATTACTCTGATTCTGATACCATTTTATTTAATTTTCAACAAATTATGAGATCCTCTGCAAGTAAAGTAAAGCTGCAAGTAAAACTGACAAAAAAAAGATGTACATTACCAGGAAGGGGGAAGTCCAGCCAGGACAGAGAGCCATTGCGAAAGATCAACTTGTGGATTGATTGTGGACTGTTTTTGTTCTGAACGAAGGTGGTGTTTGTGTTTAATGAGATCATCTGGGTCACTGAGTTGAGACGGACGTGACCCCAGTGTAACAGCGCTGCACAAATCACCCAAGTCACCATCACAGACAGAAGTACCTGCACAGGACGGAGACAAATATGTGTTACTGAGTGTGGACCTAATAAAAACATTGACATACAGAAACCCATAAATGTCAATGAACCTGGGTTCATAATACAGTCATGTGAAAATGTTAGGAAATCCTATTAAATTCCAATTTTTCCATATTAAGACATAAAAAAATTCTGGTCTTTGGCAGGTCTTAAAATTTGTTAAATTATCAATTAATTAATAAATAAATTAATTGATTGATTGATTGATTGATTGATTGATTGAATGTCATGTGACGTCGTTGATATGAGGTTTTATAGTCCAAATTTTAAGACCTTACAAGGACCATCAAGATTTTTTATTAGATCTGTAATGAGTCGGGTTGCAACAGAGATGAGGATCCAAATGCAGCTTATAAGGAGAATTGTCAAGCAGACAAAGGTCAAAACAGGGACAGACAGGAGCATGCAGATAATCCAAAAGCGTAGTCAGGGTACAGGCAAAAGGTCAGGACAGGCGGCAAAACAACATAAACAGTAAAACAAAACAGAGGTTAAAACACGACAAGGAAACGCTTCATAATGCTCACTTACAGTTGACAAGACTCAGCAATGTGTGTGTAAGTGAGGTGTATTTATAGTCCTAGTAATCAGTCTTCACATCTGCAATCAAGGGGGATCTGGGCCAGGTGTGTGAGTGCGGGGAATGTAGTCCAGAGATAATGCATGTTTTCCAGCCATCTGCAAGGCCTAAATCGCTGGTGATCGTGACAATATCATTATATACGGAAAACCATGAAATTCAATAGCTTGTGCTAACTTTTTCACATAACTGTACATACAGAGACTAAAAATGGTCAGATAGTTCAGGGTAATTGCAAAGATAGCTTAAAAGCCACATGAACCATAAGTTTCTGAGACTTTTATTTCAGTATGTTTATTGATGTAGGCCCAACTGAAATGGAATATTGAGTAGGGGGCGGGGCTTTCTTTTTGCGCATCATTCTCTCATAGCAAACTAACGGTAAGAGGGGCGTGGTTAAAGATATTAAAATACAGTTGCTATGAAAGCCCTCAAGTTGACGTCAACAAAAGGCTGCCACTCCAAAGGCGGAAGCAAATGGTCAGACTTTGATTGAAGATTTAATAAAATAATAAATAAAATTTCAGAGGATTAACTTGCACGGCTTAATTGTTCACCTTAAGAATGACAATGTGGGCTAGCAAAATATACATTGTAAATTTTGATTTTACGTAGACTTTAATAGAGTTATGAAAAAGTGGTTTTCATATTATTTGCAGATACCACATACTTAAATTTTATATAATAATTTTTAACAATAATGTTTCAACATTTTAGAGCTTTAATAAAGATAAAGATGTGTTCATTGGTGAAATATAAAGTAAAACAGTGTGGTAGTGAAATATTACAAACGTGTAATGGTCACTCTACAATAAATGGGTTGTTCGATATTGGAAAAAAACATTATACATCAATTCTTTTGTTATTTTTTGGAAATGGAAATTGATTTGCTGCGTATATATTTTTGTTTAGGCTTGTCACAGATAGCCAAATTGACACTTTACCCGCCAGTAGGTGGCGACAAGTTATTGTCTTATTTGGTGATTCATTAAATAATGCATTCAAATGATTCGTTCAAAATGATAGATTCATTAAATGTGCTGTATTTAAGATTTTGACTCTTCTAATGTATAAAAAAATTGCATAATATGCTTGCAGATATTTAATAAACATGCTAAGTTGACACTTGTTTATCTGAAAAACAATCAAGCAGTTCAGTTATTCTCCTTTAAAAAAAATGGCCATTCAGTCTTTGTTTTGGTCTCTATAACCTGCCCACTGCCAGTTTACCCAATTATATTTCGCAACTTTAGACATTTGCTTCTTGACACAAGTCAGTTTGCAAACTGTTTAAATTATAATATTTTTAAAAGACCAAATATGTACCTACAGCTGCACACAAACACCCCATTAACACAAACTCAAATGGATGAACTAGACGGGCAGACACAGTGTCTACTTTCACACAGCAGAGGAAACGCAATCTAGATTTCCCAAAAGCAAGATTTTAGTTTGAGCTTACGATCACTCATAAAAAGCCTCAAACTGTTTCCCATAACCTTTGACAACATTCAAGCTCATATTGAATTAAGAACACTTAAGTCAAAGATCACTGTAACACAAGGCACCTCTTCGTTGGGAAACTTTGCCCAGATCAATGACATAATCTTCTTACAGGCCAAACATCAGTCTAATGTACTGCAGGTTAAGAGATCGAACACCAGCTCGAAACTGGAAATCCCATAAATCATGACTCAAGGTGTCTGTGTTACACTTGGGCTGGTAGTAAAAGTAAACTTAGGTTTTGTTGATGACGTACTCGCAGCAATGGCTTTCAAATGAAACTAAAAGCTGGAATAAACTTTTTATACATTATTTTGAATTGATTTTTGTTAACCCAGCTGTTGGGTTTGTCCATATTTGACCCAAATCGAGGTTTAAAACAGCCCAGCATTTTGGGAGTATGAGTTTTGCACAGATGTTTTTTTCACAACTTATATTATGAATACTTCAAAGCTATATTTGCAAAAATCACAGCCAGAATTGAGTTGACCAATTTCATTACAAATTCTAATGAAATCATGTAGTGTATCATGGTCACAGTATGTGGATTTTATCCGGACTAAAGATTGCTTTATCGATTAAAATGTTTGATATTTTAAGATGATTTGGGAACACATCCGTCATGCAAATTGCATGTTTCTGTCCGAGGCTACGTCTACATTAATCTAGATAATTTTGAAAACAGCATTTTTGTCTCAAAGTATTCCCTGTCCATACTATATTTTTCAACCGTTGCCCAAAATCCACACTGAAATGGCTGAAAAAGATGTTGAGCTGTGTCATCTCCAGCTGGCGTTTATATTCTTTCCGGCTCTTTGAAATTTTGTGGCAGTGTGTCTGATAGTGAGTTGCTGCAGCAAGTAAAACAGGAGTGTAAAGTTGCAAAAGCGAGTGAGAATATAAACTGTGAGACATGCCAAAACAACAAATAAACTGAGTAAACATTCTGTGTCCTTTGAAGAAAAGCAATCTGGAGCAGGTACAAACTGACATTCATTTTAAACAATGCTGTCTAAATGTGGAGCAACCAAAACAACTGCTGTACAATATTGTCCACCATTTGTAGCTGAATTGGTCACATGACTAAAAATGCTAAAAGTCATCGTATTTGAAAGCCTCCATTTTCATGCCTGACATTTTCAGATTTTTTGCTCTTTGGAGAATGTTTTCAAAAAGATACCGTTTTCACGTTGCGTCCCAATTCGCATACTTATACTACGTCTTAAAAGTATGTACTTTTTTGTGAAGGAGATACTTTTGAGTGTGTAACAGAAGAGTATGCAAGCTTTGGGACATACTACTTCCGCATTAACAGACCGTTATGTTGTAGTTATGTCCCCTGTCAATCATCTTGACACATCATCCAGATTTCTTACATATTATTGAAGATTTTAGCAGCAGCGGCCGTCATGTTTGTAGTTTGTTTACACCTTTTACCTGAGTTTTTAGTTCGAATAGAATTCACATCCAACGTGCAATGTATTGCGGCCAATATTAGCGGTTAGATTTAGATTAGATTTTGAATTTCTATTGGAAATAGTAGAGCATCCGGAAACCTTTAGCATACTCTTTTCATCATACTACGGTTTGGCACATACTAATTCTATTTTCGAATACTATTAAGGATGGGCAGTCTCAGTGTGCACCGAAGGTCAAAGCAAAAATGTGTTTTTAAACAGAAACGATTCAATCCACATGGCAATGAATTTAGGTCAATCCATAAAAGTTTATTATTGTGTCTGCCTTTCATCCGGCATAGCAGTGCCATGAAATGAACTTTTAACATAACGTTTTACACAGAGTGGGAAATTTCCAAACGCTGCTCGGCACATAGCTGTGTGTATTGGAAAAAACTTTTGGAAGTGATAAAGTCATCGCATTACGTAAATAGTAAGAGCCCTGCACGTAATAGTAAGAGCCCTGCACGTAACAACTGATAACAACAACAATGGTGGATTACAGAGCTGTGTTTGTGCTGCAGGCGCTGCTACGTTTATTAGCACTATTACAACAAAACCTAATAATGCTGTATATATATGGATATAAGTGCTTTCGCCATCATTTTCTTGATTTTATGCCTCTGTCTGTGTTTGTTTACAGCGCTACATACAAGTGTGGCATAGGTATTACTTTTTTTTAACCCAGTTTTCATGTTTCCATCATTTCCTGAGACAAGAAAGTGTATGGATGCAAACCTTTTAGAATCGGCAAAAGAAAAACAAGACAATCGTTGCCATGTGGACCTAGCCTGAGTGTGGACATGGCCTCGAATTGTTGTATCAAGAACTTGCAAGTCTGTTTGTGTGTGCTCGTCATTTAGTGTCTAATGCCCAGTTTTTTTTTTACATGTAATCATTTATAAAGTCGACAAGATGCCTTGTGCCTGTTCAGACTCACAGACAGTTTCCTGCAGATGGAGGACACGGACAGATGCAGAAAAGAGTGAAGATGCTGAGACAGGACCACTAGAAGAACAACTGCCCTGAAACAAAACAAAACAAACTGAAAGAGAGAATTTAGTGTCAATGCTATTCACACAATAAATTGGCAAAAGTTGCATTAGTTGACAACATTCGTTAATTAAACACTCTTACAGCACTTAACCTTAGCATTTAATAAATAATACGTAAATAAAATCAGAAGTTGTCTCTGTTAAGGTAATATAACGAGCTTGAGGAACTAACGTACATTCATTCATTCATTCATTTTTCTTTGGCTTAGTCCCTTAGTCCAGCATATGTTTTACACAGCGGATGCCCTTCCAGCCACACTCCAGTACTGGGAAACACCCATACACTCTCACATGCACTACGGCCAATGTAGTTTATTCAATTCGCCTATAGCGCATGTCTTTGGACTGTGGGGGAAACAGGAGCACCCAGAGGAAACCCATGCAAACACAGGGAGAACATGCAAACTCCACACAGAAATGTCAACTGACCCAGCCGGGACTCGAACCAGCAACCTTTTTGCTGTGAGGCGACAGTGCTAACCACTGAGCCACCATGTCGCCGAACTAACATACATAATAAATAATTTAACAAATGATGTACTATGCATTATAAGACCTTACAGGGCCTTATTGTAACCAACAATATTTGGTTATTCTTTTGTGGTGTTCATAATAATGTGTTTAATATTCATGAACACAAACAACTAAAGTGTTCAGTTTAGATTAAGTTTTGGTTTTAAAAATAGCTAAATTTGCTAAGTTTTTTTAAGTTGCTGGTGTGAAAATTGCTAAATATGGCAAAAAGTTTACACTGCTTCAAAGTACAGTAGTGGTACCATATACTATTAGAGAATATTTAAAATGTCCATATTGTTGAAAATGCTTATTGCATTTGATTTCAGCAAATATTTGGTTATACTTTTATGGTGTTTATTAAATACTGTAAATACTGATTTTTTTATTTAATGTATTTTTGTAATACTTAGTAAAGCTAAACATTCAACAATTTTTTGCAGTCTATTTGCAGTGCCTTCTTACACTCACATTAGAGCAGGGGTTGGGAACCTTTTTTCAGTAAAGAGCCATTTCTGATTTTTTTGGCAAATGCATCTTTTTAAAGAGCCATTGGGATATATATAAACTACTATAAATAATACAGGTTAAAACTAAAACTTTATTTATGTCCATGCACAGCTCAAAAATAAACAACTATCACATGTTGAGCAAGTCCATGAATGAAGAAAGGACAATTTATAGATTTTTTTCTTTTCGCCATCACCACTCATGAATGTTGTTTGAATTTATGTGCACGAGGTTACCATAGAAATGTAAGTTGTTTGCCCTTTATTGGTATCGTGATTCATTGGTTGAAACGTCCTTTTATTGTTAACTGATTTCTTATTTGTTTTGCTGTAAAAAAAAAAACCAAAATAAAAGGAAATTGTAATTGTGTTTTCGAAAGGAAACTGATTTCTAGTGACAGTTATAATTTTTTAAACTGTTAAATATTATTGAAGGGAGACAGCTGGAGAGCCACATATTTTTGGTCAAAGGGCCACATGTGGCTCGCAAGCCATAGGTTCCCTACCACTGCTTTAGAGGGAAATTTGGGTCAAAATACTGTTTGAAAATCAAACTCAAAAGTTGCTAAATACGTTTTTTAATTTGTTTTAGATCTGTTGTTGCCAGGTAGTCTGAAAAATTCGAAAACTAGTAAAAAAAATGGCCAACATTGCTGTAAAATAATATTATTCATTCATTCATTTTCTTTTCGGCTTAGTCCCTTTATTAATCTGGGGTCACCACAGCGGAATGAACCGCCAACTTATCCAGCATTTGTTTTACACAGCGGATGCCCTTCCAGCTGCAACCCATCACTGGGAAACATCCATACACACTCATTCCCACTCATACACTACGGACAATGTAGTTTACCCAATTCACCTATAGCGCATGTCTTTGGACTGTGGCGGAAACCGGAGCACCTGGAGGAAACCCACGCAAACACGGGGAGAACATGCAAACTCCACACAGAAATGCCAAGTAACCCAGCCGAGGCTTGAACCAGCGACCTTCTTGCTGTGAGGCGATCGTGCTACCCACTGTGCCACCGTGATGCCCTAAAATAATATTATAATATATTCTTATATTTTCATATTGTTTGATTGCTAAAAAATAACATTACATTATAAAAAAAAATATGTATTTTTAATTACAACTATATTTTTATACATTATTATATGCAAACCTGTATTGCTATTGTCACCGTGTAAAGCATAATCAATGTGAAAGAGCAGAAAAACAACTGTTAAAAATACTGAAAAAATACTGTTGTTACAGTATCGCCAGGCCCCAGTGATCAGAACACAGCAGCGCCGCCTCCTTGTAGATGGAAAAACCCAGAATGCACAGCAGAGGAGCCAGAACTAATGGACCACTGCGTCCCAGAGCAAACCCCCCGAGTCCAGTCGAACCCACAGCCAACTGAACCACACCTGCAACCACTGCCATGCCTCTCAACTGCGAACAAACACACACACAACATTACACTTTCATGGACACACACTGACAACATATACACTTACAAAATAAATATGAAATGATCGTGATGAAAAAAGTTAAATAAATTATAAAGTAATATATACGAAAAAAATAGCTTTTATGTGAAAGCAGGTGTTGCTGTGCGCTGCTGTGGAGGATTGTGACAATGGAGGGTGGTCTGAATGTTCAGCACCACGGACAGCACTCCTCTACCTCTCTGATGGGGTTTGCTGGGGCCACGGGCTCCTGCGGTTCCACACACTGCCCTCTACAGGACACAGCAGACCCTGACACACAACACATTCAACATCACATCTCAGAATGCAAAACCAAGCGAGATACATCCAGCTGTAGGTCCACAGACCCACACACATTTCAGACCACTAGTTCCAGGCAGGGCCAACCCATATACAAGTAATGACAAATCAGTTACAGTTTTGTATTGTTAAATGAGCTATCCCAAGAATGTCAACATGAATTATCTGTGGTGTTTATTAATGATCCATGAAATACTACAAATACATAATTAGATTTTTTAAATTGCAATTAATTTTGATCAATATTATAAACCATAACATTTTTGCCTGTAGGGTATGATGTTATATTTAGTCCATGGTGTCCTGCATAGGATAGATCCAACTTCCTTCAACAGACCTGCCTGAAAGTTTCTAGTATACCTAGAAAGAGCTTGAGGAGCTGGTTCAGGTGTGTCTAATTGGGGTTGGAACTAAACTCTGCAGGACACCGGCCCTCAAGGACCGAGTTTGTGCACCCATTTCTTAAACAATATGTATCTGATGTGAATAAAGCACATTGTCAGATATGTCACGGTTCTACCACTTCGTTGTGTATTTTAAGGTGGCCGAGAGAGTTCAACATGCTGCAACTTAAGAAAACACATGCAAATAGAAAAGACACCAGCAAATTAAGCAAATGTCTTCATCAGTTTGACAGCACACGTGTTGCAAATCCTCGCAAAACAAACACAAACAGACAACGAGCTGCAAATACTCACAACACAGGCAAAAAGCACGGACCACTACAGAAATGTTTTAAGGGGATGAAGTGAAAAAAGATACACCCAGCTTGAATTTGCTTTAATGTGTAGGAACTATTGGTCAATGAAATTGTAGGTGAACTGAAAGTTGCGTTTTTTGTTTATTTTAACATCCTGATTACACAATTCCTTTGTCTTTAGCATATTATTAGCCAAAGTAAAATGATGATTAATTGTGAAACGGTTTTATATAAGCTAAATTATTTTCATATCCTCCACTAAATATAATTTCAAGGTTACTGAAAATAAATTGCAGATAAGAATGATATTCAAAAAGTTATTTAGGCACTTTTAGTAGGCTAATAATGCAAAGGACAACATAATACAAATACAACATGCTAACTTTAGTCAACTTGTATATTGGTGATTTGTTTCTGATCAAAATGCTCATGTGTTGTGAGGATTTGCAGGGCATTTCTTAATGTGCATGTATTGTGAGGATTTTCAGTGCGTTTTCAAATTGTGTTTGCGATGTGAGGAGCAGTGAAGAAAGCATGTGCTTTCTTGAGCTTTCTCTGCCACCGTAGTATTTTCATGTCTTTGTGGTAGAGCTGTGACACTGCTCCAGTCTTGTCTTGTTCTGTTGTGTTTGTGTAGCCATGTATCTCCTGTCATGTTCTCCCCACCCCCTTGTTATCTGATTATTGATTAATTTGTCACGCCTGTTTGTTTCTTGATTAGTTTGTCTTTGTATGCTCCTTGTGTCTTGTGATGGTTGAACAGACTCGTGTTCTGCATTAGAGTCTTTACAATCACAAATTATTTAATTACTGAGACATATGAATTTAGGTTTAAGATTATAAACATTATGCTTATATTTATGTGGATACCAGCTCACAGAGAAATAATATAGGCAATGAAGAAGCTGATGGATTAGCAAAGAGGGGGATAGAGGAGGAAGTTATGTTTATCACATTAAGTAAATCTGAAGCAAAAGCAACCATTGAAGCTTATATGGTCAATGAATGGCAAAGAAAATGGGGAAACAGCTATTACAGAAAGACATCTATGCAAAATACAATGGAAAGTGGGAGTAGTGAAGATAACAAAAAGAAACACTAAAGAAGAAAGCATTGTAACATGGTTAAACACCATGTAAATAAGACCTTAAAATGGATAAATAAACACCCAACAGGATTGTGAATGGTGAAGAGTGGAAGAATCAGAGCATGTCAATTTTTGTACTTGCCAAAAATTTGATAGTGAAAGACAAACAATGAAAGAGGAACTTAGAATATATTAAACTTAATAAATATTATCAAATATGGAACAGAGTTTATTTCATTTTCTTAGAAGAACTGAATTAATAGAGAATATAGGTTTTTCATATGTGTTTATTTTATTTTTATTTTATTACACTTTAGCTTTCATTTGAGAATAGACATATTCTGGTTCATGCTCCTACACAGTAGGTGGCGATAATACATCTTAAACGCTGGAGCTACCTGCCATAAAAACAAAAAAGACAAGGACGAATGTCTTGTGATGGCTCGTTTAATGTTACCGTGTTTCCTGATGTTCCAGTTTTTTGTTTACTGTTTATTCTAGTTAATGTTTATTCTAATTTATGTTTGTTTATTTATTTATTCACTCCTGGAGTGATCCATAACCTGATAATGTTTAAAAATAATTAATAATTCCATCTCCATAGATGCTCTATAGTGTGCCTTTTACGGTATATTTTACCGTCTTTAATATGTTTTGCTAGTACTTTTGTGTATTTAAACGTCTAAAACCTAAAATAAACATTATTTGTTTTAAAACACCTTAAACTGTGATTTTTTGCCAAACGCTGTGCACGTCTTTCTCTGGATTAACACAAGTCAATCAGGGAAAGCAGATTTAAATTTAGCAGCTGATCACGTCACCCACTAAATGCTCTAATCGCATCGATGTGGTCGCACACTCCAGGGACCAGCCTAGACTGATCACACCACTGTGTTTGTATGCATCAAAGGTTTAAATAACGAGAAAGACAAATGTAGGTCTACAGAAACAAAATGATAAAGTTGCTCTGAGGACAAGATGTGCAGTGCCAAGCAGTGGAAAAACACAGTCTCTATATTGCCTTCCTGCTGTTCATTGAACATTTGTAAAGAGTAGATTAATTTTTATTTAATGAAGCTCCAGACTGTATCAGTAAGCACTTGGTCCTTTATTCATTTTATTTTACACTGATATTGCACAATTCAACGTTGGATTTTCAGAGAGGCTGAAACTAATAGATGATGCTGTGCTGACTATATTATATAAGATAGTATTGTTGCACCACACAAGTGTAAATAACTGTTCTTATTGCTTTGTAACTATTGCATTGTCTCCCAGCAGGCACCTTAATATTAAATTGATATCAAACATGACATAAAAATTTATTTCAAATCGATTTGACGTCCATTTGACATCCACATATTGATGCAGTTTTGACCACCAAAGAAGCCACACAAAAAGTATTATAATATAAGACATCTTGTATTCATTTGAAAGCTTCAATTACAAAAAATTCTAAATTGACACTAAATTTTGTATCTAGCACTGGCGTAAAAAAACAAAACACTTCAAATATCGATAACAGAACAGAACGTTTTTTTAATGCCAATGTTATTACTTGTGTAGGCAAACTTTTGAAAATGTTTAAATATTGGAATTGTTTACAATCTACCATGACTTTTCTGATAAAATAGGTCAAAACGATACAGAAAACGGCCTATTAGTTCTAAATAATGATGAAATTTGATCTAAAAAAATAAAATAAAAATATTGATCACATTCTAAGTGGACATTAGAGAACGTCACAAAATAAAAAAGTCAGTTCCCAACTCCATTAATTGCTTGTCATTCTCACCTGACTGAGCAGAAAGTAAGGCCATGGCAGGGATCAGAAAGTCCAAAGATGGAGCCTGGATCAATGGCAAACTGAGAGCACAAGAAACGTCCAATTTAACCCTACACATGCACTGCAGTATATCAGCTTACCTAGAAAAGCAAAAGGGTTAGATGTAACCTTACCGTGATCCAATCCAGCTCTGCAGCAGTGTAGATAAACCAGAGTGAAAAAGCACATAGGCCACTATTGTGTCCCTCTCTACTTCCTTAATTAATGTACAGACAACCAGAGCGCACAGAGAAGACAACACCAACACATGCTGGAGAGAAACATACAAACTGGACTTCAAAACTGCTCAAAATGTACATTCAGGTTGTTCATTGATTAGTAAAATTTGTATGTATGAATTAAAATGATCTGATAAAGACGTTAAATAAAATAAAAAATCCACACAGGACTTATTATATGCACTAATGTGTGTATAACTTTATCAGCTTGCAAAAGTAATCGAAATCAGAATTAGAAAAACGTATAAATTAATAAATAAATATACAGTTGAAGTCAAAATTATTAGCCTCCTGTGACTTTGTTTCATCTTTTTCAAATATTTTCCAAATGATGTTTAACTGAGCAAGGAATTTTTCACAGTATTTCCTATAATATTTCTTCTTCTGGATAAAGTCTTATTTGTTTTATTTCGGCTAGAATAAGAGCAGTTTTTAATTTTTTTAAGGTCAATATTATTAGCCCCCTTAAGCAATATTTCTTGCCTAATTACCAAAACTTGCCTAATTATTCAAATTAAGCCTTTAAATGTCACTTTAAGCTGAATACTAGTATCTTGAAAAATATCTAGCAAAATATTATATACTGCCATCATTCATTCATTTTCCTTTGGCTTAGTCCCTTTATTCATCAAGGGTCGCCACAGCGGAATGAACCACCAACTTATCCAGCATATGTTTTACACAGCGGATGCCCTTCCAGCCACAACCCAACTGGGAAACACTACGGCCAATTAGTTTATTCAATTCACCTATAGCGCATGTCTTTGGACTGTGGAGGAAACCCACGCGAACAGGGGGAGAACATGCAAACTCCACACAGAAATGCCAACTGACCCTGCCCGGACTCGAACCAGTGACCATCTTGCTGTGAGGCGACAGCGCTAACCACTGAGCCACCGTGTGACCACTACTGTCATCATAGCAAAAATTAAAGAAATCAGATATTAGAAATTAGTTATTGAAACTACTAGAAATGTGTTGAAAGTCTTCTTTCCGTTAGAAACAGAAATTGGGGAAAAATATACAGGGGGGGCTAATAATTCAGGAGGGCTAATAATTCTGACTTAAACTGTATCATATCATAATATCGTAACCAACAAAATACAGGAGAACAAATAAATGAATAAATATACTTACTTGTAATGCAAGGACAAAATTCAGCAATATTGAGGGACTGCAATCCACATCTAGGCTCTCGTTTCCTTCTCGTTTCTCTGAGTCCAAAGGTTTTTTACATCTGTCAGTCTGTACCATTGTTTTTGGCTTTCTTTCCTCCTTCTTGTCTCAATGTAAACCTCTATTTTAGGCCTTCGTATTGTTTACAGCGGGAGCTAAATTCTTTCTCCCTTTCTCCTCCTTATGTGATGGCCTTTGACTCAGTTATGCAACGTGCGCTTTTCTCCAGCATTGCTTCTTTTAATCATTATCTTCTCATTGACTTAAAATAACAATGGATTATTGCAACAGCTTTGCTTGGAAAGCTGATATGAGAAATCTGTGATTATGCCTGACAGTAAGTTCACTGTTACAGTAGGTCCAAACTCACACTTGTGAAAAAAAAACCCCACACAGTTAATTGTATTTAAATGCAAATGTAAAAGTAATTTAAAGCAAGCAGAGTGTCATTACTTTTTCTGGACTCTATTAAAAAGTACTCTTTGTAATAATGTCAAATTAAAAGTACATTTTAAATCGTTTATTAATATTTTCTTGTGCTTTAATGAAGCACTTGTTAAACGTTTGCTCGCAGTATGATAGTCAACATCAAAAACCTTGACATTTGAACATTGTCTAAATTAAAAGTAAAATAACCAAATGTAAAATAAGATTAACAACTATACAGATAATACAGTACAAAAAATACTTATATAAGGAATTATTATTCATATAATTATATATATTATGAAATATATTATGAAATGCCTAGTGCTTCAAAAAGTACACAGTGGGTCAAAAAGTACATTTTACAATAATTTAATTATAATTAAGCAACATCCAATTTGCACTGGATTTACAGTTGAAGGCAAAATATCAGAGATTTTATTTATTTTACGAATATTTCCCAATTGATAGTTAAAAGAGCAATTAATTGGGCAACACTTTAAAATAATGGTCCATTAGTTAATGTTAGTTCATGTATTTACTAATATTAACGATGTATGAATAATCGAGAAAAGCATTTATTAATCATAATTCAACATCAACTAATGCATTATTAAAATCCAAAGTTGTGCTTGTTAACATTAGTTAATGCACTGTGGGTTAACATAAACTAACGTTAACTTAAAGTTGGCGGGAATTATAGCAGTTTTGTTTAAAGCATTTTAAGGTGAATATTATTAGCCCCCAATTAAAAAATTCAAAAAATATTTTGATTGACTATAGAACAAACTACTGTTATCCAATGACTTATCTACACTCCAAAAAAAAAAAAAGAAAGAAAACATTTTGCAGCTTGTTCAAACTACTTATATAAAATGAGCTTAAACAACATAATTCTTGAGGATTTTTTGGGACAACTTAATTGTTTTATGTTAAATCACTTACATTTGTTAAGTTAACTTAATCGATTTGTGTTGAGACAATATGAATGAATTGTGTGGAACCCTGCATTTTTTTTTACAGTGTAGTTAACCTAGTTTAGCCTTTAAATGGCACTTTAAGCTAAATACTTGCATCTTGCCAAATAGTAAAAATTATGTACTAGCATCATGTCAAATGAAATTAATTATTTAAAACTATTATTAGAACAGCACATAGGAAATATCTGAAAAAATAATTACAATTTTACAGGAAGGCTAACAGTTTTGCCTTCAACTCTAAATATATTATTTCTGTAATAAATACCTTTAAAGTATACTAAAGTATAAATTGTCTTTCACAATGACACTTCTACAATGTTTTATACAGTATTTGCTGTGTAAAATAAGTATAATAAAATGTTTATGATGAATCACTTAAAATCCCAAGAATGTGAGCTCAACATGTTCAATCAAATGACAAAATTTGAGTTTACTGAAAAAAACTAAAACTGGAGGTTCAATTTTATTTCTCAGTGTTGGAGAATATGTGGAGACGGGAGATGAAATATCAGAGGAATAATCCACGTTTATTGTCATTGGTGAGTCAGCAGGGATACAGGACTGTAGAATCGATACACTCATGGCTTATAGTGGCGTAAAGAAGCTCTGGTTCCCCCAAAGCCACTTCAGCAAGAAGAACATCAAGTCACTACACACAGACCCACGCACACACACTGCTCATGGACGTAAGCATGCCTCGTTTTCACATTCACACTACTTACAGATATAGATATGCTCAGAGAATCTGCATCTTCAGTGACGAAATGCAACAAAAACTACACAATGTTCACAATGGCTACAAATGCAACGACAATAACAACAACGATGCTAGCAAATATCGTAAACGCGCTCAAAACACAGGAGAAGGAAGCGTTTGTTCATCCATTCTGAGGACTTTCGATTAAATTAATAGCTTGAGCGAGAGGTCATTAAAGATGCATTGGCAGCTTAAATAACTCGGTAATCAGTCTCTCTATACAGGTCACACTGATCTCTCGGTATAGGATACAAAATCACTCGAACACACTCACACATACACACACTTGCTTCGAAACAGATGAAGCGTGGCAAATACTCCCTCCCAAACGTGGGTCACAATTTTAGGAGACAGAGAAAGATTAGACAAACTAACCAAAAATAAAAATAAAAAGTCCTCATTCAGCACAACAGATGACTGGAGAATCACACTGCAAAAAATACTTTTCATACTTTTGTCTCGCTTCTAGTCCAAATATCGAAACATTCTTAAATCAAGAAGCATTTTCTAGACAAGTAAAAAAAAGAAATATATAATCGTATTATATTATATTGGAAATATAATGTGAAAATTAAGTAAAGTTTTCCTTAAAACAAGCTAAATAACCTGTAAAATATCCTTACTTCAAATTGAAAATACGATTATTTTACTTACCCCACTGACCGATTATTTTGCTTGTTTTAAGGGAAAAACCCACTTGACTTTGACTTATTACTTCTGAAAACATAAGAGTTTTTTACTTGTCTAGAAAAGGCTTCTTGATTTAAGAATTTGGACTAGAGATGAGACAAAAACTCCACATAAAAACAGCATTTTTTGCATTTCAACTTGAGTTTAGTACTTATAAAAGTCGATAACATCAAGTCCGCTCTGCTCTCGGTGCTTATGGGATTGATGGTAACTTCTGATCCAAAAAACCAGAGGAGCACAACACTGAGAAAGACCCCAGTTATAAGCCAGTGTTCATGGCACATAGACAGAATCATTTTAACTCTCATTTGTCTCACGATGTACAAAAATAAAACTATAAATACAGTGTAAGAGGACTGAAGTCACATAATGCATATTCTGAGTCACTTTTGTAGGTTGCACCATGTTAATATCCACTCTTAAATAACATCAACAAAACAGCAATATCTCAGACATAATTGTGAATATAGTTCATAAATGAATCAATAAAATTCTGTGTATAGCTTATTGCAGTACCTGTTAAGAAGGACATACATTGTCATTTACTAAATATAAAAAGTACACTTTAAGCAAAAAAAAGAGGGGCAAATGGAATGATAAACATGTGAAAACAAAAATGAAGACATTTCATAGAACCAAAGTACATTGGGTCATATTTTTACAGACTGTTCTTATGCCAGGTACACAACACACTGCATGATTTCAAATCAGATATCAGAGTCAAATGTATGCTTGTGACAGATGTGCCAATGTTTTACCAATGCCCATGAAATATTTACAGCCTGTCCTCCAACGGTAGCCATAGGTTGTTTGTCACTTTTCCTGAAATGTGAGCAACTGTGACCCTTGACCACAAAAATCAGTCATACGTGTCTTTTTTATTGAGAATAAATTTGTTAGTATACGATAATATTTGGCAGAAAAACAACAATTTGAATACCTGGAATCCGAAGATTAAAAAAAAATAAAAAAAGTCACCTTTAAGTCCAAATTAAGTTATTTGCATTGTATATTACTAATCAAAAATTTAATTTTTATATATTTACAGTATAAATTTGACTAAATATCTGGCATAAAAGAAAAAATGCTCATTTCGACCCATATCATGTATTTTTGGCTATTCCCAAAAGGTTTTTTGTGATCCAGGGTCACAACTGGAGCGTTAACAGTAATAGTTCCTATTCTGTAAGTATTGTATCCTTTCATCTACACAACAGTTTAGAATTTGTGTACAGCTCGACTGGTAGATCATTGTGCACCAATTATGTCTTTAATCCCAGGGAACACACACACACACACACTGGTAAAAATGTGTATGTTGAATACACTACATTTAAGATTGACAAAAGCATAAAAGTAAATGCTAATTTTGTGAATGTGAAAAAAAAAAAGCGGTAACGTAAAGAATGTAATGCTCAGAAATCACAATCAAGAACTTGATGCAGCAATAAATCCAATCTTGTATGCAAAAAAAACTTAATTTAGAAATCTGATACACTCAAAAAATGTTTGCGGTTTGTTCAAACTACTTATTTAAAATGAGCTGAAACAACACAACTCTTGAGGTTTTTAGGGGGACAACTTAATTATTTTATGTTCAATCCACTTCAATTTGTAAAAACTAATAAGTTAACTTAATTCCTTCATGTTGTTCCAACACAAATTGATTGTGTGGAACCCAGCTATTTTTACAGTGTCTATGGCCATATAAGAATATTGAATGAAAATTATAGCTAATATATTTGTATATATACTGTATGTAGATGTTTGTAATTCTAATGGTTTGGGATGGGGGAAATGGCCATTTTTGCAATATATTGAAATATATGTTACATTAAAGTATGAATATGATATAAAAATCATGTATGTCACATACAGTATGTGATTTGCATATATTTAAATATATAATATTTATATGGGCTCCAGTCTAACTATATTAATAAGTATCTCCTGTATCAATTCTCACATGTTTTTGGTTGTGAAATACAGTTTCTAGACCAGGCAGAGATGTTGGGGAATCTTACATTTCTCTTTTATAATGTGTGTAGTGTGTTAATAACTAAATGTTAGCCCAGACAATCATGTAGTGTGTTCCCGGCTTTAGAATTTATTTGACTTAATGACCAAGACAAATTATGTGTACATGACTGGGTTTGCACAGTATAAGTATAATTGTAATCACATGTTAGTTTTAGAAATGGCGTTATCAAAATAATAATAATAAAAAGTCATTAATATTGTGTATATAGTAAATCTAAAGATTGGAGACAGCATACAGGTTTGTTAACATATAACTTGAGCAATAGTCTGGGTTAAATACGTCGGCCTCATTAGTGTCGACATTATCTGCATATGAAACTAGTGCACTTTTTTTTTTTTTTGTTAATGAGCTGGACACAATACTCTTTTAACTATATTAGTCAGTTTTATTTTTAGTTAGTTCCTGATTTTCCCAAACAGAAGTGGTGTTGAGAAGCCAAACTTCGTTTTTGGGAAAAATGGACCGTATACTGAAGGATTATGTATCAATTGTTCACTATTTAAAAAGAAATACTGTCTGTTTCCAACAGTAACGTAACTATAATCATGCAGTTTAAATAGTGCTCAGTATCAGATGATAGAGATGTTTCTAATTGGTGTGTGAGCTCATCTCTAAGGTATGGGACTTTAAACAGTGTGGGATATGACTTTAAAACATTTCCACACAAAAAATGGGACAATGGTTAAGAGTGGATCGTCTAAAAACATTTACACCAACGGTTTTAGACATCTGCCTCTATAGAGCGCAATAGTGAGGTGGAAGGAGTAAAAACTCTATTCATTTTCTCCATAGAGAAAAAAGATTGTGACTGATAATTTACTAACAGTTAAAAACAGATCTCTTATAAGCCATGAGGATGTTGACTAATGGCATATGTTTTTTTGTAGGCAACTATTTGCATTATATCAACTTATTTTAAAAATGATCATGTTTTTACCAGCAGAATTCATGATGTTCAATTCAATTCAAAACTGCATTACACATGATGCTGTGCAGAAAATTTCCACCAATCAGATTTAATCAAATTCTTTCCATCATTAAAGCTGTCTTGTCTTTTTGCCTGATTTTCAAATATTTATTTTCAAATCTGTTTGTAATGTTTGCACTTTCTTAAAATCCCGATGGAAAAAATATTTTTATTCAGAACTAATGCTGCTGAATAAATGGGCAGCACTAATGCACTCTATAAGGATGAAAAATCTGTTTAAAGGAATAGTTCACCTAAAAACGAAACCTGTTAATTAACTTACATGTAGATCAAACAAGATGTAAGTGATTTTTTTTTTTTCTTCTTCATTAGAACGTTAAGGAAGATTTTTAGCTGAAACTGTGTTATTTGGTCATTCATAAAATGCAACTCAGCACTTTGAGAGCCAGAACAAATCAAAGCAAAACAAAATTAAAGGGATAGTTCACCCAATAATGAAAATTCTGTCATTTTCTCACCATTGTGTAGTTCTGTACCTGTATGTCCTTTGTTCACCTTCAGAACACAAATTAAGATATTTTTGATCTAATCTGAGAGTTCTTTAATCCTCCGAAGACAGCAAGAGTCCTGAAATGTTCAAAGCCCAGAAAGGAAGCAAGAACATCCTCAAAACAGTCCTTGTGTAACCAGTGGTTCAACTGTAATTTTATGAATCTACAAGAATACTGATCAAAATAAAATACTGATAAAAAATATGTCAGCAGCGCGACATGCATACAATGCACAGTGCTCTCATTATCGGGTCATAAAGGAAAAAAAATTGAATAAAGTTGTTATTTAACATTTTTTGTGCACACCAAATTAACTTCATACAATTACAGTTGAACGACCAGTGTTGCGTAAAGTTACTTTTAAAGTAATATCACAATCTTAAGCCTATCTTAATCTTAAAAAATAAATATACAAAGATAATATAACACACTTTCGCATTACACTCAAAAAATGACTTTAGCTGCTTGTTCAAACTACATATTTAAAATGAGTTGAAACAACAAAATTCTTAAGTTTTTTTTGGGACAACATAATTGTTTTATGTTCAATCCACTTAAATTTGGATTTATTTAAAAAAAAATTTTTTTTTACTTTTTACAGTGTACTTTTCTTAGAAAGTAAATAAGTACCACATTACTTTTAAAAGTACATTCACCCAACACTGCTAAAGACACATGGACTGTTTTGATGATGTTTCTGGGCTCTGTACATTTCAGAACCTGTATTGTCTTTTTCGGGGTCAGATAGCGCTCAGATTTCATCAAAAATATCTTAAATGGAACTACATGAGGATGAGTAATTAATGACAGAATTTTCATTTTTGGGTGAACTGCCCCTTTAATACCCAATGCTCCTGATGATACATTGTTTAATATAGACTTTAATGTACCATCAAGAACAACCTGAATTAACTCACGTAGCCATGTACTTAACAAGTACATCTGGAATGGCCTGCAAGTGAGTACATTTTTTATTTTTTGGTGAACTATCCCTTTTAAATAATCCCACTTATTTTTGTCAAATGTTGATTGAATCTTCTCATACTTGCACCATGACTAATACAAGTCTCAGTGAGAGACCCAAAACAATGCAAAGACTAACCTGTCAACAACTTCCACAAACATAACCAGCAGACTTCCTGGTGCCGTGCGTTTGTTGATGTAGTTCAGTTTTTTTTCTAGTCTGTGTTTTCAAGGGAAGCAATAAGGAGTAATATAGATGGGGTAACGACTGCAGTGTCACAGAATCGAGCTGATCACAGGCTC
The DNA here is from genome assembly GCA_903798115.1 of Danio jaintianensis. Classification (NCBI taxonomy): domain Eukaryota; kingdom Metazoa; phylum Chordata; class Actinopteri; order Cypriniformes; family Danionidae; genus Danio; species Danio jaintianensis. The sequence goes on from CAIGQV010000001.1 coordinate 3,069,727, forward strand.
TCACATCCTCTGGGTGAAGTTTTCAGGAAACACTCCTTTTTTCCCAAGATCTTTCTGCTGGATCCAGTCGGACTCTTTGACTCCCATCAACCAGCCGTCATCCTGTAAACACACAAACTTAGGAATCAAACCGTTGAGATCTCTTGGCTAAAAACTGGGCAAATGAATGACTGCTAACCTGATCATCTGGATTTTCATAATTCATTACCAGCACCACGTCTCCTGCCTTCAACTCCAGCTCATCAGAGTCAGTGGCATTGTAGTCATGCAATGCTTTCACCTATAATCGCACAAACGCACATCTCAAATCTCACTTCAAAATATGCTTTTCTTACTTAGATTTATTGTGTTATTCCAGTCCAAATCTCTAAAAATTCTTAAATCAAAAAGCATTTTCAAGACAAGCAAAACATATCGTCTTGTCTCAAGAAATAATGTGTGAAAATCTGCCAATGGGGTTTCCAAAATAATCTTATGCCAAAAGTAAAAACTAGATTATTTTTCTTACCATATTGGCAAAATATTTCACTTGTTTTAAGGGAAAACTCACCTAATTTTGGCATATTATTTCTGAAAACAAGACAGTACGTTTTGCTTGTCTTGAAAATTCTTGATTTTAAGAATTTTTAGATATCTGGACTAAAAACAAGACAAAAACTCTAAGTAAGAAAAACATTTTTTGCAGTGCTTCTGCTTAAAATTCTGCTCATCATTAGCTAAAATAACATGCAATGCTGCACTTACTTTGAACAGGAAGGATTCAGGCATCTCTACGCTCTCTGGGCTCTCTGCGCTCTCCTGCACAGTCTGGATTGAGTAATAAATGTAAATTCGACAATAGAAGCAAACAGCATACATTTATACTATTTAATGTATTGTGAATATGAATGTGCCAAAATGAATGCTTTTTAAAGGGATAGTTTATATAAAAATTCTGCCATTTATTTAGTCTCCATTCACTTGGTCTAAACCGGTTTGAGTTTCTTTTTTCTGTTGAACAATTGTTTTGAAAAATGCTTTTTTTTCCCCTTCTATGACAGTCGATGGGTGCCAGCAACCAGCATTTTTCTAAATATCTTGTTTTATGTTCAACAGAAGAAAGAAACTAATTTTTGGATGAAGTGTGAATGAGGGAGTCTGCAGCTGCTGCTTCAGTCCACAAGAGGGAGATTGATCTGATTAATAGAATTCACTACTGTACAGAAGTTTCATAGTGTTGTTCAATTGTAACTTTACAACAATCTCAATATTTCAATTATTCAGAAAGGGGTAAATTCATTAATGACTTTGTTAAAAACAAAGTAATATGCTCAACATATTTCCCATATTCAAAGATACAATATGGTTTTAGATTAAAAAAAAATAAGGCATAGTTTATGAAAACGAAAATCATTTACTCATCCTTCACTTGTTTCAACCTGTTTGCGTTTCTTTCTTCTGTTGAACACAAGGAAGATATACTGAAGAATGTTGACTTCTAGATTATTTTTTGTTCCTACTATCCCAATGTTTTTTCCCAACATTCTTCAGAATTTCTTCCATTGTTTTCAACAGATCAATGAACTTGTGAAAGGTTAAGAACCACTTGAGTGTGAGTAAATGCTGAGGAAGTTTTTTTATTTTTCAGTGAACTATCCCTTTAAGATATGACTTGAGCAGGAATACGAAAAACAGAAACAAAATGCACTAAATTAATGCATCCAACTTTTGTATGTTGCTGCAATTTTTTGTTTATTTGTCCTTCAGCCCTTACTTTGGCTTTGATTATCAGATTTAGTCTGTTTTTCATTCAAAGTGCTTTATTTGACTAGCTTCTCACTTACCTCACTTGCAGGTTCAGCTGCTGCTGCCTCTTCTGTAACAGCTGTTGTTTCTGCAGCCTGCAAAAGGGAAAGACCAGGAGATAAAGAAGGAAATCGCCAAAGATGGGTCGAGGAATAAAAGGTAGAAAAATCAAGAGCCGGGAATTGGAAGAGAGAACAAAAAGATGCAAATTACACAGCTATTCTCGTAACATATCAAACTCAGCCTCTACTAGGGCTACAACTACTTCTACTAGCGCCACAACCAGCATTCTCCCAACTGCCATGCTAAGCGTATTCCTGCACCCATCCAGTGATGGCTAAAGGAGAATGCTCTTGGTATAGAGCAGCTCAGCTCCGGTCGGCTAGCTCTATGACATTTGTACCTGAGCCCCATCATCGTCCCACCCCTGGGCCTCCTGGGTGGGATCATTGTCATTGGCCTGCACAGGCTGAGAGCCATCATCTTCATTATCACCATCATCATCCCAGGTAGGGTATGCGGCCGGGGCACGCACAGGCTGGCTACCATCATCATCCCAGGTAGCCTGAGTACCATCATCGCCCCAGCCCGTGCACGCAGGCTGGGTACCATCATCGTCCCATGTCTGAGGCACCTCAGCTTCCTTGTCTGCTAGCTACATGTGGCAGGAGGGTGGGTAAGTAGGGCAGTGAGGGGGATGATGGGAAGGAGGGGGGCATGTGGGAGCCGGAAAAAGCATGACCAGGGGTCATTCAGAGTGGAGAAAGAATGAGGAGCCAGAGAGAGTGTAAAACACAGATGAGCATTTCTGCAGCTGAACACACAAGAGGGCTGGGCGATTTTTTGAGTTTTAGCGATTAAACAGAGTATATTTCGTGTGGTTTTATTATTTGTCAGATGAATGGAAAAACGTACTAAAAATATATATATTTTGTGTGCTGACAGGCTAAAAGAGGTTTACACAACACCATCTTAACTGAAAACATTTTGACCATTCATTTACTCAACGATGGCATTTTGGGACCCTGAAAAATGCTAACTTTTTAAAATAGTTTTTAAAGTGGACGTTTTTGAAAATGAAACCCTTATTTTTCTGTGTAAACTACACTTAAAAAATGTTTTTAATGCTTGTTCAAACTGCTTATTTAAAATGATTCGAATCAACACAATTCTTGAGGTTTTTTGGGACAACTTTGTTTAATCCACTTAAATTTGTAAAAACAATTAAGTTAACTTAATCAATTTGTATTGGGACAACATGAAGAAATTGTGTGGAACCCAACATTTTTTACAGTGTACGAAAGTTGGATTTTGTATAAACTCTGAAGCAAGGTTAATATAGTTTCACATTTTTAAATTAGTTTTTATTCAATTCAATTTTTTAATTTGCTGTACAATTCAATTCAGTTTCAGTTTGTTTTATTAATGGTTTTGTTAGCTTTAGTTTAGTTTTATTTTTATATATTTCGTTTCTAGTAATTGTAGCTTAACAGAACACATCCAGTGTTGACCGGAGCAAAGTTTAGTGTTTGCACAGCTTAAGATAACCCTTGTTCAAACCTCTTAGAAATAAAAATGTAATACTAGTTTGAACAGACACTGAACCCAAAACCACACAAATGCAACTAACACAAATAAAAGTCAAAATTATGACAAATTAAGACAAACTACTTAATATTAAAGATCGTGTATATAGTTAAACATGCCTAGTTTACATTTTTGGCAAATGAAGAAAATGTATTTGTCTGTAAAATGTTGCAAACGACTTGTATTTGCTAATTATTTTATTTCAGTTAGTTTTTTCAGTGACTGTTGTCAGTTTCAGTTTTTCATTTGTGATTTATTTCAGTCTACGAAAATGTTTTTTGTCTTAGTTTTCGTTTACTAAAATAACTTTTTTCTGAAGCAATGCAGATATGTATTAAAAGTTCAATCTATATGTGTATGTGATTATTGCCAACCAAAACAACATTGACCATAGTTGTGCGGGTGTGTAATCTTTTTTTAAAAAGCAACATCGCCAACTACTGGCCCAGCATACACAATACAGTGTTTTTAATCCCTATGCAGTGAACAGGGAATACTGTTTCATGAAATGTGTTAAGTTTTAGTACACTGTTGTCATGCATGGCTTACACTGTGATTTATGTTCAATTTTGAGCTGATTTTTTATTATTCAGACCAATTTTTAGCTATGTCTTGCATCATGTGTGACCAGCAGTTGGAGAGTGAGATAAGTTTTGTCCGCCCAATAAAACTGAAGTAGAAGAAGAAGTGCTGGCCTGTTTTGCATCTGAGCAAAAACAAAACTAAAGCACCCAAAAATAGGCATAATCAGATTTTCATATAAAGCGAAAGAGATTGTTGTTATGTTGCTGAAATCGCAGTGTATTCCTGACTATTCCAGAGCTGCCTTTTATTACCACCAAACATTTACTGTTTATAATAAGCTACTATTGATATACTTTTACTCATTCTGTCACTTTCCTGACGTGCAAAAAGAAAGTCTCAGCGACTTCAGGTTCACACTGACTTTCTTTTATCAAATGGTTAATAAAGTGTAAGATTCATGTTGAAGTTTTTAGTCATCTTGAAATTGTACGTTTTGCTTTCGATATATCGCCCAGCCGTAACACACAATAGTACAGTAATGATGTGAGACGTGCAACATTAATATCAGTAACTCGTGCTAAAGCAGGACATACAGACGTTTACAATCGTTATGCAGGAAAAGCTTTGCAGTGAAAGGAAATTTAATGGAATAGCCATTTCACAACTGTTTGAAAAGGGCGGACTTATTTCCCAAGAAATTAGCTAAATAATTGAAAAGTGCTTAGGGATCTGTTTGAATGAAAGGAATGGTTAGGCCTATGTACTGTATACTTCTAGACACGACAACTTTAACTAAACATAGACAAAACACTCACCTCCCATGAATCCCACGTCTAACAAAATGCACCCACATACACAAAAAACAAACAGATAAAGCCGAATGAATGACTGGACAAAACGCACAAAACACAGATATGAACACACTTTAAATATGTTATAATAAACAAAATAAACAGATTATAAGACTGTTGTAGTACTGGAAACTGAATCGGGTTATCTCTAGTCTGAAACAAAGACCCTATTTTCACTTTTGGACTCTGTTCTAGTCATGGAAGATTTACTACAGAACTACAGTCCTGTAAGGATTCAAATCTGTTATCTGAAGTGCTTCTGATTCTGACAGACCTGTGCGGCTGGTGTGGTGGCAGCTTGAAGTGAGTCCAGATCCATATCCAGAAGATTACCAGTGGCTGGAGCATCGTACTGAGGAAAAGAAAGAATAGACAAATGTTTGTTTTCAAGCACTAAAACAGTACAAATGCAATCATTATTTTTTTTGCTGTATATTAATTTGTCTTGTTTAGTTGTTTTTTTTTTAAGACCAAAAGATAATGACTATTATTTTAACCAGGCAGGATTTAAAAGAAGAAATGTCATTCAGTGTAACAATATTTCACATATCATTCATGACTACAGATCCCCTGCAGAAGTGACGTGCAAAAAAATATTAATAATGAAGACTTTCATGTGCATATTGCATGCGCACGTCATACGTATCGTGCGCACCCAATACTATGTCACACAATATGTATGTCTATATCATGCAAATGCGATACTTATGCCGTGCGCACACGATACTTGTTACGTGCTTGCGATATATATTCTGCGCGCACTCAATACGTATGTCTATGTTGTGCACACACGATATGTATTTCTATGTTATGCGCATGAGATACTCATGCCGTGCATGTGCACACAAAACTTATGTTGTGAGCATGCGATATTTATCCTGTGCGGATGCGATACGTATGTCTATGTTGTGCACACACAATACGTATGTCTATGTCGTGCACACGCAATACTATGTCATGTGCACACAATACTATGTCGTGCACACACGATATGTATGTTTATGTTGTGCGCATGAGATACTAATGCCGTGTGCATATGATACTTATGTTATGAGCATGCGATATGTATTCTGTGCGCACGCAATACGAATGTCTACGTCATGCACACGATACTATGTCATGCACACATATACATATCATGTGTGCACGACATAGTATAGTCTATGTTGTGCGCATGAGATACTCATGCCAAGCGAACACAATACTTATGTTGTGCACACGCAATATGTATCCTGTGCGCACACGATTCGTATATCTATGTCGTGCACAAGAGATATTATGTCATGCGCACACAATACTATGTTGTGCCTACACGATATGTATGTCTATGTCATGTGCATGAGATACTCATGCTATGCACACACAATACTTATGTTGTACTTATGTTATGTTGTTATGTTGCATGAAAGTCTTTATTATTATTTTTTGCATGTCACTTTAGGGGCTCCGTAGCTTTATGTGCTGCATTTGAGATTATTGAAATTTTACTCCCATGTGTTTATATAAGATTACGTACCCACACTAATTTGGGCATATTTAGTAAATCTGGTGCTTAGTCTTTAAAGAGAGGCCAAACAACAACAATACAAGATCAACAAAAAAAAAGTAAATTGAACCAATGGGCATTTTGAGGTCCAAACGACATCAAATTGACATTGACGTCAAAAAACAAGTCAAAAATGCAAATCAATTTGATGTCAATACCTTGGCGTCCATTTGACATCCACACATTGACCCCCTTTTGACCACCAAAATAACGACACAAAATGCATTATACTACAAGAAAAATGTTACTCATCTGGATTTTGTATGCCTACAATTCATATAAACTACCTTAATGTCAAAACAACGTCAGCAAACACATCAAACGTCAAAAAAACACATCAAAGATTTTTTACGTGTTTTTTGACGCTAATGTTAGATGTCAATTTGATGTCATTTTAACATCAAGGTAGGCAATAGATTTCTTATTTTTGACTTGTTTTTGATGTTGTTTTGATATAATGGTGCATACACCTACAATACTTACTAAATTTTAATTCAGTCACTTAATTTATTCCAACTCAAAATCAACATTTCTGCCATTAATGCAGCAAGAATACACAAGGATTACAGGAGAAGAATGTTTCTGCTGACCTCTGTTGGTGAAGTGACACTGATGTTTGGAGTGGCGGCCTCATCAAACAGATTGATAATGCTTTCCTGCTTCAGGTCCTTTGACGGAGTCACTTTAGGAGGAGGAGGGACTGCAGGCCTTAGCTGGAAATATACATAATTAAGAAATATGTTTAATATTAAGCCTAAAAGAAATAAGAACATTTACTGAAAACAACCAAATACAAACATCACTGTGATGCATAAAGTACCTTAGACGGTGATTTGGGAATGGCTGGCGGTCCTCCTGGGCTCAAAGTGTGATTGGCATCTTGTGTTCTGTCACTGGAGCATAAAATACAGATACTGATCTAAATACAGTTTCACTACGAAGAGCCCCTTTCTGTCAGGCTTTGGTTAGGTTAATCCAAGCACCAATGCTTCTCAATGCAAGGCCTAGTCTTAGATAACCAGTGTGACCAAAGAAGCCTATCTGGGATACTTCCAAGCAAACATGGACATATGGTAACTGTAGTAAACATAGTATCAAATGTAAACATGCATTTTGAGACGCAGTTGCTTCCCAACGCACACCTTGATGTCAAAATGACATCAAAAAAACGTCAAAGACACATCAAAAATGCAAATCAATTTGACGTCAATTGACTAACTTGATGTCAAAATGAAATCAAATTGGCATCTAAATATGGCATCAAAAAACACATTAAAAATCAATTACAGGACAGTTCTGTAATCGATTTTTTATGTGTTTTTTATGCCAATGTCAGATGTTAATTTGATGTCGTTTTGACATCAACGTAGTTTACATGCACTGTAGGCATACACAATTCAGTGTAAATATGTCATTAGTAATTGAATCTTTCATAAGAAAAAAAAAAAATGCTCTTATATTATAATACTATTTGTGTCATTAATTTGGTGGTCCGAAGTATGGAAGCCCGTTCCTGCCTCTTAATAAAACATTTAAAAGGGTTATTGCAACTTTTTATCTCAGAATTCAACAAAAACACTTAAATTGTGAGTTTTTTTAAAGTCAGAATTGCGAGATAAAAAGTCACAATTACAAGTTATAAAGTCAGAATTCTTTTTACTAATTGACTATGTTGGAATATCTAATCAATTCCATGCGTGTTCAATAAAAAAAAGGGTCAGGAGAGGTTTTTCTTCAATGTCAAAAATCTTAGTAATTTATTGGATACAAATGAATAATTCGATTCACAGAATTCTGATATCCCCAATGCAATGCAAGAATTACATTCAGGACGTGCGCAACAACTTTCATTTCCTGACTTCAATTTTTATAGGCAGCTGATATTAACAGGTGGAGTTTAGTGAAATTCGTCACTTGTCAATCATTCTCCAGTCCTCCATTGGCCGCACCCATACATACGTCCTCCTACGAATTCTCTGCACAACATTAAAAGCATAAGACTTCTCAACTGCACATATTCTGTGTTCAGTTTCAACACATTTCTACTGACAGGAAGTTTAGCTGCAGAGCTCAAGTTAATTTTAGACAATCAGGCCATTGCATTTCTATCAGCTTCAGAAGCTATCTACTTCTGCAAAAATGCTTCATTAGTATGCAAAGCATATCACACTCAACAGAAGAAGTTCAGTTCCCCAGCGGGAGGGGAACTACAATGCTATGTGGAAACTTCCACTATGGGGATTTCGTCAGAAAGCCAATCATTCTGAAGAGTAATTAAACGGGCCAATGAAATGCCAATGAGTTGGCGGTGTCAGCGTGCGCAGCTGGCAGCAATCACAATCAGCTTGTGAATAAGAATGCCGGCTGTGCCACACAACAACACCTTTTCGCTTTCAGAAGCCTCATGTGCAGTCTGAAAGAGACGTTTTGCTGTCATTCTCCGACTTTGTTCGAGAGAGAGTGAGAGAAAGCTGCCGTCTTCTGAGAGGCTGATTTCTCCCGGTTCCAGCGCGAGCAACAACGCGAGCAGCGGTGGTCGAGCTGGGTTTCTCCTGTCCCTGGGCGTTTCGCTGGACCGGTACTTCAAGAGCGGTGCGTATAAATTTAAGCAAATTTCCTAAAAGAGCAACACGGTCGTGCAGCACGTCTTTTTAAAGACGTCGCTCCGACCGTGCGTTTCTGGATGCGGTGGTTTCCTGTCCACGGATGATGGGCACGAGCACTGTATTGCATGTCTGGGGGACCAGCATGTTAATGCGGTGCTCGCGGGCAGCGCATGCCATCACTGCGATGGCATGTCTGTTGCGCAGCTAAGATCGCGGCTCGCTCTTGCAAAAGGGCGAACCACCCCTGTTGTCCCCCCGCAAGTAGCGGTTGGCACTCGGGCAGATCTGAGGGTCACAGTGGGGGTAAATCCGCCGCCCTTGGGCTTGCGGACCTCCCATTCCTCAGCGCGCTCCATCCAAGCTTTGAGTGAGAGAAGCGCACCATCCTTCGGGAGGGTCGCCCTCTCACTCGATGACACCGAGGACCAGATGTCCATCGCTGCATCGGTGGGTGGGCTGTCATTTTCCGATGACAATTCGGACCCGCTTCCTCTCTCAGGGGTGGTAAGCGAGGCTCCGGATATGGCATCTGATATGATGGCCGTGCTAACCCGGGCTGCTTCGGCGACGAGGCTGGAGATGGCTTGTCCCCCAGCTTCGTCGCCGGACCGATTAGACGGGTGTTACGTGGAGGATAAGAAGGGGAAACCCTCTAAGCCTCCCGTCCCCTTCTTCCCGGAGGTTCACAGTAAGTTCACGCAGCGCTGAGGGCACCTTTTTCTGCCCGGTCTGCGTGCGCTCCGCCCTCACCTTCCTCGATGACGGAGCAGCCAGGGGCAAAACCCCAGGTCGAGTGTGCTAGCGCGGTCAATCTTGCCCGCGTGGTGCCCCTTCCTGGCGTGGTTAGCCTCGGCTCCCGTCCAAAGCGTGTAGGTTGTCTGCGTCCCTCATGGCCAGAGCCTACACTGCTGCGGGCCAGGCTGCTTCCGTTTTGCTTGCTATGGCTAGTCCAAGCGCTGGCCCAGCGGCACGAGGAAGGTTCCGACCCAGGCTTAATGCACTACGCACTGCAACCGACTTTGCTCTAAAAACACCAGGTCGGCTGCGAGTGCCCTGGGAAGGACGATGACCACACTAGTGGTCCAGGAACGCCACCTCTGGCTAAACCTGGCAGATATGCGTGTCGTTGACAAAGTTCGCTTTCTTAACACACCCATATCCCAGGCTGGCCTGTTCGGCGACACCGGGGTGAGTTCACCCAGGAATTCACTTCGGTGAAAGAGTAGTCAAGTGCGATCGGCGGGCTCAAAAACCGCTCTCCCCGTCGATTCGTCCACTTTGGCTGCTTCTCGCCGAGGGCGCTCGTCTGTGGCTCCAAAATCTGCTCCGCCGCCCTGTCCATTCAACTGGTTAAGCGGCAGCGTTGAGCACCTCACAGACGATCACCGCCCCCCGCCTCAGGGCGCCGCTAAGTCCAGTACGGACCGCGAAGCGTCCCTGAGACGGGCCACTCGGAGAAAAGGATGTTTGCTCTTTCCCTGGCGGAGGGCCAGGGACACCCATATCATTAACAAAAAGGCCGTATGGCTACTAAATTTTTTAAGAGCAATTTTTTCCTCTCTCCGGGTGTGATAGCCCGAACACTGCCAGTATGGGACGCTATGCCTTCCAGCTCGCAGGATCGGTGCTCTTCACCACAGGCTCTGTGAGTGCCAGAGGACGGGCTCCTTTCTCTCGCACTCCTAGCCGCCCTGCGGGCTCTTGGGACGAAGTTAAGATTAAACCTCTTAACTTCCGCTCTTCCTTGGGACGCATGCCTCCCGGGGTGAGCTCTCCCATACCGTGCTGCCCCACCGCTGGTGCGTCAGTGATTGCACCGATGATGTCACTCGCGTGGGCTCTGCCAGCCTGGTTAGCGCTCCCCAGCCCGTCGCGATGGCTCATTCGGACAATCAGACTCGGCTATGCGATTCAGTTCGCTAAACGGTCCCCCAAGTTCACGGGCGTGTATTACATCAGGTGTCAGCCCTGTGTCCGCCCCTCTCTTGTGCGAGGAGATTGCTGTCCTCCTGGCGAAGGATGCAATCAAGCCGGTCCCTCCAGCCGAGATGAGGTATGGGCTTTTTAGTCTGTACTTCATCGTACCCTAAAAGAGCAGTGGGTTATGACCAATCCTAGTTCTGCGTATTTTGACCCGCTGCCTTACAAGCAGCCGCTCAGAATGCTCATGCAGAAGCACATCTCCCGGTGCGTCCGTCCTCAGGATTGGTCTGCAGCGATAGACCTGAAGGACACGTACATTCATTTCTCCATTTTCCCACGCCACCGGCTGCGGTTTGCGTGCGAGGGTCGAGCATGATAGTACAAAGTCCTCCCTTTCTCCGCGGGTTTTCACGAAGCTCGCGGAGGATGCCCTAATGCCCCTTCGGCTCGCGGGCATCTGCATACTCCATTATCTCGATGACTGGCTTTTTAGCTCACTCGCGGGATCAATTGATTATGTACAGGGACTGGGTGCTCCGGCACCTCGACCTGTTGGGGTTTCGGGTCAACCGAGAAAGGAGTAGGCTCGCCCCCGTGCAGAGCATCTTTTTTCTCGGGTAGGAGCTGGACTTGATCACCATGATGGCGCGCCTCCCTCGAGAGAGCGCTGGGCTGATGCTGACCTGTCTGAGAGCGTTCGACAGGAAAACTGTGGTCCCACTGATATCATTTCAGAGGCTCCTGGGGCATATGGCATCCGTGGCCGCTTCACGCCGCTCGGGCTGTTCCATATGAGACCGCTTCAGCATTGGCTTCCCGATCAGGTCCCTAGACGCGCATGGCACGCGGGCACGCACCGGGTGACTGTCACTCCGCTGTGTCGCTGTGCCCTCAGCCTCTGGACGGACCCTGCGTTTCTACAGGCCTGTGTGCCTCTAGAACAAGTGTCCAGGCATGTCGTCGTTTCGACGGATGCTTCCAGTACGCGCTGGGGGGCCGTGTGTTGCGGGCATGCAGCTGCGGGTCCGTGGAAGGAACCCGGTTGCATTGGCATATTAATTGCCTGGAGCTGTTGGCAGTGTATCTCGCGCTGCACTGTTTTTACCGGTGCTAGAGGGGAAACACGTGCTGGTCAGGACGGACAGCACGGCGACGATGGCGTATATCAACCACACAGGGGGTATCCGCTCTCGCCGCATGTCTCAGCTCGCTCGCCGTCTGCTCCTCCGGAGTCTTTCGCGGCGGAATCGCTGCGTGCCATTTTTTCCCCCCGGCGAACTCAACCGTGCAGCCGATGCGCTCTCACGGCAGTTCACGCCCGGGAAAACTGAGACTCCATGCGTAAATACGCATTTCTCTCCAGTGAGCCTACTCGCAGATACTGTGTTACGTCAGGGAGGACGAGGACCAGGTCTGTTATTGCGCCTCTGGCTCAATCTGATCTGTATTTCAGCTCTCTCCTCGTGACGGCCCCTCCCTGGCATATCCCTTTGAAGAAGCTCCTTCTTCTTTGGGTAAGGTCCATAGATGGAGCGTGGAGGACTTAGGTGACTTACCGGTTCGGTGGTTAACACCGTCACTCAGGCTAGAGCACCCTCTACGAGGCATGCCTACGCCCTGAAGTGGAGTCTATTCGCTGTGTGGTGTACTTCTCTCCGAGAAGGACCCCGGACATGCCAGATCAGTGTGATGCTTTCCTCCTTCAGCTGGCTGAGCTAAGGCTGTCCCCTTCGCACTGAGGGGTTGGCGTTACGATCATCCCCGCTCTGAGGACGCGGGGATGGCGGCGCGCTGGGAAAGCATCGCCTCATCATCCAGTTCCCAGAGGCGCGAGACGCTGGTTAATTAAATCAATCCTGTCCCCCTCTCATACCCACTTGGAGATCTCTCTTAGGAGAGGTCTGCTCGATCCACTCGACTCAGTATCTTTAAGTTTTCTGTCCAGGTAGACAGCTCTGCTGGTCGCGTTGGCATCGGTCAAGAGGGTCGGGTATCTGGAGGCATTTTCGGTCAGCGAAGTGTGCCAGCAATTCGGGCCGGCCCACTCTCACGTTTTCCTGAGACCCCGGCCCACCTAGGTGCCCGAGGTTCCTACAGCGCTTCTTTAGACTATGTAGTGAACCTGCAAGCGCTGCCCACGGAGGAGGCAGACCCAGCCCCTTTCTTTGCTGTGTCCTGTTCGCACTCGGCGCTTGTGACCGCATTAGAGCTTACGACTCTAAGCAGCTCCTTTTCTGTTATGATCGGCAGACGGGAAGTGCCGTATCCATTCTGAGGTTGGCCCACTGGATAGTGGATGCCATCTCCCTTGCTTTTCTATGCCAGGGTGAGCCGCGTACACCGGGAGTGAGAGCGCACTCGATTAAGAGTAACGCCTTCTCTTGAGCGTAAGCACGCGGCGCCTCTCTAACAGACATCTGTAGAGCTGCGGGCTGGGCGACACCTAATACATTCGTAAAGATTCTATAATCTTTGAGTGGGCTGATTTTCCTCACGTGTGCTGGATACGCCAGTGAATGAGGAAATTCAGTACGGTGTTGAAACACGCTTGCTGCGCCTTTCTCTCTAACACAGAGATTCGTGCGCTTATTCACTCTGTTCAGTTGAACATTTTTCATTTAGCGAACCCTGCAGAGTTCCTCCGAGGCCCCCAGCATCTGACTCAGCGGAGGAGTCAGGTGCCTGGCCCATTACGTAGTTGGCATGCCCACTTGGTCATCCCGCGTTCTGGGTATAGGTGCCTGCTATGCGTGATCCCCGCTGGCGATCCCATATGCTTCATTCAGCCACGGTGTAGTTCCTCCTCTTAGGCGGGCCCGTGTCTTCCCTCCCCGCTAACCATCCTTCATATGTGTTCTCCCCCTTTTCAGGGTTAGTCCATATGTCTTCCTGCCACCAGGTCTCCCCATTGGGCAGCAGGTGGCCTCCACAGCGTCCTCCCTATCGGGACTGCACGCTTCCCAACGTACTGTCGTAATTTAAAATTCCTAGTATCTTAACTAGGTGTATTTTTTACGACTCCCCAAAAAATATAAATAAGCCTTTAAGTGCTTCACAGGTAAGTAAGGTAAGTTAGGGCCAGGGGACACGTTGGTGGGCTGCGTCTCTGGTGATGATGGTGCGCTCACGCCGGAGCCTGGCAAACCTCTCACCAGCGACGTGGTAAGGTTCAATCACTGTGGCGTTTTCCATAGATTTCCCCATAGTGGAAGTTTCCACATAGCATTGTAGTTCCCCTCCCGCTGGGGAACGTAACGGTTACTAAAGTAACCCTCGTTCCCCGAGGGGGGGGAACGGAAATGCTATGTTCCTTCGCCACAGGGATTGCGCCTTAGCTGACAGCTGTAGTTCGGCTTCTTCAGCTAGAAAAGGTGTTGTTGTGTGGCACAGCCGGCATTCTTATTCACAAGCTGATTGTGATTGCTGCCAGCTGCGCACGCTGACACCGCCAACTCATTGGCATTTCATTGGCCCGTTTAATTACTCTTCAGAATGATTGGCTTTCTGACGAAATCCCCATAGTGGAAGTTTCCACATAGCATTTCCGTTCCCCCCCTCGGGGAACGAGGGTTACTTTAGTAACCGTTACGTTACTATATCACCTTTAAGCAATACAAATACAATTGTTTAAAGAAAAGAAAAAGAGACAAAAATGTTTAAAATATATTCCTTTTTCCAAACACTATTTATCTCAGAACTCTGACTTTATGATGCACAATTGGGACTTTATATCATGCAATTGCGGCTTTATTTTTCAGAATTGCAAGATGTAAAGTCAGAATTCTCACTTTTCATCTCAGACTTCACAACTCTGAGTTTATATCTGGCAATTCTGACTTAATAACTTGCAATAACCTTTTTTTCTTTTTTTATTCAGTGGCGCAAATGGGCTTCCATACACACGGGAATCAATATGCGGATGCCAAATGGATGTCAGGTTTTGACAACAAATCGATTTGCATTTTTTACATTTTTTATGACGTCAGTGTCAATTTTATGTCGTTTTACCATCAAGGTGCCTTATGGGTTAGTGTGCAAAATCATTCGGCTCATGCAGTGAAGTCAAAGTCACTGTGAAAGCATCACCTAAAACACACAGCTGCAGAATGCAAAACTATTGCTGGAAATGATTACAGGTATTGCACCTACAGGGTCAGGGCTGCAGACGGACTGCACAAGACAAACCCTTGATTTGGTAGACAGCGCTTTAGGACACGCTTTAGGAAAAGCTTCAAATGCAGAGACACACGCACACATACACACTAACACACATATGCGCTCAAACACACAGCACTGGAGGGCTACCGCTGTTACCTCTTCTGGGCTGTTGATGTCCTCACCACTTGGCTCCCTGTTTTGCTATGAGAGTGGTGTTGGGTTTGTTCATTTCTTTAATTGTATAGTGTTTATAGAGTGTTATTACACCAAAGCTAATTACTGGACAATTTAGACATCGTTTGTGTACAAAAATGTAAAGTACAGCGATTATTGGTGAAACACTACTGTATGTACTGTATATTACATATAAATTTGACTAACCTGGACATATCTTGATTTTCCAGTTTGTCCAATGTATCATAAAGATTCTGATTAATCTGTAAGACAAAATATAAACAAAAAATCAACATCTTTTGAAATGTGGTTTGTCCTCATATACTTTTTCAGTCCCCCCACATATTTACCTTCAGCATCCCATACCACAGGGTATATACAGTATCAGAGAGTGAAATTTAATACATTTAAGACCTTTTTAAGACTCTTTTCATACATTTTAAAACCTCTACACCACTTTAGGTTTCAACTGTAAACATTGGCAGCATTTTAACTTACAGTATGTTTACTAAATACTGATTGTAGCAAACTAATCCCAAACTAAATCATTATAGTGACATATAGTGACTAATTATGCTAATCCAGCAGGGGGCGCCTATAGAACAGCAGGAATAACAGTGTTGCCTTGGTTACTGCAGTAAACAAAGCAGCCTGATGTCAAATCTAGCAAGATTTGATCAATTTCATAAACTACACAGCATCCCGCAGATTAAATTCAGGCAAACTTTAGCATACAACTATACATTGTATAATCAAAAATTATACAAAGTTGAATATCTTCTTTTTTTATGTACTTTACTTATGCGCTTTTTAATACTTTTAAAGCACCTTAAATTTCTCTAAATTGATTTATCAACTCTTAATACTTTTTACGACCCCGCAGACACCTTGTACCAGAAATAAAAACAGCAATATTGATATATTAAAATGGCTGTTTCCTATTTGAATATATATATTAAAACATTATTTACTCCTGTTATTCAAAGCTGTTTATTAAGCATCATTTCTCCTTGCTGCTCTTTTATGCTCAATTATCACTTATTACAATCCAATAACAATGGTTATTTTTGTTACTTTCCAGGATTTTTAAAGCAAGGTTTACAACATTATTTGAAGTAAAATCCCTTTCCAGTCCCTTTAATGTGTCTTTTATTAAATAAATGTTTTTTTCTATTGTACTTTGGATATTTAAATATCAGGGTTTCTACAACAATATCAAACAGCACAATTGTTTTCGACATTAATATTATTCAGAATTTGATTATAATTTAGAAGTATCATGTAGGGGGCTGCACGGTGGCGCAGTGGGTAGCACAATCGCCTCACAGCAAGAAGGTCGCTGGTTCGAGCCTCGGCTGTGTCAGTTGGCATTTCTGTGTGGACGAACGAGATTGTTCTCCCCGTGTTCGCGTGGGTTTTCTCCGGGTGCTCCGGTTTCCCCCACAAGTCCAAAGACATGTGGTATAGGTGAATTGGGTAAGCTAAATTGTCCATAGTGTATGTGTGTGAATGAGTGTGTATGGATGTTTCCCAGTGATGGGTTGCAGCTGGGAAGGGCATCCACTGCGTAAAACATATGCTGGATAAGTTGGCGGTTCATTCCGCTGTGGCGACCCCAGATTAATAAAGGGACTTAGCCGAAATGAAAATGAATGAATGAAAGTATCATTGTAGCGCATTTCTCAATACATTAGTAATAATGCAAAAACGAAACAAAAAATTGCAGAAATACATTTTAAAATATAACAGAAATAAAAAAAACAAAAAACGTTTTTTTTTTAAATTGCAGTAATATTTAACAATATAATGTTTTTACTGTGTTTATACAAAACATAACCATAATGATCAGTCATTTGATGATGTTGCGCTGGATTCCTTACTTTTCCCATTTCTCTGTGAAACTTCTCCTCCAGACCTGCCACACTCTGGAACGTGTTCACATAAAACCCAACACGACTGGAAGAGAACAAACATAACCTCAGTCCGCAATAAAATGACAACACATCTCAGTCTAACAGTGGTCGAACCGCTTCTTTATCAGAATAAGCTGCAATGTGGACCACCGAGAGATTATCTGAATGATGATTTCAATTCAACTAAACTGAACGAACTGAACTAAACTGAACTGTGACCACTGCACTAAAACAGTTTAATTTACAAGAACTTCATCTATGTTAAGCTGCTTTGACACAATCTACATTGTGCGCTATAGAAATAAAGATAAAGATGAATGATCTAAGAAATTGAAGCAGAAATAAATCCACACCTGTTCCACAGGGATGGCAGTTCCTCCTGCAAATCTATATTAATTTCCTCAAAGACCTTCTGTGCCCTTTCCAGCTCTTCCTCTGCCTTTAAACACATAAAATGACATTAAAACACGGCATGAGGAATACTTCAGCTGTTGTACGGGAATACAGCTAATCAAACATGATGGATTTATTCATTTACTCCTTGATTATTTAGTTAGCTCAAACATGCATGAAATTTCAGCAGAGCAAGAGCAATCCACTTATTTGTGCTTGTACTGGCATGAAATAACTTAAGTATCATACTTCACAAATATGTATATGTATATGATATATATATATATATATATATATATATAAACTTCATACAGTGATATTTTCACCATAATTCATAACTTGAATCACAGTGCCACTTTAACTGCATTCTAACAGGCTTCATCACATATTAAGTGCTTTTGGACACTGAAGAAACTTTTTTTTTAAATGTATTTATTTTTTTTACTCAACAATTACAGTATTATTGTAGATCAGAGTTAGGTGTTTGTATACATGTAATTGTAGATAGAAAAAAAACAAAAATGCTTTCCAGTATCTTACTGAGATGTTTTCTGTTTTAATATATACTTCAAACAAAAACAAAAAAAAGTATTTCTTTATATTATTGTTTGCAATTTTGTCTTTTTTTAAAACAATTGAAAGAACTCTGAGCAACAAAGTTGTATTTAAATGTGCTACACTAATAATAAGTAAATGTCAAAATGTCTGTTAAGGGCTTTTTAGAAATACATCAATACAATACAATAAAAATACAAATAATACAATCAATTAAATATTAAATGATTACTCAATAATACAAGGTGGAATAAATACACTGACTAATTCTGACAACAAGAAATTATGTTTTCTAGCTATCCAAGACACTATGCAGAAAATATTATTAAACATTGTTATGGCCTGTAACAATTTATGCTCCATGACAATAACATCAGTAACAAATTATTAAAAGAATTAAAAATAAGGATGACTCTTGACACCAAATGTACCTACGATTATAGAATCACCCATACAGTACATCTCACAGCAATAGTATCAGAGCAGTGTTAGTTATAGTGTGTCACACACCTGACTCCTGGAGAGACTGGTCTGAGCCACATTATGGGCAGACAGGATCCCCTGAGCCCAGCTTGGGGCGGCCCTTTCCAGCAAAGAGGCTGGCTGCAAACAAAAGTGAAAAAACACACTTCATATCCACTCACTGCAGAAACATCAACATTACCGAAAGAAATGTTATTGAAAGGCTAAGGACTGTACCTTGGTGATCTTAACCCCTTCTTTCTTCTTGCCTTTGTTTACTGCAGCAAAGTTGTGTCGTGCGCTATCAAAGTCCACCAGCTTCCTGTCACGCTTAGCAATGCGAGCCTGGAAAGAATTAAACAGATATAAAATATTAGGCTGCCCAATATAAAGCAAAATTATTAAGTTAATTTTATGTGCTAAGTATTTGTGTGCTGCATGCATAGATTATCTAAATCTGACCAATCAGATGGGGACTTTACTATCTTTACAGTATTACCAGCTCTCCAGTAGGTGAACCTAGAGCTGAAAATAAATACTAATTCTGCTAGACAAGAGAGAAAAATGACAACAGTCAATAAGAATCAGAATTTCCGCCACGGTTTTCAGCCATTCATGGTGTTTTAAAGGGGAGCTATTATGCAATCACTTCATAAGGGGTTTAATCACAGTTTTGTGGCAGAAGTCTGTGAATATAACCAGCTTCTAATGGTAATAATGTATTCATTTTATTTTTTTATAATCACACTTCATAAAAACTGTCTGCAGAAATACTTGGATTGACATTCTCCCTTTGTGCGTGTCATCAGAGTGGGAAAGCCCCGCCCATTAGTGACGATCTCTCCCTTATTAGGATAGAAAGCTAGTCTTGTTTGTTGTCATTTGTCTTGTTGTTTTGTCCTTTGTAAAAAAGAGGACTTGGAGAACAATCTAATTTGAATTTAACGCAACAGTCACCAATATGGCACAATTTGGATCATAGGCTAAAAGGTGCAGTTACAAATAAATATAAAACATTATTTGTGTGGGATTTTGAGCTGAAACATCACATACACACACTCTAGGGACATCAGAGACTTATTTACATCTTATAATCTTACATCTTGTAAGTGGTAATTAAAAGTGAATTACCAATTCAAAATTCTAAATTTAAGTATGGTAATTACATGAATATATGCTTTTTTTAATTGCTGATAAAATAGCATTTTTGCAAGTAAGTAATATCGTTAGAAATATCGTTATCGCAACACTCAACAACAATATTGCATTTTTTCCTAGTATCGTGCAGCCATATTATGGACATTCAAAGGTAAACTAAAAAAAACAACAGCATCATTGTGAAATATTAGTACTTTGATGTCCGGAAACTGGCCCAGGTAAGTGTCCATGGATATAAGTGCATGGTCCACAAGTTTCTGGTGGAAGTCTGTCCAAAGCAGGTCTGAATCCTGTTATACACACACAATAATGGACATAATCAAACAATATATTTACAAAACTCTTTTAAATGCATTACATATATACTGTTATCTATAAAGCAGCTACTGAGCAACTACAGAGAAGCTGGATCCTTGGGGTTCAAAACGTATTTTGGTTAATTCTAGTATCACTGTGAGAAACTATGACTTTCTTACTGAAACACTTAATTGTATTTACTTGTTTACACTGCAAACAAACCATTTTTTTTTGTTTACTTTTTTGTCTTACTTCAAAATTAAGTGATTTTTTTTCCCTTAAAACAAGCAAAATGATCTGCCCGTGGGGTAAGTAAAATAATCTTATTTCATACACATTTCAAAAACAAAATGGGTTTTGCTTAGCCCACTGGCAGATCATTTTACTTGTTTTCAGAAAAAATCTCAGCTCATTTAGCTTATTATTTTTGAAAACAAAACAATAATTTATATGTGTCTAGAAAATGCTTCTTGATTTAAGAATCTTTAGATATTTAGACTAGAAACAAGACTTTTTTTAAAATATTTTTTTGCAGTGTAATAATCTATATATGGAGATGCATGTGTCTAAAACTAAATTATAATCAAAACCCCTTGAATTACCTCCCATCTGTTTCCCCACTCCTAACATTCCTTTCAAAGAAAGCAGAAATCAAGTAAACATGTTGGACATGCAAGACATAAACAATCACACACAATTACACACATTAAATTAAATCAGTGCTTTATCTTTTGTCCAAACTGTATATGTATACTACCATTTAAAGGTTTGCATCAATATTACTAACAAAATTATTTTATGCAGCAAGGACACATTAAATTCAAGAACATTAAAAGCAGTATTTTTTTTTTTTAATACTGATAATAATAATAAATCTTTCTGAAGCAATACATCTGTATATTAGAATGATCCATGAAGGACATATACAGTACATGTAATATAACATGAGTGAAATAAAGTCACTCGTCCATCTCGATATGTAACTTGATGTATAGTGGCAAAGATTTAAAATAACAATTAATTAGTATTTCGTTCATAGTTATTAATATTAACCTAATTAGGTATGAAACAGAAAAGTTCCTCAAAACAAAATTGCATCCAGAAAATATAGGACACGGTTTTCCTCTGCATATTATTTTCAACATCAGTTTTCCACAAAAAGGGAACAAATGCAGGCAATATTTGATATAATAAAAACTATTTCGAGGTCAATATTATTAGCCCCGTTAAGATTATTTTATCCATTGTCTACAGAACAAACCACTGTTATCCAATGACTTGCCTAATTATCCTAATTGTCTACTTAACATGATAAACAAGTGAAGTCTTTAAATTGCACTTTAAGCTGAATGCTAGTATCTTACAAAATAAGTAGAAAAATAATATGTACTGTTAATGTGGTATGTACGTCCATCCATCCATCCATTTTCGTTCGGCTTAGTCCCTTATTTATCAGGGGTCGCCACGGTGGAATGAACCGCCAACTATGCCAACATATGTTTTAGGCAGCGGATGCCCTTTCAGTCGCAACCCAGTAAACGGTAAACCGTAACGGTATGTACGTATTATTGTGTTGAAAAAGTTCTATCCATTAAACAACACGTGGGAAATATTTTAGAACGTTTATAATTAAAGTTTCACAAGAGGGCTAATAATATTGACTTATATGTATTGACAATGACATTAGAATAAAACAATAACCTCTACAACTGTGTCCATTTTCTTTCTGCCGTACCACTCTGTCTCATACATGTCATCCAGGCACTCGTACAGACGTCGAGAAGACTCGTGCATGGCTGAGAGGAAACCACAAAAAAGCATCAGCAAGGCAAAAAAAAATCAACACATTTATTTTATGTTGCAGGTGTGTAATTTGGACCATATAATAATCTTACATTTAACAGCAGTCAAATAGGCCCGAAGGTCTTTCTGCAGTTTGGTACCTTCCACCTATTTGAGCACACGACAAAGACTGAGTCAGAGATACACAGACCAAAGCCATAATACTGAAAGGACGTTTGAAAAAAATAAGGGGTACAGTCAGAAAGCCACTCACCAACTGTTTATTAAAGTTGATCACGCCCTCTTCAAACGCTATATCTTTAGTCTCATCTGCCTTTCCAAGCTTTTGAAGAACCTGAGAGAAGATAATGATGATGATATTATTGACAACACAATCCTCTGGTAGTACTATTATTTATTTATTTATTTTTAATCATGAATTAACATGAAAGTGTTGTTTTCCAACGGTATTCCATTTTCATGCGATAATTTCTGAAGCATTAATTGTGATACAATATTACAATATTGACATAAGCTGCAAAAAAATATGATTGGATTATTCATTCATTCATTTTCTTTCCGGCTTAGTCCCTTTATTAATCTGGGGTCGCCAAAGTGGAATGAACCGCCAACTTATCCAGCATATGTTTTACGCAGCGGATGCCCTTCCAGCCACAACCCATCACTGGGAAACACCCATACATTCTCATTCACACACATACACTACGGACAATTTAGCTTACCCAATTCACCTATAGCGCATGTCTTTGGACTGTGGGGGAAACCGGAGCACCCAGAGGAAACCCACGTGAACACGAGGAGAACATGCAAACTCCACACAGAAATGCCAACTGGCCCAGCTGGGGCTCGAACCAGCGACCTGCTTGCTGTGAGGCGACAGTGAAATAAAATATTCAGGCCTGCACGGTGACGCAGTGGGTCGCTGGTTCAAGCCTCGGCTGGGTCAGTTGGCATTTCTGTGTGGAGTTTGCATGTTCTCCCCGTGTTCGCGTGGGTTTCCTCCGGGTGCTCTTGGGTAAGCTAAATTGTCCGTAGTGTATGAGTGTGAATGAGTGTGTATGGATGTTTCCCAGTGATGGGTTTCAGCTGGAAGGGCATCCGCTGCGTAAAACATATGCTGGATAAATTGGCGGTTCATTCCGCTGTGGCGACCCCAGATTAATAAAGGGACTAAGCTGAAAAGAAAATGAATGAATAAAATATTCAACTCAGCATTCAGATGTTTTGCTTTATAGTATATAAATGTTCAGAGTACACAAATGTTTGGAAAATAAAATTAAACTGATTATTTGCTCCATTAAGTAATACAGTTATGTATTAATGACCTTTGATTTAATAAGTTATTAATTTACCACAAGTATCTTTCTACAAGTATCTTTCATCATCAGTTTAGTTTCATAAACTATTGTTAACAAATTGAGGCTTATTGTATTATATATGTTCATTATCACACTACATTGTGTGTAGATTACATTGAATAAAACTAAACCAGGATAGCTGTATTATACTATATATCAATATCTACAACATGCTGATTTTTTTATGAAAACATCTACACCGTATCCACCAGATCACCATACAAAATATTATGACAATGTCCTTTAGTGACACTTAACTAAGAATTTCATTGAAACTTAACCTTAAATGTTAATCTTTTTTTTATTTTTTTTTATTAAACTATGCATTTAATCAGTAATAAAATCTTAATCTAAAGAAAAAAAATCAACAGCCAAATAGTCTTGGTGTTTTTTCTAACCAGAATTTTCTTTTGTAAATTTAGCCTATTTTTGAAGAGTCTAAAAAGTGGCTGGTGTATTTTACACACAGTTGTCAAATGTCAGGCTGTAGTAAAATAAGAAAAAACTTAACAGATTGATGGCAGCAGGGCGCGATGCAGCTGTGCTGAGAAAAAGAATCATTTTCACGAATCGGTTCTCTTGAATTGTTTATTCGAAGAACCGGTTAAAAACGTAATTGCGTCACCGCGTGATACGTTTTAAACAGATTCTTAAACGATCCAATTAGGCCATAGACAGGCACATATTGCTTTTTATTATTATGATTGCTGCCTATTAATATTGTTTTTCTTTATTTAGATTGCTTTTTATTATTTTATTATTATTATTTATTATTATATTATTTATAATTAAAAAAATTGCAGAATTAATCTACATTCTTGGTGGTAACAGCCTTTACATAGCTCATTAAAACTCACATTTTAACCAAACAGTCATTTTAACTTCGATCACAATCACACCATTCTCGGTTTTTGGTACAAACTGGACATATGTTTGTCAGTGAGCGATGAATCGTTTGGACTTGTTTTGTGAACCGATTCACTGAAAAGATCTTATTCAAAAGAGTGACTCGTTTACGAATCGTGCATCGTCGCCGCGCTCATCTAATAGATAAGTACGGCTAGGTTAATGCAGGTTTAGACATAATAAATGGGTGGATTTGAACTTAAAACACGTAGAGATTAATCATGGTGTTCAAGCTTAGCATACAAATCCAGTGTAACAGGCGAAGCGTTCCTGTAGTTTCCATAGCAGCCTTACAGCAATGCAATAAACAGAGCTTGCGCCTTCAGAAATGTAATATGCATAAACGTAATAAAACATCCGCAAATATATAGCAGGGAAATGCATTTACTGTAGTATTTCCTAGTCAAACTATGGAGGAGCCTTTCTGACACATTGCAGGTTTTATACAGCTCGCTAGAGGACGATGCATTGGCCTTTAATGTTTTAATGTGTTGTAAGGTAGATAACACTGAGATCATATGATGTATTTGATTATATATCTGACTATTAAAATGTCTTACCTTTTCCTGTGCTCTGGTAATTTTTTTCTGTACGTTGCTTGCTATTTTTCCAGCGGAGACCCCTTTCCCCATCGGTAATTCAGCCATTTTTGTCCGGATTGTGGTTGTTGCGGGATACCGCGTCAAATGAGCATTTGTTAAATATGTAATTCAACAGAGTATTATTTTACTCAATGCTGGTTGCTCGAAATTTTAGGCCTTATAATAACTCTCGCCCCTGGAATAGAATGAAGCTGCACAAGCGCACACGATACAGATGGTCATTGACCAATGACAATAGCGCAGTCTTAAAGGGACAGGACACTATTTCTCATGGCACAGCAACGAGGCAGTATTATGACAAACTGTTTTAACATTCCATGGTTCGCAATATGATATAATGAGGAAAAAATTTGCTTGTCTGCTTAAAATTGGACACTATAAGAATATCAGTTAGCATTTTCAATATATTGACATTTCTTTATTAGATATTAATGTGCTGCCTCAAGGCAACATTGTACTGTACAGCAATGAGCAAATTAAAACATTTGATGTTTTCATTAAGAAAAAAATAAGGTATATACTAATATAATAGGTATTTTTCTAATCACTTGAACAAACATATTTATCAAGTATTTAATACACAATTATTTATTACATTACATATAATATACTTGAATAAATTGGAATTATGTTTAATAAAAAAACAAAAAAAAACATGACTAATCTAACCGTTGTGTTGTTATAGCACCATGTAGCACAAGTATAAATTATCATAACAACTTATAATATCAAAACATTACTAGACAAGTGAGGATGTCCACATAGAAATCTGATAAATGAAAATATATGCAAATAACAAATATGACATACAAGTTCATATTTGGTCACATATTCAACATATATTTCGAAATATTTCAAAATGGCCTTTTGTTTTTTGCATGTTTATAACTTCAAAAATGTGATTTACTTTGGAGAAGGAGAAGAAAAAAATGTTTATGTAATAGTAAACGTATTTGTAATGTAGTATATCTGGCATGTCCTTATGATTCCATTATGGCACAATGTCACCTTGAGGCAACGTGCAATTGTTTGTAATAAAATTGTAAATACATCTATAAATTTATGAGGCCATGAAGGTCATATTGAACACTGAATTACTGAAAACGCACTTCAAATTATGCCATAAACAATCTTAAAATCTATGCTGAAATGCTTCGGCAGTCTATTTAAATGCAGTGTTTTAAATACATTAAAAAGGAAGAAAAAAGGAAATAAAGGTTTGTGGGTTGTGCATGGCTCAGCCTCGTTTGCGGACTGGCATAAACTCTGGAGTTTCTCCACAAAATCTCCATCACATTTCAGCAGATGGTTCGGATTTATTTGTGGTAAGCAGCCGACCTCTTAGCGGTTGATGGATCAAGCATTTATTGGAGCACCAGAATTAGGCAGTCCAGGGCATTCGATAGTTTGTGGTGAGATCTCAAAGCACAGCTGCAAGGAAAGCTACAAGAAGCTGCGAGTTGTGTAATTACTTTTTCAAAAGCAATAAACATCACTTTCATGCACAGCAGTGACAACAAAAAGCAAATATTCTGATGAAACGGTCATGTGTTTGTGTGACAAAAACACTGAAGAAAAGTGAAACTGCCGTGTCTTTTATTCAAAGCACATTTGTACATTGGATTAATAAAAAAATTATGGTTTCTGATTATAACTGCATTAAAGCAAAAAAAAAAAAAAAAAACTAACCCCCTAGGTAAATTTAAAAACATTAGTTTTTCTCAAAGTAATATTTTTACTTTAAACCAGCAGTTTTCATGTCATGTGGCCACATAAAAAAGATGCGCTTTCAGTTTTTATGTATTTGTAATGTGAGTTTGCATGACATTTATAGCCAGACTGAAAGCACCAGCAAACAGTTTACTTCATTATTGAAAATTAAATACCTTGCAATAGCATAGGCTAACATTCTATGTATTTATTATAGCTGAGTGCAAAGTACAACTTTACTTGGATTTTGATTTTAAGTCGAACAAAAGTAATTCAATTAATTCATGGTCTATGTAAACAATATTTTACCTTTGAGTCAATGCATTTTTTTTCTTGGGCAGAATATTTTATTCTGATTAATATGTTGATTAATATTAAAATACATTTTATATTTTCATATATTTTTCTTTCTTCAATTTTCTGTAAGAAATAGCCATGATTTCAACGGTAAAGATCTGTACAAATCTGCAACCTGGTTAACAGTAAATTGACTTTCACAGAATTTCTTGTATTCTACCAATTTTTTAATGGTAAAATTCTGCCATTTTTTTTACTGTAAATTTTACAGATTTTCTTCACAGTGTCATCCTATAGTAGATGAACAAGCGTTTTACCTAGGAAAATGATAAGTCATTCACTTAAAAAAAAAAATCAAGATAAGTCAAGTCAGACGTGCCAAAGCAGCTTCACATAAATAAAGAAAATGAAGACTAAGATGATTATTATACAATGATACTGAATGATTATTTTGCAAACCACTGAATACCTATAATAATAGCATGTTTTCCTTAAATACTTTAATATATTTTTGGATTAAAGAAAGAAAAGAAAGAGAAAAAGAAAGAAAGAAAAAAGGAAATGAACATCTTGGATGACAAAGGAGTGAGTAAATTATCAGGAAATCTTCATCTGAACTGATTCTTTGAGATGACTGAAATCATGCAAAAATGTTAGATGTAAATAATGTTTGATGTAATCCTAAATTGCGTGATGAAAATGCTCTACATATTACTTTATAAGCATTTATTAGCATTTTGTTTTTGCCTATTCCAAGATTAAAGTCAATGTTGAATGCAGAATCAAAATTAAACATTAAAATTAGCATGAAAATTAAACTGAGGAGATCAAATTGGTTACATTAAAATTGTTGAACATTATTAGAGTAAATATTGAATCTTTATGTTAGCCTGTGCACAAACTACTGCCACTCTTGAACTGATTGTGCAGAATATAGACAAGCCTTATTAAAGACATTTTCCATGTGAGTTTTTCAACACTTCACATACAGTTATTAATGACTTTCTTTATTCAGTGTCTATTCTTTTTAGACCACATTTACAGTATAAACAATACAATTATAAGTGTTTCCTAATTCAGATAATAAAGCATGAAAATATAAAGAATGTTCAGCATGCATTGTCACATTTACCACAATACCTGAAGCAGTTTCGATTTAGCTGCAGCAGAGGGAGCCCTCTTCACGTTTTTTTATTTTATTTTAGTTTATTTTTAATACACCAAAACAAAAACATTAGACAATTATAACCAAACATCCGAACAGAAAAAAATACATAAAAAATGGGTTTTACAATTTACATTGCAATATACAAAAATAGCTACAATTTACAGTGTATATAAGTTGACTTTGCAGTTAACTGTAGCTCTTTAGAAATACAATTGTTATCTTTACAATTGTACATTCTGCTATTAATAAATTGGAAAGAAGTCATGTTTGCTAATGTACTAATGAAGCAGTGAGCAGCGAAAATAAATAATGGTGTAGGGGAGAGCGGGGCACAAAGTAACACTTTTTGGTTTTGGACAAATAATGAACAAAGTATTGGGAGAAACCCTATTTATTTTACCAACAAAACACAAGCCTCTCCTACCAATGAGCACTGAAATTATGATCGTCGGACCTATGGTTTCTGTGCAGTATTGCCAAAAGTGCCAGGAGTAAAAATGTTACTATTTACCCCACCTGCGGGGCAAGTTGTAACAGACAGAGGGTTAGTTGTAACACGTGCTTATAAAGTCAGATTTCACACAATTAATTTTAATTCAGTTTACTTTAAATAGAAGCTATATTTCCTCAGTAATTGGCTATTTTTTTTATTCTACATAGCACATATGTTTATTTATTTATTTATTGGATAAACACATTTGAATTTATTTGCATTATTATCCATTTATCCATCATTATACAATGCATTTATTTGCATTATTAGCAATAAAATTACATTTTTTCTATTAAATAAAATATTGTCTATTAAAAAAAAACATTTTAATATAAAAAGTTCTCAACATTACACTCAAAATTAAAAAATATATTTTGTTAGTTTAATTGGTGTCCAACAGTGTGTGGCTTATTTGTAACACCCTGTTACAACTAACCCCTCTGTGTCAGCAGTCACTGTGTGTATTTTACATCTTTCAAAATGGTTCCATCTTAGAAGACGGTAATCACAACAATAAAAGATTTCACCTACATACTTTCACAGATTTCTTTTTCAATAAAATAAATCGACTACAATAAAAAATACTTTTATGCTGCAAAAATGGTTTCTCCTGTGTTTCTCATCCAAATTTCGCCGAACTTTTTCAATAATTGGCAGGAAGACGTCTGCCAACACTGTGGTGAAAACCTCGGAAGCATGCCATGGTTAACCCTGAGCAAATACCTTAAAAGTCCATGTTACATTTTACCCCGCGTTACTTTGTGCCCCGCGCTCCTCTATGTGGCCTAAATAATATTTGTATTTTCAAAATGGCAAAGAGGCAGTCAAGCATATTTTCATTTTTTAAAACCACGAGTAAATCTGATAATGAGCCTGATCAAAAGAGATCTCGAGAAGATGAAACTGTGTCCCTGGATCAGGATAGCGGGAGACAGAAGCAAATCGATCTCAAGTCAGCCAGAAAACATGACAGAAGAGGTAACTGTGGGCTCTTCTTGAAGATTAGATAGAGTGAGTCATTTAATTTTTTTTTTCATGTTTCATAAGATTTATGTTTGTAGCTACATGTTTGTTTTTATCCATGGTTGACCCATAACGTTATGTGGTACAAAATAATTAAAGACCGTTCAAAA
Source organism: Danio jaintianensis (assembly GCA_903798115.1). Taxonomy (NCBI): domain Eukaryota; kingdom Metazoa; phylum Chordata; class Actinopteri; order Cypriniformes; family Danionidae; genus Danio; species Danio jaintianensis. The sequence continues at coordinate 3,099,130 of CAIGQV010000001.1, forward strand.
ATTTGATGCTTTTTTTGCACTATCTGAAAACTGAAATTGTGTGGTGGACGTCGGTCACGGTAACTTTCATTTCCAGGTTTTATTCCAGAAATTATTCATTTACAAATTAAGCACAGGAGACTTCCCATAGATGTAATGATTTCTTATGCTGTACAAACTGTATATTCTATCACCCTATCCCAACCCTACCCCGAAACACAACCCTCACAGGACAGGAGACAATCTGCATTTTTACATTTGAAAAATACTTTGTTCTGTGTGATTTATGTCCCCACGAGGTCAAAAATGACTGATATTGCTATACTTGTGGGGACGTTTGGTCACACTTTTCATCTCATTGGCCTGTCTTAAAGGTTTTTGAATCTTCTTTTGTATTAAAGGAATCGTGTCCTGTTTCAGCATTAGACAGAGCCTGAGACTAGAACTGCTTATTCTTGATATAATAAAAGACATAAAATTAGAATTTACCCTTTGTTTACAACAGTTCTCGCACATACTCCTCCTTTTGGTTACTGCCACATACATTACTGAGCGTTTTCCTAGTTTTCTTGTCTTAGTTTTTGGACTGCTTCATCATTTGTGATTGTTTGCTGCCTGCCTCGATCCCTTTGCCTGTATCCTGGATTATGCTTCATGGATTACCCTTGACATTCTTGTTTGTTCCTGTTTTGACTCCTTGCTTGTCTGATCATTCTCAATTAAAGCTGCATGCTGAACTAGCTCTTGTACATTACACTGTAAAAAAAATTCCATCATTTTAGGTTTTTTTATAACCCCAGTTGCCGGAAAACTGTAAAATAACGGCCTTTAAAGGTGCAGTATGTAAGTTTGACACCCAGTGAACTAGGTATTACATTCCTGGATCAAAACAAACGCAAACGCAGGTTGCCAAATTGAGGAGCGAGTCTGACGATCGAGCCTAAAGGCTGATATAAGTCGTGTTCTAAATAAAAGTAACGGCACGTGATAGAAGGAATATTTTCTTTATTAAAAGGAGTTTTTGTTCTAACCAACACCTCAAATTGATATATTAGAAACGGCTTCTATTTATTGCAGCTAAATAACAGGATAAACTGACAATGATCACCTCAGGTAAACCTCATGTGCTTTATTCAGTGTTAAATGCTAACAATGTGAGTTTGAATGCCATTTTACATGACATTTATTGCCATACTACTGAAAGCAGCAGCAGATAGTTCACCTCAAAACTAACACATAGTGATTCAGCATGTACATTTAATAAGATGTTTAATATGTATTAATTAGATAATAAACCTTACCATTTCATCAGTGAGTGCATATTCTGTGCTTGTGAATGGCTGTATTTACATTTCTGTCGTGTTTCGTCTGGTGCACACGAAGCGTGTTGTTAGGACACAGGGTTACAATGTAACCTGCTCACCTAATGTTTACGTTCGTAATATTTATATTATTTGCTAATTAATAACCTCATGTGTAACTCTGAATCTGTGTCTCATTTCGGAGTCTGCTACCGTCCACCGGAGGTCCCATTTCGGTCACGGGCGCATGCTTTGAGAGCCATTCTGAATGAATGAATGAAATACGCAGTTTTCCACCAAGGCAACCCGGGGTGCTGAAATATAATTGGCTAAAGTGCCAGTGGGCGAGTTAAAAGAACCAAAAGAAAGACTGCCTTCCGGCACGGAAAACACATTTTCAAAGCAGAATAACTGACTTCAGCATTGTTTTTCAGATAAACAAGAATGTTCATTGGCATGTTTCTTAAATATCTGCAAACATATTATGGTATTTTTATGCTTTAGAAGAGACAAAAAATTACATACAGCACCTTTAAATTACAGAAATTTCCTGTTATTCCAAAAATAAATGACAGGACATTTTAATTTAACGTCCGTTATTTTAAATATTTTCTGGCACCCCAGCTGCCGGAAACCCCCCTCATAAAATAACGGACGTTAAATTACAGAAATTTCCTGTAATTTAAAAATAATTTTTTTTGCTGTAATTTTACAGTAGATTTTCTGTATTTTCCTGAGCTTATAATATTTAATATGGAACTGTACATAAATATTGTGGAAAGTCATATAAAATCCATAAAATTATACATTTTGAACAGTGCTATAATTCAAATAATCAGTCTAAGTGCAAAACGGTGTTTTAATATTCAGTTTGTTTATAACTGCAACAATATATATATATAAAAAAAAACATATATAATAGCTGGCACAATAGACCCCTTTCAGTTACCATTTCAGTGGTAATTAGCATCTTCATTCATTCATTTTCTTTTCGGCTTAGTCCCTTTATTAATCTGGGGTCGTCACAGCGGAATAAACCTCCAACTTATCCAGCATATGTTTTACACAGCGGATGCCCTTCCTGCTGCAACCCATCACTGGGAAACATTCATACACACTCATTCACACGCATACACTACGGACAATTTAACCTACCCAATTCACCTATAGCACGTCTTTGGACTTGTGGGGGAAACCGGAGCACCTGGAGGAAACCCACGCCAACACGGGGAGAACATGCAAACTCCACACAGAAACGCTAACTGACCCAGCCGAGGCTCGAACCAGTGACCTTCTTGCTGTGAGGCGAACGTGCTACCTACTGCGCCACCGTGCAGCCCCGTAATTAGCATCTTAAATCCTTTAAAGTTTTTAATATTTAGATTGTTTAAAAAGATGTTTGTAGATTTATAAAGCTATATTTGCAATGCAGGGTCTCTTGGCAGTACAGCAAATTTGTCATTGTTCTCTCTCACACTATTTTCCCCCCTTTTTTAAGTCATGAAAACACTGTCAGTGAGTTTTTCTTTTGTTATTTGAGCCAATTGAAATGCAAATAAAATTTTATTTGTGGTACTCTTCCATTACTCTCTAAGTTTACCTTAACCATGACGACTTCAAGAAACCTGAAAATGTGAAAAGGGTCCATACACAATAAAAGTAATTGTTAAAAACTATAACAATACAGCAGTTTGGTGAACAAATTACAATTAATAATGATATTGTCTTTAAAACTGAACCAGTGTGAACAACAAAAATTAAACCACGAAAGAAAATTATCTTGATGTGGGCTTTCTTGATGTGGTCTTCTCCACTTTCGATCCTTCTCTGGGTTCCTTTTTAAAAGGAACCTGCTGAATGGGAAAAAAATCCTTCGTAGTCAAACATGGATTATATCATGGTCTAAAATGTTTTAAATATAAGCAGCGTAACAATACAAGCTTGTGGTAGATGTTTGCTAAAAAAACCTGTGTGAGAGAATGTTGTGTGTGAGACAGACTGAGAAGACTGTTGTATGAATGTGTGTGAGGATGCATGTGTGAGTATATAATGTGAGGGTGTGTGTGAGAGAGTGTATGAATGTGAGAATGTATTCACGAGAGTGTGTAAGTGTGAGGATTTTTTGTGCAATGTCTGTGTATGTGAGAGTGCGTGGATGTGAGTGTGAGGATTTGTTTGTGGGCCTGGGTGTGAGAGAGAGTTTGTTTTTGTGACTGAGGATTTGTTTGCGAGGGCGTGTGAGAATGTGAGGAAGCGTGTATGAGTGTGTATGTATGGGAGTGGGAGGATGCAATGGTGTTTAAATGTGAGTGTGTGAATATTTGTTTGTTATGGTGTATATGTCCGTGTGGATTTGTTTATGAGGGCATGAGTGTGTGTGTGAGTATGGGGATGTGTGTGTGAGGATTTGTTTGTGAGGGTATGTGAGGATGCGTGTATGTGTGTGTGTGTCTGCGTGTGTGTGTGTGTGAGGATGCGCGTATGAGTGTGTGTGTGTGGTTGCGTGTGTGTGCGTGTGTGTGAGTGTGTGTGTGCGTGAGGATGCATGTGTGCGTGTGTGTGAGAGAGAGAAAGAGAGAATGTGTGTGTGTGTGATGATGTGAGTATGAGAGTGAGTCTGTGTGCATGTTTTTTTTTTTTTTTTTACCTTTGCATAAACTCATGTGTCGCACCTTGGTCTCTTGGGTATGAAACGTTTAAGAAGTAGTTTGAGTCAAACATCAACTTCTGAGCATCGCTGGAAATGGTGATGTAGCTGTCACCTGGTGAGTTGGTCGACAGAAAAAAGAAAGTTATTTTTGGCTAAAGGGGAACTTCCTGAAAATTTTTTAAAGTTTATCTTTATGTTTACCTAGACAGCCGGTCCCATATATTCCAGATGGCCAAGGTGCACAATATTAGTGTCATCATCGGCCATTGATAGTCATCCAGTCAAGAATGTAGTGCCCCAACATTTTTGCCCTGTCTTACATGGGCAGTCATTTCCTTGTTGTTCAGCATGCAGACTGTGCTATGGACTGGCAACTTTGCCAATACTGGCCCATGAACTCTTGATCCTTTGACAGTCATCATGCCTAAATGAAGTGCCATGACTTTTTTTATTTTGAAGGTACATTCATAACTTGATCCTTCAGACTGATGCAAGATTTCTGGATAAACGCTATAACAGACTGTGCAATGGGCCCGTAGCTGGTCAGTTCCACCCAGAGTGTTTCACTGGAGCTCGGAACCGGTCAGACATAAAGGCCAATCAGCCACCTGTTTTATTTTATTTCATAATATAGCAAAAACAGTTTTTTAAATATTTTTGCCATTTTTCGGCAACTTAGGGTGTGCCCTGTGTCCCACCCACCGCAACCTTACAGGACACACCGTAATCCTATCTCCGGGTTTTTACCTGGGGTGAACAGACAGCCGGTCCCATATATTCCAGATGGCCAAGGTGCACAATAACAGTGTCCTCATCAGCTATTGATAGTCATCCAGTCAAGAATGTAGTGCCCCAACATTTTTGCCCTGTCTTACATGGGCAGTCATTTCCTTATTGTTTAGCATGCAGACTGTGCTATGGACTGGCTTTTTTGCCAATACTGGTCCATGAACTCTTGATCCTTTGACAGTCATCATGCCTAAATGAAGTGCCATGACGTTTTTTTCATTTAAAGGGACATTCATAACCTGATCCTTCAGACTGATGCAAGATCTCTGGATGCACGCTATAACAGACTGTGCAATGGGCCCGTAGCTGGTCAGTTCCACCCAGAGTGTTTCACCGGAGCTAGGAACCGGTCAGACATAAAGGCCAATCAGCCACCTGCTTTATTTTATTTCATAATATAGCAAAAACGATTAAAAAATATTTTTTGCCATTTTTCGGCAACTTAGGGTGTGCCCTGTGTCCCGCCCACCACAACCTTACAGGTCACACCCTAATCCTATCTCCGGGTGTTTACCTGGGGTGAACAGACAGCTGGTCCCATATATTCCAGATGGCCAAAGTGCACAATAATAGTGTCCTCATCAGCCATTGATAGTCATCAGTCAAGAATGTAGTGCCCCAACATGTTTGCCCTGTCTTACATGGGCAGTCATTTCCTTATTGTTTAGCATGCAGACTGTGCTATGGACTGGCAACTTTGCCAATGCTGGTCCATGAACTCTTCATCCTTTGACATTCATCATGCCTAAATGAAGTGCCATGCCTTTTTTTTCATTTGAAGGTACATTCATAACTTGATCCTTCAGACTGATGCAAGATCTCTGGATGCACGCTATAACAGTTTGTGCAATGGGCCCATAGCTGGTCAGTTCCACCCAGAGTGTTTCACCAGAGCTCGGAACCGGTCAGACATAAAGACCAATCAGCCACCTGTTTTATTTTATTTCATAATAAAGCAAAAAGTTTCAAAATATTTTTGCCATTTTTCGGCAACTTAGGGTGTGCCCTGTGTCCCACCCACCGCAACCTTACAGGACACACCGTAATCCTATCTCCGGGTTTTTACCTGGGGTGAACAGACAGCCGGTCCCATATATTCCAGATGGCCAAAGTGCACAATAATAGTGTCCTCATCAGCCATTGATAGTCATCCAGTCAAGAATGTAGTGCCCCAACATTTTTGCCC
>CAIGQV010000001.1:3105044-3129888 GCA_903798115.1 Danio jaintianensis
TTCCACCCAGAGTGTTTCACCGGAGCTAGGAACCGGTCAGACATAAAAGCCAATCAGCCACCTGTTTTATTTTATTTCATAATAAAGCAAAAAGTTTCAAAATATTTTTGCCATTTTTCGGCAACTTAGGGTGTGCCCTGTGTCCCACCCACCGCAACCTTACAGGACACACCCTAATCCTATCTCTGGGTTTTTACCTGGGGTGAACAGACAGCCGGTCCCATATATTCCAGATGGCCAAGGTGAACAATATTAGTGTCCTCATCAGCCATTGATAGTCATCGAGTCAAAAATGTAGTGCCCCAACATTTTTGCCCTGTCTTACATGGGCAGTCATTTTCTTATTGTTTAGCATGCAGACTGTGCTATGGACTGGCAACTTGATTATATATTTTGGTGCATTTAACCAAAACCATGCCTTGAACAGTTAAATCAATTAAAATAAGAGCTTTGGTCATCTTTAAAATTAGAAATATAATACATTTAAATTCAAACAAGTTATTGCAAAATAAATAACTTGTTTGCAAAATTGTTTTCGTGTTTCTGTTGATTTTTCCTGTTTATCAAAATTTTATTTAATATTTCCCCCAACAAATGATTTTGGATGTACTAATTTTGGGATTTTGTTAAATTAGTTCCAGTCTTGGCTTTAGTACTGACTAATCTATTGTATATGCTCAAATATTATATTGTAAAACATCCTAAAGAAAATATAATTTTAAAAGAGAGATCTTTGAGGGGTGTACTCATTTATGCTGAGCACTGTATGTATAGTTGAATTCTTAATTAATAGACTTAAAGAAACCACTTTAAGGTCAATATTATTAGCCTCCTTAAGCAATAATTTTTTTTTCGATTGTCTACAGAACATACAACTGTTATACAAAGATTTGCCTAATTAACCTAACTTGCCTAGTTAACCTAATTAAGCCTCTAAATTGTGCTTTAAGCTGAATACTAGTTTCTAGAAAAAATTTATAAATAGATAAAAAATATCTAGTAAATATTACTTACTGTCATTATGGCAAAGATAAATGATCAGTTATTACAATCAGTTATTAAAACTATTACGTTTAGAAATGTGTTGAATAAAATCTCTCTGTTAAAGAGAAATTGGAGGAAAAAAAAGAATTCAAATTTAACAGGAGGGCTAATAATTCTGACCAACTGTATGTGTGTGTGTGTGTGTGTCTTTGTGTGCGTGAAAATTAATTTAAAATCTTACTTGTTCGAGACTTCTCTGCCTTCTGCCATAGTCTGCCATACTCTTCTTTACTTCTTTATGAAGTCGTTGCAGAAGTTGTGTCATGATGTTATGGAGAGGTTTGCTACTTAAACACTTATTTCAATTGTCCTTTGGTTAACTTTACATACAGAAACACCTCCTGATTCTCATATTATTCTATTAATACATTTCTTTTCTACCATTAGAGATGGCAAACATGCTTTAACATCCCCTCACATGAGCAAAAATCAGATCAGTCCCTGGAAATACATAAAAACTGCAACCTTTAGCTTTCTGTTTAGATTTTTCCACTCAACACTGGAATTTCAGGAATAGTTTATTTAGCTTTAAACCCCAACATGTGTTAAGGTAATCCACTTATTTTAAGTTCATTTTATGGCTGATAATAATTGAGCTATTAGCAAGATACTGATGCTGTGCTTGATCAATTCTCTATAGTGGAATATTTTTTTTAAATAATAATGAGTAAGATTTTCCTCTTGAACTTTTTTTTTTGCTAAATATGTAGATAACACGATTATCTGTGTATATACAACCAATGTAATGCGAACACATGAAAAATACTATAGTAATTTAGAGTAAAATAAACTATAATATTTAAGTGTAGCTATTATCGGCCTACTCTGTATTTAGTCTACAACTCTGTACTATAATAAATTGTCGTAATTATCTCATAAAACAGAAAGAGGTTGGGATTTTATCATATTTTCTATATTTATCTATATTATATTAATTTACATTTGCTACTGATATTTGATTTCACAAATATAGCTGTTGTACCATGCCCAATGGTTTTATTGTTTTGTTTTTTTAATGCTTTTTGGATCTTCAAATTATAAACAATACTGCTTAACAAGACGAAACGTGCAACTCACGATCATGTAGTAGGCTATAATTAAGATCGCGTGGGTGTTTGAAGCGAGGTCGCAATTTCATATAATCGGAAAAACCTTTAAAAAGAACATTCTTTAAATACATTTAGATAGTTTAATAGTTCGGGGTCTTAGATGACCTGAATATAACTTTACATACTAAAAAGGGCTTAGAACCTCCCCTGATTTAAGCCTTTAACTCATATGGTTTGTTTTGTGGCTTGTGCAGTTACTTGTTGTTGATTCCTCCTGCATATGTGATGGACTCTTCTTCCTGAAATCCAGAATATGCAGCAGAAAGCTTCTGCTCCTGAAGCTGTATAGTCGATTTTTCACTCATTCCTGCAGCTCTGGTTTCTCGTCACTAGACACAGAGTAGCCAGAATTCTAAATGGAACTCTGAGGTTCCATGATGTCATCTAGATGGAAGCTGACATATATAAAATTATATATTGTTGAAGACTATTAGCCCTTATGCAATATTTTTTAAATATGTCCCCCTGCTCCCTTCCAAGATATCAGACCTAAGTTAACAACATTGAATAAATGTTGAAAGATCAACCAAACTAATATTGAAACAACGTTAAAAGCAATCATTGATTTTTAGCATTTTGCACCCTGAAATATTGTTATTTCAACGACGATCCTCTGATATTTAGAATAAAATAGTCACAAAATCAGCATTACTTCAAAAATTAAATCAATATTTACACTGAAACCAACAATGAATAGATGCTAAAAGATTTTAAAAAAAACTATCATTGAAACATTAAAATTATCATAGATTTTTTGCCAGATTTGCACCCTGTAATAATGGTATTGCAATAGTGATAATAGATCAAAATGGTCACAAAATCAACATTTGTTCAACTGAAATTCAATCACTATGTACATTGGAAAAAACACTGAAACAATATCAATTAAGTCCTGCTTTATGATTTTATTCCAATTAATGTTTCTGTTGCCTCCTTTTAATCAGAGACGTGTTAGCTGAATGTTTCTAATTAAGTAAAAAAATAAAGAAAGAAACCAAGTTTTATAATTTGAGCCAACGAAACATTTTTGTATGGTGTATATATCATTTTACTGTCATTCCCATTAAGTTATGATAAAGTTTTTGCCAAACGATCCAAACAGCTTTTTGCTATTTGAAAAGTTTGTTCTATTTTAGCGAGAAGAAAAATGTAAAGGTTACTTTTGAATCTTCTCTGAACATTGTAAAACAAAGCATGAATTTTATAATACAAAATGTATTACAATATTAAAACCCGCAATTACCATATTAAAAACAAACACATGGGAAAGTTTTACATGTCTCTTGGATTGATCCGTTGTGAAACATCAAAGAAGACCACTTCCAGGGTTCATAAATATTTTTACTACTAAAATTCCATGATTTTTCCAAGACTTTCAAGTAAATTTTCATGACCTAATGTTTCTTGTAATGTCTGAGTATGTGGTAAATAATAAGAAAAACAATGCGTGTTCAAATTTATTACAGCATATTGTAAAACATGCAAACATCTATTTAGTTGAAATTATTTTTATACCTATGTAAAATTTAGAATAGAAAATTTAGATAATGCTTACATAGCAAAAATAATGTGAGAGTATGACTGGCCAAGGACAGAAAAAAGCAACCTATGTTCAAGTATACAGATATTTGTTATATAAATTTTCATGACTTTTCAGAAACTTTTCCATGCCTGGAAAATGCCATGTTAAAATTCCATGACATTTCCATGTTTTCCATGACCATAGGAACCCTGCACTTTACAACATAACATCACTCCTGAAGAAAAATGAGCCTTTGAAATGCAGCTTTCCTAAATTTTCATAAAAAGCTGCTGAATCAAAGGTGTATTAAAGTCCTCTGGAATAGTTTATGGTCAAAGCATATAGTTCAAAATATATTGCAAAAGCATCTGGAAAACATTTTGATATCCAAAATAACAGTCCCCTCCTTCTGTGGGGACCTTGAATACCATCAAGATGCCCACCTTAAAAATGTCTTTCTCATCTTCAGGTGGCTGAAAAAAAAGAGAGAGAGACTCAGCAGTGGACCAGATACTTCCTCATTACTTTAAACATATGTTAGCAAAATAAAGAACTCATTAGCATTTCAAATGTCAAAGAAATGAATCATTGTTTTGTTCATTTAACAGTTTACAGTAGCAGTTTGAAAACAAAATAGAAGTTACAGGGCTGGGTGATAATACGATATTATCATATATTGACGATGTCTAATGAGTATGGCGATGTCGATTATGACAATGAATTATCGGGCCATAATCAACATTATTGGGGAAAAAATAAATATGATAAAGTTAGCAAGCAAATGTAGGCAATCTAGATGATATTTAATTATTTTAAATTGCATTGACATGCATATGGTAAAGCTGTATATAGATAAAAAAAAAAAAAAACACATTATTTCAGAAATGCACTATTACCTAAATTTATTTAATTTAGTCCTATAAATACAAATAAAATAAAGTATAGAAGTAAAACAATAACATTCAGTTGATTTGTTGTCAAATTAAATTGAACTAAAATGACATTCAGGCACAGGTATCTTTTGTAATCAATTTATAATGTTCATATGTATAAAAAAAAATAAAACAAACTCCCACACACACGTATCTAAAGCATTTCACAAATCAAAACTAGATTTAGCCTGCCACATTAGCCAATTAAAAAAGGCAAAAACTATGAACTTTATGTACGATGAACCTAATTTTTTGTAAAACATCAGCACTCCACAAAACAACGCAGGTTTCTTGACAGAAAAACAAACGCACTTCTCTGAAGTTAAAGCATTGCGACGGTGCTACAAACCCTTTCCAAAGGACTGGTTGCATTCAAACACACAAAAAAGCTATTTTTGGCTTACAAGGGAAATTCATTATTTTTCCACCACCAAGTTCTCCTCTCCATCAATAACATCCTCCCTGGGCCAGAGTCAAGATGAAGAGTGATTTAATATATTATTATTATTTTGAAATTATTTGGCCATATTAACAAGTCATCAATGCCATAATTTAAAATGCTTTATTTTATTTGCCAGGCGCTCTGTCTCGCCCGCAAGAACAGGCTGGCACACATCTAAGAAATGTCTTTAAAACAGAAAAAAACACAAGATATTTAAACAAAAGATTGTGGCTTACGATTATGATATGAGCTTTAAATCCTGATACACACTTTTTAAATGAATGGGATGAATGAATGAGAGAAAGCGGATGAGAAATCATGAGATGCAGGGTCAACATATCTTTATATGCTATTTAATTTTAGTTCTCTGTAGAGATGCAGTTGAGTTTGTCCTGGGCATCCTCCAAAAAAAAGCAGTCCAGCATGTCTGTTCAACCTCACTAGTGGGTGTTTTTTTTTGTCATTCATAGGAGCTCACATGAAGTTTTTTCTTCTTTTCCAAATAGGTGTCTAAAGCGATCATGTTTGCTTTTTCTTTCACATTTAACACACAAGTATATGCATGTGCAGGCCGTTAGTGGCATGTGTGCACATCTTGCGACAGATGTGGGGGCAGAGATGATATAATTGGATATCGATCGAGATATTTTTAAATGCGATTATCGATAAATAATTTTTAACATATCACCCAGCCCTGACACATTTTTTTAACACTACAATAACAAACAGATTGGCAGGCAAACAAAGGACAGTATAGTAGTACCGTTACTAACTGTACTATAAAGATTTCTCACCTGAATGTCAAGATGTAGAGTAGTAATGTTGTCTCTGGCCCATCTGGCCTGTCTGCATTTGTGTGTTCATGAAGCTTTGGACGGTGATCTGCCGGGAGGGTGGGGTGTACGATTTCAGTTCTCTCCATCAGCATTTTCAAAATGTCCAACTATGAGATAAAACACCCACTTTATTTAGTTTGAGTTCATGTTAACAAAATTAACTGATTCTAACTGAAGCAAAAGGTGTCCATGTAAACACACTTGGTGAAAATACAGGTATCAGTAATTGGTTTTGCCAAATAACAACAATAAAAGCATCAATATTACATGAAACATGCAGCATGCAGTCTGTACGTTTATACTCCACAAATGTTGTGAATAGTACAAGAAATAAAACATTTAAAATCCCAGACCTATTTTATTTAATTTGCCCATATCAATTCAAATTCACAGTTAATGTTTAGATTGCTATGAAAATTGACCTGTACCTTTTATTTATAACCAAAATGACAGAACCTGCAAGTTAGCATAAGGCAAAACCAGTAAAGAAAACAGACACATTTTTAAATAATTCAAGTATTTATTGCTTTATTGATTCAAACTGACAGTTATTATGAAGAATTATAGGACTGTGGAAGAACAACTCACCTTTAAATCACGCTCCGCAACGGAGCACTGAGGTGAACAGGGAACAACACCCAGTTGCCTCGGCTCGTAAATGAACACATTTTAGTGAACTTGACTGAACCTGAGAATGAACAAGAATCAACAATAATGTGACTCAAAATCTACTTATCGTAGGCTATTATTTATGCAAGAAAATAATGTTTAATTCACCGTACATCAAACTTTATAAAACAAAAACAAACCTGCGATAAAATGTCGCGAAATCAGAGCCAAGCAGCGAACTGCGATTAAAACAGCAATGTTTTTAAAACAGGCATATTAATAGGTACATTTTACCACATTCACTCAAACAGACAGTTAATTTAAAGATCTTTCGATGTTTAATTACATAAACAAAAAACTTACCTATATGACGCTCTACAAATTAGCAGCCGTTTGCGTGAGGAAAGGACGCTTCTCGGTTCATAAATGAGCTGAGCTTGGCTGAACCTGCGAGTTGACAAGATTTATGTTTAGAAGTATCCATAGATATATATTGTATATATCTATGAGAAGTATCCGTGACCGTTCAACTCGAGTATATCAAACATGTAATTGTGTGATTTTATTTGAGGCGGAAACGCTTGTGACAAAGTAACTTAAACCCTTGCAATAACTTTAAATCCTTACCCGTCACACACTTACTCTGTATTACTCAATTTTTAAAGACGTCTTTTCTAAAACCCCGTAAGGTCCGACTTGAAAAACCATCAGGTTTCCACTGGCTTCCCTCGAAAATTCCCTTAGAAAGTATTCAGTCATTTTAACCGGTTCGCTTCGAATCAAATCCCGCCGCCGTTTGAAAAAAAATAACCGTCACTCTCGAGGCTCCTCCCCAGTCCACCAATAGGAATGCAAGAATGAAGCAACACATATTCGCCACCAGGGGGCAGTTATATGATTATTTGTTTTATATGATTAAACCATAACACCATGTCACGGAACAATCTGAAAAAAACTGGTTAGTTTATTTATTTCACAAAATAATTTGTCAAAAAATTACATATTATGTGTTAGGAAATATATAAAATATAAAAACGATGGACACCTATGGGGGCGGAGTGGTGGCGCTGTCGCCTCACAGCAAGAAGGTCGCTGGTTCGAGCCTCGGCTGGGTCAGTTGGCATTTCTGTGGAGTTTGCATGTTCTCCCCGTGTTCGCGTGGGTTTCCCCCACAAGTCCAAAGACATGCGCTATAGGTGAATTGGGTAAGCTAAATTGTCCGTAGTGTATGTGTGTGAATGGGAGTGTGTATGGGTGTTTCCCAGTGATGGGTTGCAGCTGGAAGGGCATCCGCTGCGTAAAACATATGCTGGATAAGTTGGCGGTTCATTCCGCTGTGGCGACCCCAGATTAATAAAGGGACTAAGCTGAAAAGAAAATAAATAATTGAATCAATGGAAACCTATGAAAAGTCCCCATAATACATAAAAACATTGTGTGTGTGTGTGTGTGTGTGTGTACTGACATGGTTTATCTTTTACTTATTTTTTATGTGATTTTACACTGGATGTGTAAATTTACAGTATTTTTCTGTTATTTTACGATTACTGAATTTCAGAATAACATAAAAAAACGTGAAATAAAATGGTAAAATTTCGTAAAATAGTGTTTTTACAGTGTAGTTGTTATATACTTTGGTTCAACTTAAAATAAAAATCCAAGTAAAATTGCACTTTGGACTAAACTATAATACATTTAACGCCATATTGCAAGTTATTTTATTTATTAATGGGTATCTGCTGGTGCTTTCAATATGGCTTACAATATATTTCAGTATATAAATGTCATGCAAGATGGTAATCAAACTCACATTAGAAATACATGAAAACTGAATAGCACCTTTTTTCCTGTGGTCACATGACATGAAAGCTGCTGGTTTCAAGTTAAAATACCATAAAAGTAATGCTTTTAATTTCTCCTATAGGGGGTAATTGATTGTTAAAACTGCAAAACATACATTTGAGAGGATTTTGATTTTGGACATTTAAAATATTTTTTTATGAAATACAATACATATTTTGTGTTTATGAAAGAAACTTGTTCCACATATCATTTTTGCCATTTAAAATGCAACAAATGCAACGCAACAAATGAAACTGCTCAGATTAAAGATAGAAAAAATCACACAAATTTAAGGATGCCAGTATTTTTGAAAATGTGATTAGACAGATACTAAGAACTAATAGTTAATCATATTTCCCCAATTGATTGATTTCATTACAAATTTCAAACATTTTTTTATTCAAGTTTTCTAAAATGTTATGTGATAAACGTAATTCTTTTTATCATTTCAATTTAGAAAGACTTCAAGCAGCAGCTTACTTGTATAATAAAATTCTGCAAATCATGCAAAATTTTATGAATTTATACCTTGTGAATATAGAAGATGTACAGTTTAGTGTATTTAAGTGCTGCTGAAGTGGGGATTTATGGCTCAGAAACAGAATCTTTTTAAAGAAAATGGCCTAAAAATATGCAAGCCTATTGCAATTGAAAACTACCGAGACAAATCGATAAAGTGCGACAAAAGAAACCTTTAAAAGTGTGTTCACTGTGTTGAAAACAACAACAAAGCCAAAAAGCCCATCTCAGAAATTGCAATGGTGCATGAAAAATCGTAAGGAAGAAATATTCCACTGACTTCCATAGTATTTTTTGTTTCTATGGTTGCTGGCTTCCAACATTATTCACTATTTTTTCCTTTGTCTTCAACAGAAGGATGAAATTCATTAAAGTTTAGAAGCACTTGAGTGAAATTTTCCTTTTTGGGTGAACCATCTATCCCTTTAAGCCATGTATTTCTGTACCACAAAGACATTCAAAACCAATGTCTTTCAAGCCTTCATGCATGTTATGTCCAAGTTTAAAAAGCTAACACTGAATGGGGCGCTTCATTCACGGAGGCGCCTCCCCCCGCTCTCGGCGAATGGTTCGCTCCGAAGACACGGAGCATGTGAATCAAAATGAAAACACTGAGTGCCATCAGATACACACTAGAAAGAAAGGAAAGCCGGAGGGATGCGAAAAAGCCAGGGTTATCATGATATCGAATCAATATGAAAGCATCTGGACCCGTTTTAACCGTTTAAGTGGACCGGTTTCACGCTGTAGGCTCAGCATCGTGACACACTAACGTTAGTTGTCTTATTATTAGATCACAGACTGGATCCTGAATGCTTCGGAATAGGGGAAAACCCTTGTCACAAAAGGATGCTAAAACTGAAGTATCAGTGCTTGCTGTAAGAAAATAAACCCATTGCTGTCGAGCTGTCACGGCGGTAAGTTATGTGGTTTTTTTCTTCATGTAAGTCAGATTTTTTTAACTGTTGTTTTAACTAAAGTAGTTTGTAAACCTTTTCATATCGTTAAAAATCATTCAGCATGTATTTTTGGTATTACTGAACCTAATACGGTTATATGTTGGAGGGTTTGTCTAGTCCTTTGTCCACAGTGTTAAACGTTAGTTACCACATGACGAGTTACCATGTTATAATGTAGTAAGCCTATCCCAGAAAGGGAAAAAAGTGCTTTTAAGAATGTTGTCTCGAATTTAAAATCTCATTCATATGTACACCAGATGACGGTTTTTGGCAGCGTATTCGCTGTCGTTGAGCCATTGTTCAGCCCATTGTGGGGCTCTTTTGTTTCTCGCGCTGTATACATTAAGCCGTATAGGGTTGTTTTTCTCCTATAGTGTGTGCATAACAGCTGAGCTCAGTGTCACGAGAGCGGCAACAAGCTGCCTTTACCGTGACAGTCTTTGATTGTGTAAAAAATCGCCAACATTTATGTCATTGTCCGCCGTGAAAACAAGCGGGATTGATCGCGAGCTCGATAGCTGTGGAAGAAGTCACGTGCTCATCATCTTCATCACGACAGAACTCGCTTATTGTTTTGTTATGGCGTCACTGTAATGCTGTATAAACTCTTTAATAAATATTTCTAGATAGGCAGTTAAATGTGGTTTGAGACACGGCCATTACGTTATATTAAACATGAGGTGCTTATAAAAGGTGTCTAGATATTTCCGTATCGCTTTCTTTTGTTTACTTGTTTATTTGAGTTATTTGTCTGAGGTATAGTCTGTAAGCATGCACAACGGTGATTTTAAATTGTAACGAAGTTTTACTAGGTTAATTTGTTTTGTTTTTGTCAATGATTTGTAGGCTATACTTTGAAAAATATATATAAATTTGAAAATAGGTTAATTGTTGTTTGCGGTCATTTTCAAACGAATTCAGAACAAATCAAGTCATGATGCAAATTATTTGTTCTACCTAATTGTGAGATAAATACTATTATATTTTGTCCTTACTTTTAGCAGCTATAGCCTACAGGACTCCTGCTCTTTGAAATTGCTTTCTTGGTTTAGAGACTTCTATGTATACAGGGTTTGTGTAGTGTTAAAAACAGTACATTATTACATTTCAGGCCTGATCTATTTCTGCCTGATACAACAACATTTTTGGGAAAATATTTTCATAAGAATGCATGTGTGACATGTTTTGCATCCTTCTATATTATAGGCATAGTTCACCCAAAAATTATTTTTTTTGTCATATCATCATTTGTCACATGTTACAAACCAGTTTGAGATTGTTTTTCATTTTCTGTTGAACACAAAGGAGATATAATGAAGAATGTTGGAAACCTGTAACCATTGACATCCATATAGGTAAAACAAATACCATGGAAGTCAATGGTTACCGGTTTCCAACATTCATAAAAATATCTTATTTTGTGTATAACAGAAAAAAACTAAAAAAGCAAAATCTATACTATTTGTTTCATGCAAACTTTTATTATAGCATTAAAATTGTTATATTATAACTATTAAAAGCTATAAACATTATCAATGTTATGATGGAGAACAGAGCTTTCTGAACGCTTCTACGAATGTGTCTTCTAATGCATTATAATTCTGGCTGTTTTCCAACCACATTTCCATTATGAGCCATTTGTGAACTAGCAAACGAAGCACAATCAAAGCATTATTATGCAAGGACAATATTACTAAAACAAAAAAGTTGAGTCACAGCAAGAAATGTCTTCAAGGATTCCCAAACTGGTGTTCAGAAATGAGGTGCAGCTGCGTTGAAACAATGCACACACTCATGAAGGGAGGTTGTATGAAAGCTACAGTAAGTGCTGTTTTCCGTAATGATGACTGTTATGTAATAATAGATGGATGAAGGACGCAGCACAGTTCCCCTTGGAGATCCGTGTCTAATTGAGTCAGGCTGCAGAGCACACCAAAACATTTCTGTCTTTGATTTGAGAGAGACGGAGATTGAGATAGAAAGAGAGAGAGAGATTGAGA
The DNA here is from genome assembly GCA_903798115.1 of Danio jaintianensis. Taxonomy (NCBI): domain Eukaryota; kingdom Metazoa; phylum Chordata; class Actinopteri; order Cypriniformes; family Danionidae; genus Danio; species Danio jaintianensis. Next base: position 3,116,859 of record CAIGQV010000001.1, read on the forward strand.
TGATGTGAGGCACTGAATGAATGGATTTGGGGATTGTAGACTGAAGTAAAGACGATCGGCTGCAGCGGAAAGAGACATGCAGAGAGGTGAGCGGGAGAGCAAGAGAAAGTCGATGATAAATCCATTAATCCATTTCACTGCTGTTCTGCCCTGCAGTTTTACTTTGTCCATAGAGCAACACTTTCGATAATAAATAAGAGCGTAGATATTACAATTACATTCTAAATCATTTTCTCTACTTATGGAGATAATTAGCAGAAAATACTTTTCAGGCATAACTTTCCTGATGCAGGAAATTAAATAAAATAAGAATTATTTTAGCTTCAGAGTGAGCTTTCTTTATTTTTTTTCTTAGCATTTGTTTTAGTTAATTAAGTTCTTTAATTTCATTATAAACCAAATGAAAATAATTAATTTCTTTAGAAATTAAACCAAAAAATATAAAAATAAATGAGTTTTTTATGGTACATTTTGTTCTTTACCGTTTAACTTGAAATAAAATGTCAAAAATATTTAACGTAACAGAAATATTTATGTAAAAATTAAACAAGATACTTATTCTGACATGTAATTAGTAAAGTATATGAATGTGGTGTTACAAATTTGTTGTAAATGATTAAAATGAAAATGATATATGAAAAATGCTTAAACGTCGCAAAGTATAAAGATTAAAAATGACAATTAATTTGTATTTGGGCCATCACTGTGTGATAGATTTTGGGTATGCTACACTCAAAAAATGACTTTTGCTGCTTGTTTAAACTACTTATTTAAAATGAGTTGAAACAACACAATTCTAAAAGTATTTTTGGGACAATGTAACTGTTCTATTTTAAATTTGTAAAATCTATTAAGTTAACTTAATTGATTTGTGTTAGGACAACATGAAGGAATTGTGTGGAACCCAGCATTTTTTTTTACAGTGTATACCGAATGTGGATGTCTAAATTACGGTAAAAAACAAAACAAAACAATGAAGTCCCTATTTTTGGCTCTAATAAAATAATCAAATAGTACAAAAAAAGTTTCATTTTAATATACTATATAGTTTTATTTTCAGTACAAAAAGCTTGAACAATGTTTATATCAAGTCATCTGTATTTCTATAGCACTTTTACAATGTAGATTGAGTCAAAGCCGCTGTACATAGATGAAGTAAAAATGCCATATACTGTAAAAAATGCTGGGTCCCACACAATTCCTTCATGTTGTCCCAACACAAATCGATTAGGTTAACTTAATTGTTTTTACAAATTGAAGTGGATTGAACATAAAAAATTAAGTTGTCCCAAAAAAAACCACAAGAATTGTGTTCATTCAGCTCATTTTAAATAAGTAGTTTGAACAAGTAGCAAAAATAAATTTTTGAGTGTAACAATATTTCAGAGTGTACCATTCCAGCATATCAGGCACACAGGAAAGCAGTGGTAGAACTGTAAAAACTGTAAACCTAATTCAGTTTAATACAAATATCACCACTGAAGGATTGAAGAGCAGCTCCAACGACCCTAACCACAAGCCAAAGGCCACAATGGCAAGAAACCAGAACTCCACCAATTGACAGAAATATAGAAAAAAGCCTTGGGAGGCTCAGTCGGGGCAACCAGTTCTTTTCTGGCCAAAATTAAAGGTTCAGAGCTGCAGTCTATAACACATCGAAGGGCTTGAGATTACCGTTTATCCTTTTTGCGACAATGTATTTTCCATCACAATGCACATACTGTCTCTTTTGTTCAGATACTGTAGTAGAATTTGCTTTCCATCCCCGACTTGTCTTCGATCCATTTTTCTACCTTCTGCGAGCAACACGTCTTTGTGCGTGGGAACGAATGCTGGCAGATTAGAACGGACTCATAAGCACATCACTCATCTTTTATTCGTCCTTGGCTTTTAAAAGACTTCGAATGTCTCTATCTAAGCTTGTACTCTATAATATGATACATTAGAGCAGATGTTTGGTGAGTCATCTAATGATATAAGAGCCAAGCAAAATATTCCCCAATGCATATTGTACATCCATCCACTGATCCTCCGCCATGCCATTGCGATTTATGGTTTAAATTAGCACACCGCCCTGTGTGTTTTTCGGCTGCGGATGTGAGAGCTGAATGTCTGTCTTTGTTTGGCTTTACAATGTTTTTCTCAAGTGGAAAAAAAACGGAGAAGTGATTTTTTTGAATGATCTTGAACCTGAGTCATTTCCTAATCTTCTTTTCATGAATCGGCTTTTCATGAATATTCGTCTTGATTTCGGAAAACTTTGTTTATCAGTTTGAGTTAAGTTTAAAGCTTCTTAGCGGGTCAGCAGATGCTTTAAGCAGCAGATGATGGTTAAGCTAATGTTTGCTTGTAGACTCAGTTGCGTTGATTTGTAGTCGTCATGTTGGACTTGGCTGAGGAGGAACACTTTAATCTGAGAAAAGCCTATTTAGATCTTCGTCTCTCATCCCCAGCTAAAATCACCAGAGGATTGCAGGGAATTAAGTCGGAGAAGAGAAGTGGGCATTTATATATTGTGATGTCGATGGATTTGGCTTTGGTTTTTGTTATTTCGGGACGATATAAGGAATAAAATACTGGCAAAAAAGGGCTAATTCCTCATCTTGGTGAATTGTGTTATTAAAGTCGTCATGAATGAAATTGTGATCGTCTTTTGATTCAAAATTATAAGGGAATGAATTTAATCCTGTAGAGCTTGGTAGGAGGAAAAACGTATCTTTTAAAATGAGGTTTATTAAATCCTTAGACCCACCAGAAAATGACTTTTATGGCAAATTTGATTAGTGTTTGCTGATATTAATATGGGACAAAGTGAGATAAAATTCTGTTTGCATGTAGTCTTAATGTTGTTGGCAAATTACTTTCATAAAATGCAATTTAAACATCAGTTGTCACTCAATATCTCTCATTAATATGCTTGAGTTGCAGCTGAAAATAAAAATGACACTGTTTTCAACCAAAAACAAAAAACTTTCTTTATTCTTTTGGTCCTTCATTTAAGCAACAAACATTTTAAGTACAAGTTAAAAAAAAATAAAAAATGCAGTAATTCTTCATAAGAGATAATTTCTCAGAAACTGAGAAATAATTTTCAATTTTTATCATAATTGATACTTTTTATTTTAACCTGAATTATTTTAACCTGACAATTTATTAGTAATTAATCAATTTACCCAAGTTACTTCTGTCCAGTAATTTTCCATCTTAAAATATTACTTGAAATATGAGAACAGTTAATAAAAATTAATTTAAGTAATTAAGTAAATTCAAAATAATTATGTATTTCACAGCAAAAATCACAATCACAACCTCAGTGGTTGATATTTTTAAAGGCTTTAACTATCAATTAGAGGGAAGAAGGAATGTATTAGATTGTGTACAAAAGGTTTTTGATTTCTGATCATATTGATCATTTAGAAGTCTTCAAAATACGATACACTAGACTTTATACACAGTTTAAAAATGATGATTTGCAAAGAAATCATTTATAATAAACACTGCAATATTCTATTAAAAAAAAAATCTATGTTAATTTCATGGTGACTTTAACATGCCTCAGATTTGTCTGACTAAATTTAATTTTGCCCATTGATTTCTTGTAATTAGTATACCCATCTGTGACATTACCTCAAAATTCAGCCTCAAATCGCAGAAGTCTTCATAAGAAGGATTTATGTATAGGATTTTTTTAAATGTTTTTTTTTTTGGCTGCAGGGTGAATTGATGCAATTAAAGTGTATGTTTTTTTTGTAGTTTTCCCCCATATATCTCTCAATAAACAGTCCATTGTCAGTTCGTTCCTTTTCGCTTCGTTCCTATTTTCTGTATTTTGTTCTTCCTTCACATGTCGGATTGCACCCTCTCTTCCCTCGGGCCTGTCTTTACTCTGTCCACTTCTGCTCCAGTGGACTTTCAGAGACTCTGTTCAGAGCCAAGCCAAGAATAGCTCAATAGATGCTCTGTATCATCCCCAAGAGCAGCCTGGGAAAATCACCAAAGCATTTGATTCGGACACAAAAGTCGGTGACAGAGGTCTCTCTGCCCTTTTTGTAAGCCCGTTTTGTTTGTATATGTGTGTGCATAAGAATCTGCTCGCCCCACATGTGTGTTAGGACAAATGTAATGTGAAGTGTAATTTCGTTATGTACTCATTTCATTTGTTTGCTCGGATTTACATGCTAATGGCCAATTGTGAGCAGAGCCCATTGATTACGGATCCACCCACAGCACAATCAAGAGCAATCAGTGGCAAAACAGCCCGTAATGGAACAATGAAAATAATGAATAACAGATGATGATGAATTGTCGGATCAGAAGTGCGAAATTGCCACCGCTTTTGTACTTTTCCTTCATGCTGTATGGCTGTATGTTCTTTGAAGTCACTGGCTTTTATCACAAACCCTTTTTCTCGCTCTCTTTTGTCCGGGTTGTGAAAAGTGGAATGAGTTTTTAGGGGTTCACCCAGGGGCCTCCCAGCTTGACTGTGCGCCAAGAGCGTAGAGTGCTTTGTTAGCTCCGACGCTGATGCAATGTACTTTTTCTGATGAAAATGTTAGATTGGTGTGTTCCACTCTATAGCATTTCAATCAGTACAGGACCGAGGCGGACTTGCGTAATCGAGGAGGCCAGTTGTGATATGAAGTCAGCTGCATATTAGGCGCTTAGGTGGTGATTATGGTGCTAATGATGATTGCACTCAGAATCACACACTCAAAACCACACACGCACACACATAAGCAAAGAGCAGTCTTAAAGGAGTAGCTCAGCCAAAATATATATATATATATATATATGATAATGACTCACGTGTGATGTTGTTTGTTCCAATGCCATATGCTGTTATTGTTTTCACCGGAATAGAAAATAAAAAAAAGCATCAAACAGGACGACACTTTGATAATGATAGTGAATTGTGCTTTCAGCATCAAAAGAAAAAATTCTTAATGCACCGCAGGGAGCCTCTTATATAATTCTAAACCTGGTATACTTTTATTTGTCTTTGAAACAAAGATGTGACCCTGGAACACAAAACCAGTGTTATGCTGCACTGGTATATTTTGGCAAAAGCCAAAAATATAATTATATACAGTATAATGGGTCAAAATTATGAAAAAAAAACATTTGAATATTAAGTAAAGGTCATTTTTGCTGTAAATTCCCCACTGTAAATATATCAAAACCTAATATTTGATTAGTAATATCTGTATTGCTCTAACAGACCTTTTTCCTCAATATTTTGATATTTTTCTGAACCCTCAGATTCTAGAATTTTTGAATAGTTGTATCTTGGCCAAATATTCATTTATTCAGTTTCATGAGATGTATAAATGTAAAAGAAAAAGACACTTATTAGTGGTTAATTAATATATTTTCAAAATATTTCTTTTTAAACATTTCTGGTCATCCATTGGAAACCCATTTTACCAAAACAATGACATTTCAGAGATCCTAATGACAACCGGTGACAGAGTTGGTGATATTTTTTTAACAAGCTGAATCCACACTGTCAGTGATTGCAGGCAACAGCCATTTGACATGTGATAACCATGAATCATCATCGCTAAAAATGGAGCATAAAACTAAAGCAATTAAAGCAAATGCAAACTAAAGATCAATGTGCCAGGATTTTGATTGCTAGCAAAGAGGTAAACAATGAAGGCATTACTTATGCACCTGTGAGTTCTGTTTGCTTTTGATATATCGCTTTGTTCGCATCCACTATAGATGTGGTGCACAGCTCGTCATTGGTGACCTGACTGCTGCTGCAATTTTGTAAACTGAGTTGATCTGGTCCAAGCATTATTGGTTCAATTATTGCTTTGTTCAGGTGAACGATTTTAATTTTCTATTTTTGAGTAATGTAGATAAAACCAATAGAACAAAAGATAAAGCCCCTGTGTTTTGAATATGAATGAAATTAGTAGATGCACAAGTACTAGTGAAGGAACAAACTAATGTGATTTATAAGTGAGTGGTGAAGCAAGTGAATGAACAACGTTTGAATGGAAACTATGATTTCAGTGGATGGGTACTACTACCATTTCTACACTACAAAGCCAATACTATTGAATACATTTTTTAGAAAGCAGTTGACTGAGGACAAGCTTAAAATGTTTAAGACACCTTTTACACTTACCACTGTCCACTTGATTAGATTGTCTGAAACACATGCCAGTGTAAATTGGGCCAAAGTTGTGCAGAGGAAAGAAAAAAAATCTGTTGTGTATAGCTAGCCACTTATGCCCTGTTGAAAAAAAGCATATGCTGGTTAGGTAAGTTTTGATAGATGGTTTAAGCTGGTGATAAATAAAGCTTTTTTTGCTTTTTGCTTGTGGCAAGCAAAAGAACAAGCTTAAACTAGCACAAGACTCAGCCAAAGAACCATCAAGAACTAGCTTAATCCAGCAGCCATGTGTCAAAACCCACCTAACCACCTCTGAGTCAGAATGGTAACGCACAGTGAGGCCGCTGTAGGGTTAGTCATTGTTTAGAGCCGATGGTCCGCCAGTGGATAAAGAATGCCAAACTGAAAGACACACACATTGCTTTGCACATGACCATGTACACATTCAAACAGCCATCACATTGCTACCATCATTCAGGTCAGCAGAAGGAGAAAGCCGCTGCAGTGCTAATGGAATTTAGAGCAGAAGCTCTCAACAAGATTAACAAGGTTTAGCAAGACCATCGCCTTGTCCACTAAATCACTCACACACATAGACTCTAACTCCCTTTCTCGCCCTTTTCACACACACAAACGCACAAACCCGTCTCAAATACATGTGTCCGTTCTCTTTATCTCACGCTAACACGCCGTCACCCCTTCCTCTTTTTTATTTCCTCACACACATCCCTCCGTTCTGCCGCTCGCATTTCTCTACACAGCCGTCTGTCTGTCCCTTTAACCTGGCAACCATCGCCAAGGAGACTTCCACAATGGTGACTGCTGTGGAATAAGAAATGGACAGTTTGGTAGGATGCTCTTTTATCTCCATTGCCCAAAGCCCTCGGCTGGCGTCTGCTCTCCCTCGTGCTCCAGATGTAAGTGGCTGTTCAGGGAGCAGGAGCAGTACATCTTACCTGTCAGACGCTGCTTTCCACACCTGCAAGTGCTCTGTGGGGAGCTAATGAATGGGGTGTTGTGAAGCAGCATTTAGTGTAATGTGTTGAGATCTTATTGAGGATTTCTTCTGTAGCCTATTCAGATGACTGGTGTATGTGAGCGATAGCTTGGCTTACACACAGTTTGAAAATCCCTCAAGTCCTACACAATAATTTCACACCAGAGGAATGGTTTTGTAGTTCCTGTTACTATTGGTGTGAGAATCCAATTTTTGGCATTATTGCAAAATAGGATTGATTTTAGTTTTAGGAACTTATTTTGGGGGAACTAAATCGACTCTTACTTCAGAGCACAATGACATCCATCAGTGACGTGTACCAGTTGAATGGTGTGCTTAAATGGCATTGCTTTTAGCCAACTTATGTCACTTCTGAATACAACAAGGAAAATGGACCAAAGGGGGAATTTAAGTTCTCAGCGGACCACCCTGGTGGTTCCTATGAAAGCCTCCTGGTCAGGACCCACTTTAATGCAGTCTTTTAGTAGATTCCTTTAAGTGAGAAATCTTTGCCACTAGTACACTGTAAAAAATGTAATGACAAAAAGTCAAGACAACAAATATTTGTATGTTGCTTTAGCTTATTTTAATAAGTTAATCAGGTTTCAACTACATTTTTTAAGTTATACAAAGTTTCACTTGATATGTTTAGTCAGTTTGATTGATGCAAGTTGAGATGACTAGAAAAGTTAATTTGATTCAGTTAAAAAAAATTAAGGGAGCAAGATTTTTTTTATAGTGTGGGAATATTCAAAGGACATAGTAAATTTGATATACTGTATAGTTAACTATGCAATATGCCAGAGTAATTAGCAGTTCATTCAGCTGTGGCGACCCATGATAAATCAGGGACTAAGCCAAAGGATAGTGAGCGAGTTAACAATGCATTGTGATACAATACTGTCACTATGACTTCATGATGTTTTAGTATGATATAGCCACACAGCACATTATTTACATGATGCTATTTTTGTTATTTCTTTTGGGTATCTAACCCAAAAACTACAAAACCTAAAATAAACTTTTTGTAATTCTACTAATTAAAAAAAGTCAATATAAAACCCATAATTTATCAGCCATATACAAGTACAAAGTTTGTAATATACAGTTAAGCCTGAAATTATATATACCCCAGGCAAATTCTGACTTAATTCTGACCAGCAATTTATTTATTTATTTATTTATTTTTGCACCGAAAATAACACAGGCTTCTCCCAAAAGATAATATATAAGAGAAATCATTGTGGAAACAAATATATATTTCTTAGCATTTATTTACATATGAACAAAAACCTAAGTCAGAATTTGCCAGGGGTATGAATAATTTCGGGCTTGACTGTATGTATAAACAGTTGATTTGCATGACGAACACACCTTAACGTGATTAAAACACCTTAACATTCAAAACACAAACACATTTAAAAATCATCAACCGTGTTATGTCAGGTTTGAATATGAAATGCCACTGGCTCTTGTATATCCGATTGCATTGTACTAATGTTGTGACTGATGAATCAACAGAGTGGAAATATTGTTGTCAATTAAATAGTCTTCGCAAAAAGATATCATTCAGAAGACGTGAAGAATTGCTGTGAAAGAATTAAATGCATCTGGATTTGATGCATAAAGCAAACAGTAGTAAGTAATGTGTTGATTTCTAAATCAATTTGCTTAATTTCATGATGTTTTCAGCTACCATTAATAACCTTAAAGAGGTAATAAAATGCATGAATTAATTTTGCCTGTTGCTTTAATAGGAAAGTTTGATGTACCATGAAAACACTTTCTGAACATCCATTTGAATCAGATGAATTCATTAACATTGGTATGCCGTTCAGCAATAATATGGCCATTTGTCATGTTGAGGTGAAAATAGATCCATTGCATTAGATACTATTGTTCCAGTGAGTATAACAAGTAAAACTGCCCTTTTGATGGATTCCAGTCTGAAGAAAGAGTGCTTAATGCTTAATTTTAACATAATTGTTTTTGGTGATATCTGTCCAGCACATTTCAGAGTGTTATTATTCTGCAGCAGTCACCATTTCAGAGTGTTTTGTGATCTTGTCACAGTGTAATGTTTTGTAAAAAGGCTGGTATTCAGGAGTGGGGCAAAGTCAACTATACTGAAACTGACAGCAAGCCCAAAACCTTAAGTAAAGGCCATTCATTGGCTTCATTTCACATGCAAATCAGGGCATTTACATAGGAGTCCTACAGGAATTGTTCGCCCTAATATGAAAATAATTTACTCGCTGTAATGCTGTTTCAAGAGCGTATGGTTTTCCTTTTCCTTCTGAACACAAAAGCTTTTTATTGTGTTTTATGTAAACTGATCATTTTTTTCCCATAACTTGGAATATTCCATACTGTAATTCAAGCTACCTCGCTGACTTTTGTGAGCAAATCAGATTAAACGTCTTAAAGAGATCCTATTATACATTTTACACTTCCAACTTCATTTGTTCCATAATTTTGTTGTATGAGCTTGAAAAAGATACAAAAAAAAAAAAAAGATACAAAAGATTTATTCTCTATTTCAATCAGAACTGTTTCTGAACTCGTTGCTCTGTGTCTGTGTGCTCAGAAAAACATGTTTTAGGAGTTTAAACTGGCAAGGCTTTAAAACCCATACAGATGTTTTGTTTGTGGTTGATGGAGCATCCAAAGCACATGCTGTAAAGGCACAACTCACTTCTGTAAAGCAAGCATTTACAACATAATATAATAAAAAATGATGTGTGGTATTTTGGACCGAAACTTTGCAGAAACATCTGAGTCTTATATTACATCTTTTAAACGAAGTATTATTTGACTCTTATATAAATATAAATTTTTTTGTTTGCCTAAAAAGTATTTGGAAAGACCAGAGGGTGAATAAATGGTGACAAACACTAATTTAAAGATATCAAAGTTCATCAATAGTCATCAAGAGTCATTTATTTTCACTGACACAGATTAATACAGATAATAATAAAAAATATCTAATCTTTTTTCATTAATTACTCACACCCTTAGGCTTTTTTTTTCTTTTGAGAAATGCAAGATTTGACCAGTTTGCATTAGTAACAAAGCACTTTTGAAGTGAAGTGAAGTGAAGTGAAGTGAAGTGTAGTGTGGCCAAGTATGGTGTCCCATACTTGGAATTTGTGCTCTGCATTTAACCCATCCAAGTGCACACACACAGTTAGTGAACACACACATACCGTGAACACACACCCGGAGCAGTGGGCAGCCATGCTGCGGCGCCCGGGGAGCAGTTGGGGGGAACGGTGCCTTGCTCAAGGGACTCACCTCAGTCGTGGTATTGAGGGTGGTGGAGAGTGCTGGTCATTCACTCCCCCCACCCCCAATTCCCGCTGGTACCGAGTATCGAACCAGCAACCTTCGGATCACGAGTCCAACATCACGAGTCCAACACTCTAACCACCAGGCCACGACTGCCTTTTGTTGACATAAAGACATTTGCACAAATGACTTCTAGTGTGCTTTGTAAAGGAAAGAAAGTAATAAATTTGGAAATGATTCCAAAATTTAAAAGACATACTTACTTACTCCCAGGGCTATTTATAACGAAGTTGATATTTAGCCGCACCATGTTGGTGTTTCGTAACATCTAGGCTGTTTCTCAATTCCAAGAACGCAGAGAACGGACTTGCGTTCTTGTGGAGACTGGTCTTGCCGTGTCACTTCTGAGACCGCAAGAACACAGAACGCGTCCTGTGAGAAATGAGATGCTGCTTTCTTCCTGATGATCACATGACTTTCACGCGTTTTTAACCGAAAATTATTTAAACATTACAGCATTCATACAGCAATTTATTGTTTTTCCCCTTTTCACAATGTATACTATGCAGAAAGACTTTACAAATATACTTTGCACAATACAAATAAAACAGATTTTAATACGTATTTCAACAAATAAACACCTTAAATGTGTTTATGCCTTTATTAAGATTTTCGTGGTAATGTTTACTTTCACCGTCTCATTTAGTGAAACTCCTGAGGTAAATAAGTTATATCTCTGAAGTTTAATAATAAATCTATATAAAATGCTGCGCTTCTCATCTCCAGTCGCAATGACTTCTGGGACTTCTAGAGCGAGTTTTGCGCTCAAGTCTGCATCGGTGCATCCTCGATACCAAGAACACATCCAGGAACTTTCACGCGTCCTCCGTTCTTGCAGTCTTGTGTTTTGGAACTGAACTTTGGCAGTTGATGATGACGTTACACGAGAACACAAGGACACAAGATCACTGAAGAATATTGAGAAACAGCCCTAGTTTTTATGAGGTGGGTTGTTAGTCCAACGCTCAACCACCAATCTGGAGGACCAGGACATACACACATACACCACGGACAATTTAGCTTACCCAATTGACCTATAGCACATGTCTTTGGACTGTGGGGGAAACCGGAGCACCCGGAAAACCCACGCCAACACGGGGAGAACATGCAAACTCCACACAAAAATGCCAACTGACCAGGCCAGGGCTCGAACTAGCGACCTTCTTGCTGTGAGGTGACAGCGTTACCCACTGCGCCACCATGTTGCCCTTTAAAAGACATAGTTCACCCAAAAATAAAAATCCTGCCATGGTTTAAACACAAGAGTTTTTTTCTTCTGTTGAACAGAGGATATATTAAACAATGCTTGTAGCTGGCTCCCATTGACTTCCATAGTATGTTTCAATGGGTGCCAGCAACCTGCGTTTTTCTAAATATCTTCTTTCGTGTTCAGAGAATAAATAATGCAGTAATTTTCATTCTTGGGTGAACTATATCCTTAGGCTTAACTGGGAGTATAGCTGTTTAAAATAAAATTCAAATTTTAATTACATTTCTAAATAAGCTTGTTTTTTTTCTTTTCAATATCCACTTTACGTGTACATGTAATCCATAATATAGAGGTGTTATCCTGGTTTCTTTACATCTAGATGTGCATTTGCCTTACTCTGTCATCAATGAATTTTGCACCATGTTCCACATACAGTAGCAAACATAGTACCATGATGCATGTTTAAAACATGGCCTACACAGTTAACCTACATGCACACATGGGGCTTCTTACTGCACAGATAGGGGTTTTACTTTGTGTTTTTTTTTTTTATCCCAAGCCATTCTTTGTGCTCTAAAGCAAGACTGCTAGTTGTTGAGTGAGACTCTCCCCTGAGGCTGTACTCGAGCCCATCACGTTGTCTGCTTTTGTTCAGCCAGACAGCTGTTTACATTGATCTGCCATTTTCCATCTAATGAGCAGGACACATACATATACACTCAGATAAAATATGCTCATGCGTTTACACGGGCGGAGCTTCAATCTGCTGACATTTTCTCTGCGGGCCTTTCGGCGGTCGGTGTAAAATATTCATGTGAAGTCACAAGCTCAATAGAGCCTTTTGTTCTACATCATGACTGACAACTACACCTGAGGCAGACGAGGACGCGATGCCCATGATCTGAAGTGCACTGGGACACAGTCAAGGTGCCATCAGGAGATAGAAAGAGAACAGCAGAGATTTAAGATTTTCTTTTTTCTTTTTTTTTTTAAAGCTGTTGAAGAAATGCTTTTTTCCCCCCTCAGAGACAGCTGGTGTTGAATAATGCTCTTTGCATGGTGATGGAGTAATACCTGCAAGTGATTTTTACGCAAGCCACTGGAGTGGTGAAATTTCATGTAATGTTATTCCTTTCTGTCTCCCCGCTGAAGTGATGAATTTTTTTCGCCTGAGTGCTGAGAGATGTTGTAAAGTGTCGGTCCAGATCAATTTCATTATCTTTGTTGTAACTCAAGCCTATTTGAACTGTGTGCTACAAGCTCACTGATACATGGATGAAGGCAAACATTACTTAATAAAATCTCTCTCTCTCTCTCTCTCTCTCTCTCTCTCTCTCTCTCTCTCTCTCTC
>CAIGQV010000001.1:3130819-3184724 GCA_903798115.1 Danio jaintianensis
TCTCTCTCTCTCTCTCTCTCTCTCTCTCTCTCTCTCTCTCTCTCTCTTATTTCCCACTGGAAAATCCAGTATTGTCTGGAACATAGCATTTTTTTGGTTGTCAAAGTTGGTTAGTAACTGTTGGCCAGTATTTGGCCTAGGCCGGTCATTATTTCACTGACAAGTTAGTTATCAAGTTCATAGCTAGCTAACACCAAGTCCTAAAACACACAAGACTCCAGCGACGAGCAACTTGGCTGTCCGCTTTTTTTTTTGTTTTGACTCTTCTAAAGAGTAAATCATAATATTTTGCAGATCTTTAAGAAACATGCTAAGTGAGCATACTTTTTTATTTGAAAAAACAATGCTAAAGTCATTTTTTTCTTTTGAAAATGTGCATTCCGTGTCGGAATGTCTGTCTTAGTTTTGGTCTCTATAACCTGCCCACTGCTAGTTTAGACAATTATATTTCAGCGGGTTGCCTTGGTGAAAAACACAGTGTATTTAATTTCAGTCTTGACGCTGCCTCAATGTATGTGGGCATGGCTGAAAATGTGACCTCTGGATGACAGTAACCACCTCCGAAATGAGATGCAGATTCAGAGTTATACAATTAGTAAAATATTTATATATATATATATATTTGTATTAGCAAATACCATAAAAATAACAAACGCAAATATTATCTGAGCAGCTTAGTGTAAGGATTGATTGTCAGGCACACTTGCTCCTGTTGGTGTTGTCTATCTGGCAACTTGGAACTTTGAATTTGGACTGCAATACCTAGTTTAACCACTGGGTTTTCAATCAGATAATACCTTACCTTTAAATACCACAGACGTTCGAAGCCAGAATGGTGTACTACACTCCAGAGGAAACAGGTTTATCATATAATTAATGAGTATTAAACCTTATTAACATAATTAAAAGTACATGCTGCAGTGACAGGTGTTGTTGGTTTGAAAATGAAATGAAATTTCATACGAATTAGAGACTTTTCTGGCAAAATGTAAAATAGTTACACTTTCTAGTGAGATCAGGCTGGAAAAACAGACCACTTTCCATGCAAACAATTTTTCTTGGCTAAATAAAGCAAACAAACATCTCACTAGTAAAGTTTTGAAGGAGCATAAAGTTGATATGGCAACGCTGCTATCACACAGTGCCCAGCAACCATGTTCCCAAGCATATCTACCAGCTTAATCTTATTTTTCTTATTTTTTACATTTATTTATTGGTTTCTTGATCACTGTCTATCTCATTCGCTCTTTCCAAGGCTTTCCCATCTGGGCAAAGTTGTTATTTGCACGTCTTGTGTGCAGAAAGGGAGGGTTTGCTTTAGGGGAGAAAAAAAAATTCTCCAGCACTGAAAAAACTGCAAGGCAGGCTAAAACACTGATTGGTTCTCAGGCTGTTGCCATGGTGGCAGGTCGCTCTCCTCATCTCCACTAAATCATGTATAACTTGTAGAATCCCAGAATTACACTGTTATTTATGACAAAAGACAGGAAGTGAGGTGTTGTTATCCTGGTTATATAAAGGCTGCATTTTCAACCAAATTTCTTTGATTTGCTCCGGAAAATCTCTGCTCAAACAAAAGCTCTCTCAAATGACTTGAAAATAATAATGTGTAGCCTCATTGACAATGTGAGACTGCAGGGCTTTCTGTCACAAGAGCTGAAGAGCTGTATTGTCCTGAAATATGCGTCATGATGTAAATAAACTGTTTTCGGTTCAGCTTATAGCCGCTGATGAAAATAGCATGTTGCTGTTCATTAATGAAGCGTGTTTGTTTCTGTCAGATCTAAAGTACATGCTGAAGGGCAAGTTTACGTGCATGTCATAAGTCTGAGTTATTTTAGTTTGAATTAAAATAATGAATACCCCAAAGCTATGTGTTTGGGAGCTTAATCATTTTTTCTAATGTGCTTTCAACAGGTTTTTAAGTTGAATAATGTCGTTTCAAGCCACCATCAAACACAGCTCAAAAAAGATTTAACGTGCATTTGAAAGCAAAGTACATTTGCAGTTTTTCCGCTAAAATATTTTGTTTATTTAAAGAAATATCTTCCTTTCATAAACAGAATTCAAATAAGGTTCAGCGCATTTTGGGATGCCAGTGGTTTGTGAATTGCAAAGGTTGTCTGAATCTCAGAGGAAGCAAACATGTAAATTAAAATTTTTTTGCGATAAGGAATTTATTTATATGCTGATTTCCTCTGTAATTTCACACATCAAGCACAGCTATACTGTACCGAAAAAAAAAGAAACAACCGGTTATGATCGGTTATCTTTTATTTATAGGTACATGTTTTCAGTAATTAAAAAGTTCAGTATTTAAAAAGTTATTAAAATTGAAATAATTTTACAAACTACTATTAACATGTCTTCAAAATTTCAAATAGGAACATTATCACACTTTTAAAAAGTATATCAAAAAATAAGCAATTTTAATGTGTATTGTTTACGTTACTATCTATCTATCTATCTATCTATCTATCTATCTATCTATCTATCTATCTGTCTATCTATCTGTCTATCTGTCAATCTATCGAATATTTAAATATTTTATATTGACTTATTGTATGTTGGTATATATATATATATATATATATATATATATATATATATATATATACACGCATTATCAGTAGTTTATAAAATAAAATGAATATTTTACTCCAAACACATAATGCCTAATCCATTAATACCAATGATAACTTTGAAGTGGTTTCATTTTTTTCCCCAGAACTGTATGGTATAGTTATTCATGTGTGAAATTGCTGAGACAATCAACATATAAATTAAATGGGAAAAATCTAATTTCCTCTTTTGATCATATTGTCTAGACGAACATTGCTGGTGTTGCGTATGCTTTTGTCGTAGTATATTTTTTTCTAAAGCATGCAAACTCTCTTTTGTAGACTTTTGTGTTTGATGTATTGTGTGAAGTGGATGAATATCATAATGACGTTTTGTGGAACATTAAATGCTGTGTTCTGTGCATTAACAAGTACTCTTTATGTCTCTTTGAAGTTCAAACATTGACTTTCTAATAAGGAAAATATGCTCTGTGTGATGCACTTACAAGCAATTAAAGCACTGCTGTCAACCAAAAGCAGCACATACATCCTCTGAGGAAAATACACACCACTGTTTACACCACTTAGTTTCAAATTAGAATTATAAAAAAATTTTCCACAGCTTATGTTTACTGAGCTTTTGATGGCTCTTTATGCCAGTGTGTTGACGTTAAAGGTTATTTATCCCAGCGTGGCATCACACATTTTTAGTTTTCAAAATGTCAGCAGAACACAGAAAAAAGTATGACTAAATAAAGTGAAAATTTGACTTGATGCAAGAGTTTAATGGAGGCAGACAGCGGTTTGGCATTACATGGTCTGATGTTGTCACAAAGAGGATTTTTAAAATTTAGTCTGCCTTCACCATTTTTTTTTTTTTTTTATGGGTAGAATCGAACCATAATCTAACATTCATCAGTTAATGTCTGTGAATCTGCTTCTGATCTCTTTGAACAGGAAAATTGTAGTGGATGGAAACCTTCTCCGCCTTCTACCTTCCACATGACCCCATTCTCCCTGTTTGCTGGGCTTCCCTAAAGATACATAGCGCTCTCTAACACACACTGACAGCATGACGTCCCCTGCCCAGTTTCTGGCCTTTAAGCTCTCACTGCCGTCTAATGACGGGAGTCCGGAGCGTCTGTTCAGCTGCGATGAGGACATTGAACGGCGCTATGAGGTGGTCCCGTCTGTCGTCTGCTCCATGTGCTGCCTTTTTGGCATCATCTACTGCTTCTTCGGTAGGTTTCAAAGGATGAATGAATGGAATGATAATGCCCGGCAAGCATGTTCTTGTGTTTAAAAGACGTCTGTAAGACTTTACTTGAAGGGGGTGTTCGTAAGACTGTCATGACACCTTTATAACATACCTACTGTATTTCACATCTATCTCCGACCAGCCTCTCGTTTTGTCTCGTTTTGCCAGCCTCTTGTCAAGTTGTCAGATCTTGTATGAAACTTATCACTTCACACAGCTGACGAAATATTAAAATCTTTTCCTCAATCTGGCAACATAGGTTACAACCCAGTTGTGCTGTTGATTTCTGCACAGGTGGTAGTTGTGGGATTTGAACGTAGCAGTAGTAACGTCAAAAGTAGTCATGAATATGAATGAGATTGTATGCATGCCTTTATGACTTGACATAAATACATTATAACCCATCTTTGTCATGACAACTTGACATTACCAAGACAGTTTAAATGGTCATAAATCTGTCACAAACATGAATTGAATTTTATAACAGCTTCATTAATCATTTTCTTGACCTCTACGGTGGTAAAATTTTTATTTGTCATTAAAGGTTTTTAAATATTTTACGCTGTTGTACAATTATTTGACAGAGTGATGACACATTTGATGAGAATTTTTAATGACAAATTCATTTTGATTCACTGAAAAAAGGTGATCATAAAATTCATGACATGGTTATAATGGCCTCATGACAATCATTTTTATGACAGATTTATGACAAGTTATGTTGTCTTGGTAAAGTGAAGTTGTCATGTCTCAAACAATGTCTTTACATATAAAATGACATAACTGAGCTAATGACACTTATTGATAGTTGTCATAAGCATGCATAAAATCTCCTACACATGTCATGATTATAAAGGTGTCGTGACAGTCTTACAAACATCCCTTCAAGTAAAGTGTTACAAAGATGTCTAATAGATGTCTATAATAAATTTCGTAAAATTCAAAAAACTAGTAATAGTCCAACTAACTGTAGTCCAAAATATGTCTATTAAACACAAATAGACGAGTCACCAAATACACAGGAATGAATGAAATTTAGCTTTGTTTTAGCCAAGAGGTCTATGTTTGGAGGTCTTTTTAACACAAAATTGTTTGGTGGGAGCAGATTGGTCGGGTCTGGTTAAACATAAGAAGTGTTACTCGGAATGAGCCCAGATTCTGGCATGAATATGTTTTTGTCTTGTTACCACAATCATCGATTCAGCTGTGGTTGTTACAGCCAAATTTAATTCACATTATAACCATCTGAATGTGACAACCAGACAAGGGTGACAAATCTATGTCCCTCTCTATTAGATAAGCTTTATCACTTTCACTTGACTGTGAAATTTGCTTTCACTGCCTATTACTTGCTAGGAGAGATAGAGAGACAGGCCTTCTCAGCTGTGACCAAAAGCAGAAAATCGAGTCTCCTCTGTCTGTGGCACTCCGGCCCCAGTGTGGCCATGTTAAAACGTTACAACATGTTGTTTATTCTTCCTAACCTTCTGCTGTCAATTTGGGCCATTATTAACAGGTCTAAATTGCATCAGTTGAAAGCAGATAACCTCTTAGCGAGAAGCACAATGCATTGTGAAAGGCTTCTGTCGATTTTAAAGGTACTTATGTACTGTAACTGTAGCAACCGAATGAACATTAATGACACAGAGAGCCAAATGCTTTCACTCAATGCAATTCTCGTGATCTCACTTGTATGTTTTCAAACAAAATGTTTATCCCGATTTCAAGTCAAGGCATTTCCGAAAGAATGGATTTTATCCTAAAGAAAATATGCCCAGAAACAGAAAAAAATGTATCCCTCATCTTGTTGAATCTGGATAGCCATTTAAATGGGCTACAATATATTTTTATATCATTTGAAACTGATTTTCATTATGTTATTTATTGGTATTTATGGGCAAATGCATTCTACATGTTTGTTTACATGGTAACTCACAAAACAAAGCAATTTTGTGTTTAATAGACATCTAATAGATGTTTAAACAGATGTTTCAGCTTAAATAAGGCCGTTTTAAATGATATCTAATTAAAGAACTTCAATTTTAACTCTAGCTCAAACTCTGAGATAAGAAGCAAGCATATACTTGGAGGCTAATGGTGCACTTATTTCTGTTTGATATGACATTTCATGCTTGAAATAGTTACCCCTTCTTCATTTATAAACAGAAAATCTCAAATAAACAGAATCCTGGGTTATTTTGACCCAGATGTGTCACACTGTGTTCATAATTTACAAATACTCCTTGATATTAATATGTTGAGATTTCACACTGTACAATTCTAAACCCTGGGTTAACTTTCTTATATGTATATTCGTGGTGTGTGTGTTGGGACAAACACAGCACATAAAATGTTTGCATAAAGACTCTACTCGCGTTTTGCATACTGTAATACTGTCGGTATATACTGTTTTTTTTTATACTGTCAACATTTATTCTTCACTCCAATTTATGTGTTTTTCGTCATTGTTTTACATTTTCCCCTCATATGTTGAAACAACTATATGAATATGAGGCATGTGATTGGCTGTTGGTTCCTAAGAATCTATTGTAGCTGTAAAAACAGCTGTAACAAAACTGCAATGTATCACACTGCATGTTTCACGACATTGTGGATTAACAGCTAACCCTGCTTATTCTTGAGTAAACAGTGGTGCTGACACCACTTCTCAATTGTAATTGTGAAATGTTATTTTACTAGGGGTTAAAACGGGTGTTTAAAACAACGAAATTAAGTACAGTGTGAAAAACCCTAAAATGTTGCTTTGAAAATGTCATGTTATCTTCAAAACTATTAACTTTTCCACATTCTCCTCCTCTCTTCTCCTGTAGGGTACCGTTGCTTTAAGGCTGTAATGTTCCTCACGGGTCTGATGTTTGGCTCCATCATCATCTTCATGCTCTGCTATAAGGAGCGGGTCATGGATACTCAGCTCAGTGTGGAGGCCAGTGTGGGCATCGGCCTGGGAATTGGCACGTTGTGCGGTTTGGTCACAATGCTAGTCCGCAGCGTGGGGCTTTTCATGGTTGGACTACTCCTGGGTTTACTGGTGGCCCTGGCCTCTCTGGTGGTTCTGGAGGAGTTTTACCACCCGAGGACAGTGTGGCTTCCCCTCGGCGTGCTGCTGGGCTCGGGCATGCTGTTTGCTGTGCTCACTTTGCAGTGGCAGCGCTGTTTCACCACCATCTCCACCGCCGTCTTTGGATCTGCCGTGGTGACTGTGACTGTGGATTATTTCGTGGAGCTCTTTGCTTTGACCCGCTACATCTATGAGAGGGTGAAGGTGGATCCACCTCGCCAAGTATGTTGGTTCACATGGGTGGTCATGGGAGTTTGGCCTGTGCTGGCGCTGCTGGGTGTTCTTATTCAGTGGAAGGTCACGGCTGAAGGATATTCACACACTGAAGGTAAGTTTCACAAGCACGTGTCAATTATGCAATCCAGGCTCATTGGAGATACAGTAGGTGCCCAGGACAAAATTTTTGGGAACTGTGAAATACATGGCAGGGCTCGAAATTGCGACCGTTTTGGTCGCATATGCGCCAGAAATTTTAATGGTGTTAATCCACCATCTACACTTTTCGAAGAGTGGATAAAAGAATTCCATTGGGTTAAAGTCCGCTATGGAAATGATTAAAGCATTCACCATAAAGCGGGCGTGTGACAGAGTTTGCAGGTAACAGCGTTTGGCACATCTACACAATTTAAGCACAAGAGGTTCTGTTTAATCCTTCATTTAATCGTCAAGATGCTGTCAGCTGTGCAAGTGGCAGCTATATGTAAAATGTGACCGCATACACCATCGCAAAAGGGCTTGCATTCACTGAGATTAAACTAATATTGCAGTCATGAAAAGACCGGTATTGCTATTAAGATGACGTATGCAAATAATAAGTTATATGTCAATAACATCTGTGCAATATCAGACAGCACCAATGAGAACACATCACAGTTATTATTGTTAACTAACATTCATTCCTGTCAACTAGGGCCGCTGGGCGCATGCAGATTTATTTTTTTTGTTGGTTTTGATTAGTGTTGATTTTAAATGCAATAAATCTGTTAATATAAAACTTGTAGTAACAGTGCTCATAATTGGTAGGTGCAACTAAATTTTGGATGGTGCAACAACATTTTTAAAGTTAGGAGCACCAGTGCTACCAATCAAAAAGGTTAATTTCGAGCGCGGCATGGCTGAGATTTTTGACAATCTCAAATATGTCACTGGGCCACGTTTTCATACGTACCATTTGCTTGTCCTTTTTGTAAATCCACCAGATCTACAGAGCAAACTGATCAAGCTGGAAAACCATCCATACAGAGGTTATCGGTCAGTAGTAGTGCGAAAAAGAAACAGTAGTTGTCGGTGGCATCATACCACCCTGTAGCGTTGGCACATAATTGCAGTTTCTGAAAAATTTAGCCTTGGGCACGTATCCACAATGACATTCACATTTCCAATTATGGCCCATTTTCACTGAGCGGTACAGTCCAGTATAGTATAGTAAGGTATGCATTTATTTCTGTTTGCACTGTCAAAGTTACCAAAATAGCGAACCATACCACTTTTTTGGCACCCTTTGCTAAGGGTACCTAGCACAATAGTATGGTATCAAGAGGGTGGAGCTAGAATTCATTGCTGAATGCTATTGATTTACAGAGAATCGTCACTGCCACATGCAACAGTACAAGGAAAGACAACATAGGAAGCACCATTTTTAAAAACGAACAAAACACAACTTCGTAATAATGCATTGATGGTGCACAGCAATTAAGCATTAAACGTGTGTACAGTCTACACTTGAAATAATATGCTTGATTTCTTAAAGGATGTGATATGTGAAGGACCCGTGTAGCTTTCATCTTCAAGCGAGAATGACATTTGTTGCAATTTTCTGGCATACACCTTGCCTACCAAGTAAGGGTACTGTTGGTAGTGGAAACGCAAGTCTGATCAGGGTGACCCGTACCAAACTGTACTGCACTGTACTGAACTGAAAATGTACCGCTCCGGGGGAAACAAGGCTTTACAGTAAAAGAGACAAAACTGTGGCTAAAACATGAAGTACACTTCCTTTGTTCATGTTCCACTTCGGCTTCTGGATAGTCTGTATGACACAATTGACATCATCAGATATCTACACACTGGGTAAACAACAGCACGTGAGCGAGCAATTTGAGCCATCAAAAATGTAGGTTTTGCATACATGCCAAACGGGTCAGTTCAGTCGCCAATTGAATATATTTTTCATGGCTTGCATGCCGACTTTGTGCAAGATGGAGCAGGACACAGATAATGAAATTTATCAGGACCTTCCTTGTAACGCAGGGGTGTCCAGTTCTGCTCTTGAAAGCCAGCATCGTACAGTGTTTAGCTCTAACTTCCTCAAGCACACTTACATGGACGGTTCAATAGCAGAAAGAGTCATAAATTTCCCTAATATAGTGCACTAATTTAGAGGACAGATTAATTTAGATACACATTACATTATTTTCATCCTACCATTCTTTGAGACAATAGAGTATATGTGGCTGTGATATAATAGAGTACACTATATAAATCTCATCAATGTGAGACTACAGTCGTGGCCAAAAGTTTTGAGAATGACACAAATATTAGTTTTCACAAAGTTTGCTGCAAAACTGCTTTTAGATCTTTGTTTCAGTTGTTTCTGTGATGTACTGAAGTATAATTACAAGCACTTCATACGTTTCAAAGGCTTTTATCGACAATTACATGACATTTATGCAAAGAGTCAGTATTTGCAGTGTTGGCCCTTCTTTTTCAGGACCTCTGCAATTCGACTGGGCATGCTCTCAATCAACTTCTGGGCCAAATCCTGACTGATAGCAACCCATTCTTTCATAATCACGTCTTGGAGTTTGTCAGAATTAATGGGTTTTTGTTTGTCCACCCGCCTCTTGAGGATTGACCACAAGTTCTCAATGGGATTAAGATCTGGGGAGTTTCCAGGCCATGGACCCAAAATTTCAACGTTTTGGTCCCCGAGCCACCTACAAATCACTTTTGCCTTATGGCACGGTGCTCCATCGTGCTGAAAAATGCATTGTTCTTCACCAAACTGTTGTTGGATTGTTGGAAGAAGTTGCTGTTGGAGGGTGTTTTAGTACCATTCATTTTTCATGGCTGTGTTTTTGGGCAAAATTGTGAGTGAGCCCACTCCTTTGGATAAGAAGCAACCCCACACATGAATGGTCTCAGGATGCTTTACTGTTGGCATGACACAGGACTGATGGTAGCGCTCACCTTTTCTTCTCCGGACAAGGCCTTTTTCCAGATGCCCCAAACAATCAGAAAGGGGCTTCATCTGAGAATATGACTTTGCCCCAGTCCTCAGCAGTCCATTCGCCATACTTTTTGCAGAAGATCAATCTGTCCCTGATGGTTTTTTTTGGAGAGAAGGGGCTTCTTTGCTGCCCTTCTTGACACCAGGCCATCTTCCAAAAGTTTTCGCCTCACTGTGCGTGCACATGCGCTCACACCTGCCTGCTGTCATTTCTGAGCAAGCTCTGCACTGGTGGCACTCCGATCCCGCAGCTGAATCCTCTTTAGGAGACGATCCTGGCGCTTGCTGGACTTTCTTGGACGCCCTGAAGCCTTCTTAACAAGAATTGAAGCTCTTTCCTTGAAGTTCTTGATGATCCTATAAGTTGTTGATTTAGGTGCAATCTTAGTAGCCACAATATCCTTGCCTGTGAAGCCCTTTTTATGCAACGCAATGATGGCTGCACGCGTTTCTTTGCAGGTCACCATGGTTAACAATGGAAGAACAAAGATTTCAAGCATCACCCTCCTTTTAACATGTCAAGTCTGCCATTCTAACCCAATCAGCCTGACATAATGATCTCCAGCCTTGTGCTCGTCAACATTCTCACCTGAGTTAACAAGACGATTACTGAAATGATCTCAGCAGGTCCTTTAATGACAGCAAATAAATGCAGTGGAAAGTTTATTTTCATGGCAAAGAAGGACTATGCAATTCATCTGATCACTCTTCATAACATTCTGGAGTATATGCAAATTGCTATTATAAAAACTTAAGCAGCAACTTTTCCAATTTCCAATATTTATGTAATTCTCAAAACTTTTGGCCACGACTGTATAGGTAATCAATGTTCCTGGCATCACAGATTGACATTATAGTACAGAACAGCTCTTTCAGCATTATTGTGAACATTATAAGAATGTGTTTGTTTCCTGTGTCATAAAACAGAAGAAAGAGTCTCAGAAACAAGCGTAAATGTCACATCCTTTGGATTTTTGCACCAAAAAATGTCCCAAATCCTTACATATGAAAAATCTGACATATAGCCCCTTTAAGAGGACATCCCTCCATGTGTTTATGGAAGCAAGGTGTCTTCCTGAAATTTCCTTCTTGGTGTATTGGGCTGATAAGCAGAGATTTATAGGTAGTTTCTTTTTTATGACTGGTCTACTTAATTACTTGCTGTGGAGATCAGCTGTGCCCAGCTCTCACAGTAGCTATGTTTCCATCCAAAAATGCGAATTAACTTTATGCGCAAAACTGGAATATCGCATAAAAGATGTGCGAATAAAGCAGCGTTTCCATCCAACGAGTCAAAGAGAACAAAATTGTCACTTCCTGATTAAATGGCACCAAATATCAACAGTAAAACCGGAATTTGCTGAGGTAGGAGAAGCTGCGTGAATCTTTTTTCTTCATTTAATAAATGACTTGCGCCTCAGAAGGCAATGCTGACACGCAGTGAGCGCGTGGTGGCGTTTGAAGGCGTAAGACGCGGAGCACAGACGCTCTTAACAATTCTGGAGGTCATTAATAATATAATAACACTAATACTGAAATGGTTAAGGCATTTTAGAATGACCAAAACAACATTGCAGATGTTTTACAATGTGGTCAGCCTGCTGGTTTGTCCATTTACAAACATTTTTATCATCACATGATCTCTTATAACCAAATCACATGACCTTTTTTTAATGCGCATACTGGAATTTGTTCGGTAAAAGTGTTTCCATCATAGTTTATGCGCATCTTTTCTTATCGAATAAAAAGTTTATCCTACTCAGTTATGCGCATACATTTTGTATGCGCATTTTCAAAATTTATGCGCATCTTAGCGTTTCCATCAACTGATTTTTTTTTATGCGCATATGCAAAACGTGCATAAAAATAGGTGGATGGAAACGTAGCTAGTGTCTCTAAGTGACTCAATGGGAAAGCCTGGCCTGAAATCCATGAATGGGGACTTTTAAACCACTTCATCACTTTCTTGTAGAGAGCAACCACCTACATCCTCAGCATGGCAAGAAAGTAGTCAGGAAATATCCAAGGGTATAAATCACACTGTTTATGACCAATACAGAATTGTGCGTAGAAATATATTTCCAGACATCTACAGAACCTTGAATGTTTCTCTTTTAAATATATGCATGCATACTCTACTTTTCCTTGTCAAGCGCAAGGCTAAACAAACCGTTACACTGAGATAAAGCATTAAAGTGCCCACTGGGAGAACAGACAGTGTGAACTGCGCTGGGGGTGGTTACCATGGTGACAAGCTGGGCCCTTGCTTGGCGGGATGGGGGAGGGCGCTGCCATGAAGAAGGGGCAGAAGAATAGAGGCGAGAGTGGGAGGAGTGTTTTCTGAGGGGGAGAGCGACAGAGAAAGATCATTACACGAATTCCCTGACAGATGGGCCACGGAGCTGTTGAGGCACAACACAGTGACTGAATGGGCAGAAATAATCCGTCTGTTTTTAATAATGACAGAGAACAGAATGTCGATTTAGCCCTGTGCAGAGCCGAATGTGTCAAAACACTCAACGGTTTGTTTATCAGCTTGGCTCTGGACCACTGATTGAGAATCGCAGCCAATACACACAACAGTGTCTTTACAGCACAGAGTAACGGCTCTGTTTTTGACCTGATGTGCCGCTGAAGCCATATTGGAGCATATCTCCCAATCCTATCTGTCTCTATCGATTCCTTCCTTTTCTAGTCTTCATCAATCACCAGCAGAGACGAGTGCAGCTAATGCGAATCCGTCAAAAGGAAGAGCGAAGGGAATGCCGAAAGAAAAAGAAGAAAAAGCCACAGAAACAGCCGCCACAGCAACAGCAACAGAAGTACCACCACCCCCCTCAGACCAATCCTCATCCCCCAAATCCTCCACCAAAAGTCCAGCATCCTGAGCCAACCCACCGCCGGAAACCCAACACCATCCGCCGATTCGATGGAGATGTACTTTCTCCGGTAACTATTCTTCTTTCTCACCACAAATCCATCTGACAGTTATTGTAAAGCAACACTCCACTTTTTTGTTGGAAATAGGCTCATTTTACAACTTCACTAGAGTTGAGTTTCATCATTTTTTAATCTCTGGGCCTAGCGGGCTCTCTAGCTTAGCAATCATTGAATTGACCATTAGCATCTCGCTCAAAAAATTCCAAAAAGAGTTTAGATAATTTTCCTATTTAAACCTTTAAATAGCAACTTTTCATTTTTTTCGGCATTAGTACACAATGTAACTACAAAGTCAAGCTTTAAAACAGGAAAATGATCAAACCGCTTTTTTCGAAATTGTTGTGCAAGATGCACAATTCAATTATTTATGCTAAGCTAAAAGTGCTCCCACCAGACCTGGAGATCGGCTCAACTGTCATCTTAGTTGAGATGTAAAATGAGCCTGTTTCCAAAAAAGTGGAGTGCTTCATTAAAAGCTAATCAACAAAACCTGACAAACCAAACCATCTTTACACTTATCTTTTCCATTGATTAGAGATTGATTACATTCGCTCTTTCTTTTAGAGTTACATCCAGAACTTCCGTGACAGACGTGCGGACAGAAGGGGATACTCTCATGGGCGCTTGATTGGCGGCTCGCATGTTGTCGATTTGGACTATGACTACGGCTCCCAAGTGCCCCTAACAGCCCACACAGGCCCTGTGGTGAGAGGTTGACCCCATATCTTCTCCTCAACAGGAATTGCACTGCATGAACCATTCCGAGAACTTTTGCGGCCGGATCAAATCTAGAGCATGTGGTTATCTTACAGTCGTCTAAATGGCTGACAGGACTATCATACCCAGATCGATTTGCTGTACTCCCATGATTTCTTTCGTTTTTATTACAGAGAAGTTGCAGCAAATGGATTGTTTACTTAAAAAAACAATGCGTAACCACAGTAGGACTCTTGCATTCAACTACACTTTATATGGCTGAAGATGGCTGTGGTATGTTTGCCTGCAACTTTCCCTTAATTAGGCTGCCGTTTCAATCCGTCTGAGAAGAACAGTCTCATTATTGCAGCAGGAGATTGAAAGAAGATTCATTATGTTCCATCTGAACGCAGGACCAAATATGGCCTTGGCTTTTAAGGGACTAAACTGTCATAAAGCATGCGCGGGTTCTGCCAGACAGACTATTCGTGTATCCAGTTTACAGATTTAGACTTCAATCCTCCTGTTGGTTTCTGACCTTTTAAAGATGTTTTAGATAACATTTATGTTTACAGCACAGGCAGGGAAGAGTGTGTCGTTTTTTGTAACTGTTTCAAAAGGCTTTATCTGCTCTGTGTCAGGGCCTACACAAAATCTGTCAAACCGTGTTTGGTGAACACAGTCTCTGTTTAATCTGAGCCCATTGCACAAGCATACAGTATGATGATTTGTGCATCTGTTATTGTTAGCCAATGTATGTGGGGAAAGTGCCACCATTGCGTTTTTGCTGTAGATATTTATGTTTTTTAACCTGCTTTTATTTGTTCGATTACACTACAGATTAAAAGTTTGGAATAGTTATCATTAACACTATATATAGTTCCCTATTTTACTTGATTTAAAATGCAGTAAAACAGTAACATTGTACATGATCTTTTTACAATTTAATATATTTTTTAACATAATTTATTCTTTGGATGGCAAAGTATGACGAGTAATTAGATAAAAAATCATAAATGTAATCACACGTGATATGAGTGATTGCAGATAGACAACTGGATGCTGTTTGGTATCATATAGCATACAATTTGTTGATGCAGTACAGTATATAAAAACCTTTTTATATGCCAAATTGAATTTGTGAGAGCAACGTTCTAGCAAGATTTTGAACATTGAAACATTGAAGTTAACAGAGAATAAAAATGGTAAACAGGAAGTTCAGCCGATTGTGGCATTACAGTATTATAATAGTAGTCGCGTGACAAAACTAATCAAAAGCTATTAGCATATTTAAAAATGTCATCATAATTTTTGATCACAAACTCAAAAACTTTACATACTTTCAGGGTGACTAAGTTTAATAATAATGCATCAGTGCCCTCTTAAAATATATCATTTTATGATGACATTCTAAATGACCCATTTCTTAAAATAGCTGACATGGGAAATTTAAGAATCGTTTGAATTGAAGTCTTGCGATTTATGGTCAAACCATTCACAAGTCATGAGCAAAATACTGTAGCTATTTTTATGTATATTTTTCTTCTATCTGTTTTTTTTGTTTTTGTTTTTCGTTTGTCTGAAGATCAACTATGTTTTGTTAAAATCAAACAGGTAGTCTAGGTAGGAGACATTTGAAAATGTTAAAATGAGACATTTTCTTGATTAATTTTGTTTCTAGCCCTCACAATTTAAACATTAGCAAAATAAATGTTCAACTTAGATAATAAGAAACATTACATACCTGTATGATTTGTGAAGGACTGTGTGACACTGAATGCTGAATTTCAACTTTACCGTACTCGAATAAATTGCATTTAAAAATAATAACAAAAATGTATTACTGTTTTTACTGTATTTTTAATCAAATAAATGCAGATGTAAAAAAACACATAGATGCTTCTTAATTATTCCAAACTTTTGATTTTCATTTAAGACTTATATATAGAAGTAAGCAGGGACTTTTCAGGTGACTCCCAGTTAAATCTCAGGGGCCATGGCACTGAGAGGAGCCCTGGTGATGTAACTGTGAACACTAAAGGCTTTCGTGTGGATGATTTTAAAGTGTCCTTGCCTCCTATGAGAGAGTTTTTGAAAGTGATTAAAGAAAGATTCCTGCGAAGGAAGGAAGAGATTTACAATGGTGGATTTCTCACAGAAAAACATGTGTATGAAAAGGAAAGTGATGGGAGGGAGATACAGACCGAGTTTGTGTGTGTATTTGATGTGTATATGCAGAAATAGAGAGAAATGGAGTGTTTTGTGTGGTGTGTGAAAGCGTTTGTCATCCTGCGGGTGTGGCTACAAGGCTTTAAAGGAACACTCCGCTTTTTTGAAAATAGGCTCATTTTACAACACCCCTAGAGTTAAGCAGTTGAGTTTTACCATTTTTTAATCCATTCAGCCGATCTCCGCGTCTGACAGAAGCACTTTTAGTTTAGCATAGATCATTTATTCGGATTAGACCATTAGCATCTTGCTCAAAAATTACCAAAGAATTTAGTATTTTAGCTATATTTTTTTCATAGCTTGACTTTTTTGTAGTTACATCGTTTACTATGACCAACAGAAAATTAGAAGTTGCTAGGCAGATATGGGTAGGAAGTATACTCTATTTTTCGCATGATAATCAAGGAATTTTGCTGCTGTACCTTGGCTGCAGCACGTGCAATGATATTATGCAGATTCTAACTGGTTGTCCAAGCGTAAGTTTTGGTGCTGAGGACTATTTTCAGGCTGCATAATATCATTACGCCCGCTGTAACCATTGCATGGCAGCAAAGTTCCTAGATTATTACGCCAGAATGAGAGTATGTTTCCTAGACATATCAACCTCTTAGTACATGATGTAACTACTGAAAAGTCAAGCTTTAAATAGGAAAATTAACTAAACTCTTTGGTCATTTTTTGAGCGAGATGCTAATGGTCTAATCCCATTCAATGATTAACGCTAAGCTAAGCTAAAAGTGCTCCCGCTTGACCCGGAGAACGGCTGAATGCATTCAAAAATGTTGAAACTCAACTGTTTAAGTTGTAAAATGCTACCTATTATCCCAAAAAAGTGGAGTGTTCCTTTAATTTCCGATTTACTTTCCTATTTGGATGCAGGGTGATTTCACAGCCAGTTTCCCCTCTGCGTTTATCAGGAGAAATGAAGAGTCCAAGTCTAATCTTTTTCCTCACTCTGAAGTAGTGAAAGGGCTCAAAGGCTTAAATTCCTCTCCGTTTACCGTGTCTTTTAAAGTGACAGCTTGGCTCTCTTGTAAAAAAAACCTGTACATTGTCTAAATGTACATATGCATTTCTGTGTTATTGCTAGTGCTTTGACTTAATTTTTTACATGTTTTTTTTTCTTTTCTAATCAGTGGTTACATCCGTGTGCTGAAGAACTGTCTTTTTGAATTGTCCCGTTGATAGTCATTTGTAATTATAATTTATTTCTAATTTATTAGATGAAGACTTCAGGTGGAGCTCTGTATGTTGTTAAATCGATGTTGACCATTATTATTATCATTATTATTATTATTATTATTATTATTATTATTATTATTATTATTATTATTATTATTGAGCATGTATTTGTACAGTACTGATAACCATAAATGTTGTGCTCCTGAAGTCAAGTGCATGTGTGTACGTGTCCCTTTTCTTTCTTAACACACTGCTGTTTTTTTTAAAAGAAGCTGGCAGATAGATGGGGAAGAACGTGTCGGTGGATTTCTTCAAGGCACGGGGTGAAACGTATTAAATTGTGTGGACCAGTTACTGGGGGGTACGTGCCAGCAATAAAGACAAAACATGCATGAGCGGCTCTCTGATGCACAGCATAATATTCCATTTTAAAAATAAAAGTGCATATCCCTGCAGGGGTAGAATTCATTTAAATAGAAAAATGAAAAATCACAATCAAATGGATTACCATTGTCGTCTTATTATTTTACTCGCACATTGGCATGTGATTTCAGCTGCGTTTTTTCATTGTAATTGTCAGAGATTTTGAATTGTCTGGATAAACTTATTTCCCATCTTATCAGCTGGATGGTTGTAAATTAGTGAATTATTTAAACATTTACAAAATTAAGGCTATGTCTACACTAATCTGGATAAATTTGAAAATGTTTTCTACTTTGTGTTTTTAAAAAGATATGTTTTCGTTTACTAAAAACGCTGTCTCAGTGTGGACGGAATTACAAAACAGAAAGAAAAATATGTGGTTTTGAACGAAAACGTATTGGTGTGGACAATGGCAAAAGTCATTTAATCTTCTTTGTGTTGTTCAAATGCTGTGTACTTTATCAGACTATAAAAGAAAGACATAATTAAACAAAATGTCCTCTTGACGCTTGTCTATTTTATGGAAGTGACCAGCATCAACTTTTTGAAAATCTCACTGAGTGATCTTATGCGACATGCTGTACAGTATATTCCAAGTGGGTGTAGGGTTTGGTGGTAAACGAACCAAAATTGTATTGATTATTTAACGAAAATCCTGATTGGGGATGTACTAATATATATATATATATATATAATTTTTTAAACATTATACATTAAATGAAAAAGTGTCCTTTTATTGCAATTTTATTTCATCGGGCATGTTTCATTGAGAACGAGATGTTAAAATTTCAAACTCCAAATCAAATAAGTAATAAAAATAAAATAGATGTCTTCACATAAATGATGTAAGGCTTTGTCTCTCTTTCCATGATGTAACTACAGAAGAGTCAAGCTTTAAATAGAAAATTAATTAAAACTCTTTTTAAAAATTTTGCTAGAGATGCTAATGGTCTAATCCGATTCAATGATTTATGCTAAGCTGGGCTAAAAGTGATCCCGCCAGACCTGGAGATTGGCTGTACGGATAAAGAAAATGGAAAAACTCAACTGGGGAGCTGTAAAATGATTTTTTTTTTTAAAGTGTAGTGTTCCATTAATACAACAATACAAAGCTGTCACTTCATGCCACCAGACTACATCTCTAGAAGGTAAGTGTAAACAAAGTACTATCTTGTTTCATCATTTCATCACACTGATTTTAATTCAAGGCACTTGAACCTGGCTATTTATACGCTAATGTTTTACAGTGCACAATCTTAAACCCCAAGTCCACTTCTTTATTTGACTTGTCTGTGCCACTGATTTATGTAAAAATATGCAAAAACTCTTTATGTAAAAAGCTTAGCATAGAGGAACCTTATATATTGCAGAGTACTGTCAATTTTTTTCCATAAATGGACTTTTTGGACTAAAAAGATAATGAAATTTCCAGGCATATTTTTTCCCCTTTTAGGCCACATCCAACTTAAGCACATCAGTTTCATCAGTCATAAACATACAGGATCCTTACTGTTTATGGTCCTTATAACCAATAAAACCACTTAATTGTAAATACGTTTATATAAATATTTTAATTTCTTATTTATACAGTTAAAAATGCACATATTTCCCATAAACTATATAAACATATAATTATAACTTTTATAATTGATATTTTTTATTGTTTACTTGATTTTCCACTTATTCAAATGTGCTTCTGTCTTCGTGTCTGTCTTCTCCTCTTTGATATGTATGTACTGTATGTATCCTGAGCTCCTGAAAAACCCCAAAAATTCCTTGTGTGTTTGCGCACACACTTGGCTACTCTGATTTTGATTTCCTCCTTTAAAATCATTTTTAAAAATGACTGTGTATTTACAGCAGTGGTGTTTCAGTGACTGTCCAAAGCATATATGAAAATATTCAGCAATTCTCAGTGTGCTTTCTGTGCTTTTTTTAATCTCATTTGTAAGTCGCTTTCGGATAAAGTGTCTGCTAAATGAATAAATGAAAATATGAATATGAGGCACGCAATTGCTTGATCTGTATCTAGCTGTAACATTTCAAAACCACATAATTTCACACTGCACATTTAGCACAACAGAGGGGTGTTAAAACTGCAGATAATTGTGATACAGTATTTCATAATCTACAGTAAAAAAAAAAAAAAGCTGTGCTCACTCACTTATGGATTACAATGGTTGAATATTCCTTTAGGATATGAACAAAAACAGGTTTACATGTAAGTGTGACATGAAAAGTGATTTTAACCTCCATTTTAAATCCTGCTTAAAGGGACAGTTCACCCCAAAATGAAAATGACTTCATTTACTCACACTCGAGTGGTTTTAAACATTTATGAGTTTCTTGCTTCCACAAAAGAAGATATTTTGAAGAATGATGGTTGCTGGCACCCATCGACTTTCATAGTAGGCAACAAAAAAATACTATGGAGCTCAATGGCTGCCAGCAATCTGCAATCATCCTAACTACATACATTCATAAATGCACAAATCCAATTCATTTGGGCAAATATTTATGCTTTTTACTTGTGAATTCACAAATTACGCTTTGTGTATTTATGAATCGTGTTTTGAATTTACAAATTGGGTTTTGTAAATTGTGAATTGTGCTGCGCATGTGTGAACTTTATTCTGTAAACGTATAATTTTTTAGACCGATCTGGCTCCATAATTTCATATAACCCGGAAATTTCTAATCTTCTTTAAAAGGAATAAACACTTGACCCAAAAATTTTAAGTAAAAGCGTGCAGCTGATCTAAATTAAAAAATGTATTATGATTAATTATTAATTTTCCCCTTGAGCTAATACACTACAAATGACTCAAAAATGTCTGTTAAAAAACATCATAAAAATAGATTTCAATAATCATTTTATACTAGTATCACTAATAGTATCAGTCCTGATGATCATCACCAAAAAATAACATTTCATTTAAAACCCGTAAAGTCCCCAAGAAGTCAAAACTAACCATATGATTTTGTTAGCTCACATTGCTAGTTTTGTGGTGAACAATGCATCTGAGTATGTCATTAACACAAAAAAAAAATGTTTACCCTTGTAATCTTTCATTGAAATCTGAAAATGCACTTCCTGTTTTTTTTCTTCAGTTCAATGGACCCTTTTTACAAGACTGT
This sequence comes from Danio jaintianensis, assembly GCA_903798115.1. Taxonomy (NCBI): domain Eukaryota; kingdom Metazoa; phylum Chordata; class Actinopteri; order Cypriniformes; family Danionidae; genus Danio; species Danio jaintianensis. The sequence goes on from CAIGQV010000001.1 coordinate 3,151,555, forward strand.
TATGATGCGTTTAACGGTCATCATAATCTTAAATTTTTGAAAGTCCCCACAAAAGAAAATAATGTTTTTTTTAAATCAATTTAATTATTTTCTTAAGTAAATTTTACCTTCACAAATGCAAATTCTCAAATAGTAAACCTGCCTTTGTGGTCTTCATTAAAGATATGGAGAATTATATAAAGAACCAGAGGGAGAAAAAGATCGTCTTATTAGATCGTCTAATAAGAAAGCTTTAAAAACTGTCAAAATATGCTCTGCTTTTGAGATCTTCGTATAAGTAACCTTAAATTAACCCTTGTATTTGCAAAAAACCTTTAAAGTTTTTTTTTTCTCTTTCTCTCTTCTCTTTATCTCTTATGATGTTATTTTTTTCCATTGTTTCATACTGTACTGTACTTTTTGTCAATGTCACTTGTTGATTGATACTGTAATTTGTGTTTTATGTACTGTTATGTATGTATGTTCCTGGTTTCAAAAATAAAAAAATCTTTGAAAGTTTTTAAAATTTTGATTAAAAAAAAAAAAAACGTGAGAACATTTTTATGCATTTCTGTATGTATTATATCATCTTGCGTCAAATTACGAAAAATGAATTACCGCTTGTGAGAGGTGTTTCTAATGCAGCGTCTATGGGGCTGAGAGCAAATTTGACGTTAATCTTTAAAATATATATATTTTTTTTCCTTTTTCTGAAAGTCTTGATAACACCATCATGGAGTTTTTCTTTTATTATTTCAGCAAATAGGGTTGTAAAAAAAACTTATTTGTTGTACTCTCCCATTCACTGCGCTCTAAGTTTACCCAGCTATGACGGCTTCCTCTACTGAGAAACCCGGAAATGTGAAAAGGGTCCATTGTCAGATTACATATATTTTAGGAATTGGGCGTGGCTAACACACTTAACCAGCTTCTACAGTTTTGACAACAAACTGAAATTGTGAGGACGAGGAGGAGTCTGCTTGTTTGTAATAACTCTTCTAAAACCCCTTTCTCGATCTTTCTGAATGAAATGCCTACTTTACTACATCCATTCAGCCCGCAGTAGAAAAAACAAGCCATGCTCACTGCTTTCTAAAATCCATTTAAAAATCTATTTCTCTAGGAACTGCGTCACAATACGAAGAGAAAAAAAACGATCGCAGCTTCCGGTTCATGGGGACTTTAAACTCGATTTGACATATTGTAATGTTTTTAATTAGCTTGCGTAGCCTACATAATGCAGCAGTCCACTCCAAAATGACAAAAACGATTAAAACAAAATATAAAAGCACACAAATGAAGATGATGATTTATTTATTACAGCGACATAAAGGAAAGCTTCTATTATTATGAAAGACTTTTCCCATCCGCTACATGGTTCTTTTTGGTTACTTCCCTCTGGAAGACGGTATAAAGATTCCTTAGTGAAAAAAAGCCAAGTACAAGAAGACATTTATTCCCACCGCTATTGGCATTTCAAATAGGATCTCAAAATGAAATTTGTATTTCTGAACGTATTTGTGCTTGTATATTTGTATCTATTGTATCTGTATTGTTGCGTGTGAGCCTCTGTCTGAAGACCATTTTCGAACCCCTTTTGGGGATCAACAATAATGTGTTTTGAATTGAATCGAATCGAATTGAATCAAAATGGCTGTAAAAAAACATTCATTCATTCATTCCTTTTCTTTTCGGCTTAGTCCCTTTATTAATCAGGGGTCGCCACAGCGGAATGAACCGCCAACTTATCCAGCATATGTTTCACGCAGCGGATGCCCTTCCAGCTGCAAGCTGTCACTGGGAAACATCCACACACACTCATTCACACACATACACTATGGACAATTTAGCTTACCCAATTCACCTATAGCGCATGTCTTTGGACTTGTGGGGGAAACCGGAGCACCCGGAGGAAACCCACGCGGACACGGGGAGAACATGCAAACTACACACAGAAACCCCAACTGACCCAGCTGAGGCTTGAACCAGCGACCTTCTTGCTGTGAGGCGAACGTGCTACCTACTGCGCCACCGTGCAGCCCTTGTAAAAAAAAAACAATGCCTACAAAATAACCAATAGTATCTGCTTCGTTTCTTCGGTAGTCTAAATGAAACATCTCGACCAGAACTTTGCTTGTCAGATGACGAGCACAACTGTATTTACCTCAGAGAAGAAGTTTGTCAGATAATGAACACAGCAGTATTTACCTCAGAGAATAAGTTTGTCAGATGACGAACACAACAGTATTTACCTCAGAGAAGATTTGTCAAGTTGTTGTTTTTTTTCTGCAGAGCTTACATTCATGTTTTATAAGGTAAAAGTGTAGTCTGGTTTGTGTGTGCTCAGTCTCAGACAGACGGGTCGAGCTGGCACGGCTTCTCTTTCATTTATGTCTGTGTGCTCAGAATACATGCTGTCTGTGGTGGTCTAGATTCTCCTGATTAGAAGACACTATCTGTGGACAGTCTTAGCGTGATTATATGCTCCCAATTATAGCCCGTTTTCTCTTCTCTTATATTAATAGCCTGAGATCTCTGTGTGATTTTTGTCTTGTCATATCATTAGAGCAGTGCTTCTCGATGCTTTCAAGGCCCCCAGCATGTCCACAAAAATATATTCAATAATATTCAAGAAAACTTTTATTAATCATATTAATCTTTGAACACTGCAGGATACTTTATGCATTAAAAGGTAACTAAAATAAATGTAATTGGCTTTTATGTGTCTCATTGATAGTTATTTTTTGAACATTATATCTTTATTGTTTTTTAAAGAGAGAAAGAACAGAAAAAAAACACTTAATGTCAAATTATCTCTACACATATGACTATACCATCATTTTACATCTAATTTTCTAATTTTACACTTTACTATTTACTCTATCCAAGTTACAAGAAAAAAACATACAAAAAAATGCATGGTGGCGCAGTGGGTAGCACGTTCGCCTCACAGCAAGAAGGTCGCTGGTTCGAGCCTCGGCTGGGTCAGTTGGCGTTTCTGTGTGGAGTTGGCATGTTCTCCCCGTGTTCACGTGGGTTTCCTCTGGGTGCTCCGGTTTCCCCCACAAGTCCAAAGACATGCGGTGTAGGTGAATTGGGTAAGCTAAATTGTCTGTAGTGTATGGATGTTTCCCAGTGATGGGTTGCAGCTGGAAGGGCATGCGCTGCGTAAAACATAAGCTGGATAAGTTGGCGGTTCATTCCGCTGTGGCGACCCCAGATTAATAAAGGGACTAAAGCCGAAAAGAAAATGAATGAAAAATAAATAATTAAACATCATTGATAGTTATTTTTAATGTCAATTTATGTTGAATTGATTAGAAATGAAGATTATTATTACTATTATTATTCATAATTATTTTAGTCTATGAGCGTTTTTGTTAATGAAAAATAAATAAATAAAATAATGTTTGTTGAATGTTCCTCAGAATTCCATCTGTTTTAAGCCATATTTTACATGATTCTTCATTATTTGTCATTTACTTGAAAATGATTAATAAAGATACGATTTTGTAACAATTTTTAACTCACAATTTCTATTTTTGTATTAGAATAAAATGTGTATTTAGTAAAACCGAATCAGAATTTAAAAATTAGGTTTTCTAAATCCACATTTTCAAAGAGGTTTAAGATAAAAACAAGAAAAAATAACATTGTTTAAGAAAACTAGCACACTTATAAAATATATAAAGAAATAAACAAACAAATAAATAATATTTTTAAATATTATTATTATTATTATTATTATTGTTATTATTATTGCCATTGATGGTTCCATTAAGAACCTTTATCATATGGAACCTTTGCATTACACAAAAGGTTCTTTAAAATGGAAAATATTTCATTTAAAATGCTCAAAAATTCACTCTGAAACTGTTGCACCAACACAATTCTTTCATGTTGTGCCAATACAAACCAATTAAGTTAGCTCAAATGTTTTTACAAATTTAAGTGGATTGAACACAAAAGAAATAATTTGTCCCCAAAACTAAAAAGTCCAAAAATTGTGTTGTTTCAGCTCATTTTAAATAAGTAGTTTAAAAGTAATTTAAAAAATCATTTATTTATTTATTCATCAATCATGTGTATGTAAATGGTTCCTTTAAGAAACATTCACCAAAAGGTTCATTTAGGAACCAAAAAAGGTTCTTCTATAGCACCACTGTAAAAACACTCAGTTTGAAGGATGCTGTTAAATGGTTTAGATAAAATAAAAAATATGTAGAGTTTTCTTTTAAGGTGTTTAAATCCAACGACAATTTATACTAATGTTTTTTTTTTCTCATCTAATTTTAAAAAAAGACTGCAGGTTGGTTCATCTCTGCGTTCTTGGTGTCCTTTGTGAATTGAATTCCCAGATAAAAGACTCGACGTGAAAGTAACATCACAGGAGTGTTCCTGAAAAAATCTATTAATTCATGTATATAAATTGGTTTTGATTCCCCCAGCTTAGCAGCATATAACCTCTCCTTTCATTTGTAGTTTCAGACATAGAAACAGACATGGCGGTCTGAAACACAGCATAGCCCTGGAGGCTTTCTAAAGGTCAGAGTTAACGCTAATAAAAGCGTCTCATTAAGGTTATGAAGATGCGCTCATAGTCTGTCAGTATAAAGTGAGGTAACGGTGAGGAGAAGGTTGTGTGAGTTGGCACAGATGCTCCTGTCTTCGCCTCAGGAACAAAGAGCTTGATGCTGAATTACAACACAAGGCGGTTATTTTGCTGTGAAATTTCCTGACTTACTCACCCTGTCAGTTCAGTCTCAAGTCTCAGACAGCCATCTAGCAGTCTTTTTATCTGCTAAAAACTTTTTTTTTAACTTAAGATTTGTGATTTTAGGAACAATACATGGAAATATATGCAAATTGCATATATGGTATTTAAGTTCCTATTTTGATTTTACATATAAAATAGATGTCATATATGAAACATATATTTCTAAATAATGCAAAAATGGATGCCTATTTTATTTTTCAATCATTGGAATTACAAATACGTATATTATTGTACATATTGTATATATTTATTGTATAAATATGTATATTATACAAATATGTCCAAATATATTAGATATAATTATCCATGTATAGGCGACGCGGTGGTGCAGTGGGTAGTGCTGTTGCCTCACAAGATTGTCGCTGGTTCGAGCCTCGTCTGGGTCAGTTGGCATTTCTGTGTGGAGTTTACATGTTCTCCCCGGGTTCGCGTGGGTTTCCTACAGGTGCTCCGGTTTGCCCCCACAAGTCCAAAGACATGCGCTATTAGTGAATTGGGTAAGCTAAATTGTCTGTAGTGTATGTGTGTGAATGAGAGTGTATGAGTGTTTCCCAGTGATGGGTTGCAGCTGGAAGGGCATCCGCTGCGTAAAACATATGCTGGATAAGTTGATGGTTCATTCCACTGTGGCGACCCCTGATTAATAAAGGGACTAAGCCGAAAAGAAAATGAATAAATGAATATGTATGTATATGTTCATATATGGTCATATATGAACACATAAAGTTATAGCTAATACATATATATTGCAAATATTGCCATATTCCATTGTATTTTGAAGTCATTGAAGTTCTTGATTCTGATTGGCTGGAAGGTGTGCAAGAAAATCATTCAGTGCACAGGTAGTTCAATTTTGATCACAGTTCGAAATAAATGTGCTACCTTCAAACTTATAGTAGTAGTAAATAGTAGTAACCATAGCAACTCAGTGACAGGGAGCTGATTGGTATTAACTCACAAATATGCTCCAAAATATTAAAGAGGTTGCTACATGTATATGAGCTATTAGATATGCCCCTGTCATGCACGCACACACACACACACACACACACACACACGCACACACACACATATATATATAATATTTCTTTCAGCCTGATCTCATGAGAAAATGTAAGTATTTTACGTTTTGTCAGGTTAGTGGCTACGAGTTCAGTCGTATGAAAATGTACGATTTTAAAAAGGAGGCGTGGCACCCAACCCCACCTCTGAACTCAACCGTCATTGGGTGATGAGCAAATCGTACTAAATTGTATGATCTTGATCGTACAAATTCATACGAATTAGCCACTAAATCAAAAAGTTACGAACTGCCGTAAGATTGCGTTGATTTTTTTGCATTTTTTTGTATTAGAATAGGCTAATATGTTTTGCATGGAAAATTAGTGGAAAGGTTCAAAAACATGTTTTTAAAAACATTTCCTAAAAAAAAAAACTGGCTTTCATTTTATAGGAGAAAATACAGTGAATTTTATTGTTTTGTAGCTGTGGAACACAGTGTCTCAGATATGACCCAACCACACACACATACATTCATTAAAACAGAAACTCTGAGCTCATATGGCCACTTTCTGAACACTCCAGACAGCATCACACCATTTCACTTTTTCTCCCTCTGGTTCTTCAGCTCACTTTCCTTTTGTCTCCATGCGTCATCCACACATGTGGTAATGGGTCACGGCAATACTGGGTGTGTGCTTAAAAAAGCCTGAGGCCATCAGTGAAAATGCAAGTTAGGGAAAGGGATTCTGTGAAACTCGATCTGTTTCTCAAGCTTTACATGATGTCCTGCTGGTGCTGTGTGGACTCGCTGACGACCTGAAAAGAGCGGAAACAAGGGGAATATTTAGAGGAAGAGTACTGGAATAGCATACAGATGATTCACATGCACAGATATGAACAGAATACTTCAAAAAGTGAATAAGAAACAGAGCTTTCAAAAGTGAAAACAGACATGTTGCAGCTGTAAATCAATGTGAGTGCAAGGACATTCTTAGATATATGAAGTTCTCCGTTTGGGCTGTGCAGAAACACTTGCTGTGATATTGAGTAGAGCAACAAACAGTGATACATGTGAGGTTTTGGTGGAGTCTGTAGTGCAGCCCAGTGCTGGTTAATAGGGAACAGGGTTTAGAAAAAGTGTTTGAGAAAAAGATAAAACAAATGAGCTGTGGCTGAACTTACACGCTGAGCACTGAGAGCGCTCATGCCCTCACTAGTTGTCCTAGTCTAGAGTAAAATAGCAGATTATTTGGATGATGATTATATAAATGCGTGTAGGCAGAATCAGAAAGAGCTTTATTGCCAGGTATGTTCACACATACGAGGAATTTGTTTTCGTGACAGAGCTTCTACAGTGCAACAGAATTACAGAGACGGGACAAAAAACAGATAATAAATATATTTTAAAAATAAAAGTAAATAGTGAATGCAAATATACAAATTGACAAGTGTATGTACAGGAATATTACTATATACAACGTTATATGGCAGCTGTTATGTGCAAATTAGCATGTAAAAATTTGTTGTTAAATAAGTGTTTATGTGTATAAAAAGTGTATAGCAAGTAGTGATGTTTGTTCCATAATTACTATCATTCAAGTGTTCATGAGATGGATTGCCTGAGGGAAGAAACTGTTTCTGTGTCGGGCTGTTCTGGTGCACAGTGCTCTGTAGCGTCGACCAGAAGGTAAAAGTTCAAAGAGGCAGTGTGCTGGGTGTGAGGGGTCCAGAGTGATTTTGGCAGCCCTTCTGCTTGCTCTGGATAAGTACAGTTCTTGGAGAGTAGGGAGGATTGTACCAGTGATTCGCTCAGCACTCCGAACTATTCAGTGTATGTGTTTATGTTTAAAACACATTTATAAAGTCTGTAGAATCCATTTTTTCTTTGAAAATAGGCTAATTTTACAACTCCCCAAAATTAAATAGTTGAGTTTTATCATTTTTTAATCCATTCTTTAGCTAAGCTAAAAATGCTCCTGTCAGACCCTCAGATTGATTATCTAAGGGTCTGACAGGAGCATTTTTAGCTTAGCTTAGCTTAGAACAGATGTATCTACAGAAGAGTCAAGCTTTAAATTGGAAAATTATTGAAAGTCTTTGGTCATTTTTGAGGGAGATGCTAATGGTATAATCTGATTCAATGATTTATGCTAAGCTAAAAGTTCAGAACGGCTAAATGGATTAAAAAAATGGTAAAACCTGGTTCAAACCTGTTTGCGGTCCTTTCTTCTGTTAAACACAAAATAATAATACACTATAGAAGCAACCATTACCACATTCCAAAACATTCCAACATTAACATGTTATATTTATTTATTTATTTATTGGCTTTTTGGCCTCATTTACCCATTTACCGCATTTAGAATAAATAAACTTTATTTGGCGGCACTACTACTGTTTTAAATGCTGTCAAATATGATGTTTTCATTCATATATACAGATTTATTTATAGCGTAATTCACTGTAAAAATGGTGGGTTCCACGCAATCCCTTCATGAAGTGAAGTGAAGTGAAGTGAAGTGAAGTGAAGTGAAGTGTAGTGTGGCCAAGTATGGTGTCCCATACTTGGAATTTGTGCTCTGCATTTAACCCATCTAAGTGCACACACACAGTTAGTGAACACACACATACCGTGAACACACACCCGGAGCAGTTGTCCCAACAAAAAACGATTAAGTTAACATAATTGTTTTTATAAATTTAAGTGGATTGAACATAAAACAATTAAGTTTCCCCCCCAAAAAACCCTTAAGAATTGTGTTGTTTCAACTCAGTAGTAATTTGAACAAGCATAAAAAGTAATTTTTTGAATGTTCTAAACCTTTTGTCTAGCCATGTTAACTGCTTGAACACCAAAGAAGATATTTGGAAAAATGTTGGAAACCTGTAGAAATTGATTTACGTAGTACTGTTTTTTTTTTTATACTATGGATTTCATTGGCTATTTTCAAAATATTTTCTTTTGTGTTTAACGGCAAAAACGAATCTCATAAGGTTTGGCACTCTTTGAGGGTTTGGTGAACAATCCTTTAATGACAATAACAGCATCAAGAAATGATTGGACACTCTGGCAGGTCTGTGTTTGTTACCTCGCCATCGCGGGTCTCGATGGTCTTGATCAGGACTGTTTTCTTCGAGTGGACTTCAGATGAGCGTTGTTGTTGTTGTTGTTGTTGCTGCTGCTGCTGGTGGTGGTGCTGCTCTGGACTGGTCTCTGTGGAAACAATTCACAGGCTTGCATCATTAAACTCAGCCTTCACATGGTAAGTACATAAATACTGCATTATTGATGCCATCTTTGTATGAGCTGCTCAGAAACAACAAAACAAAAACAGAGGAAGTGTTTAAATAAAAACCAAACAAAAGCTTTGCTCCCTCTAGTGGAAGAAGAAGACAAGAGCTTTGGGCAAATATCTATATTATTAAAGGGATAATTCACCCAAAAATGAAAATGACCTCATTTATTTTCTCTCATGTTGTTTTAAACCTTTATGAGTTTGTTTCTTCTCAACACAAAATAAGATATTTTGAAAAATTGCTGGTTGCTGGCACTTATTGACTTCCATAGAAATCAATTGGTGCCAGCAACCAGCTTTTTTCAAAATATCTTCTTTTGTGTTCAACAGAAGAAAGAAACTCAAATAGGTTTTGGAAACCTAGGTTTCCTAATAGGGAATAGAAAGGGTGAGTAAATAATGACATAATTTTCATTTTTGGGTGAACTATAATAATTTTAAACGATTTTAAAGGGGTAGTTTATCTAAAAACGGTGTCATGGGTACGTTCTTTTCCCCATTTTATTGATAAAAATATTGACAACAACAATGTTAGAGTGAGCATAGGACCGTTCATGGCTAAAATGATTCATTATTATTATTATTATGTACAATTATTCCCTTTTTTTATTCTTTGTTATTAAATATTTTACATTTCCGCAGTGAAACAGTTCTATTTCTTTTTGTTGATTAAAATAAATACTACAACTACTACTATTCACCTACTACTATACTGCTACTAGTTTTACTAATAATACTAATTATTATTATTATTATTATTATTGCAGTTTGATGTGTTTCCATAATTATTTCTGTTTTTAATTAAATATTGCTTACAGCTTTGGAATTTGTGGTAAACTATTAATTGCTGGCTCTGCAGCTTTTATTTAAAATCAAAAAGCTTTTGAAACAGAAGAAAGAAATTCCAAATAAGTTTTGAACCACTCTAAATGGTGAGTAAATTTTCATTTTTGAGTGAACTATCCCTTTAAGGGGTGTGAAAGTAAACTCTAAAGAGCCTACCTCTGAAACTCAAGGATGAAAAGGACTGCGCGGGCAGAGAGATCCTGAAATGAACATAAATAACAATATGAAATGTGCACTATTAAATTAGATAACAAACAGTACAAAAGCCCTTTCTCTCTTACCTGCTCTCCTCTCCTTCCAGAAGCTTTCTGTAGGTGGCGATCTCCACATCCAGAGCCATCTTCACATTCAGCAGATCCTGGTACTCGCGGAGGTGGCGGGCCATCTCGTCTTTCATTTTGGCGATCTCAGCCTCGAGACGGGCAATGGTGTCCTGATAACCACCGGCCTCGCGACCCATCCGCTCCTCCGTCTCCCTCATTTGCCTCATCAGAGACTCGTTCTACACAAAAGATGGAGAAAGCACAAGCAGCTGTGAGTTAAACTGATTTACAATCGTTGATGTTGTTCATTACTCATAGCAAATTACATAATAAAAACTATAGCTAGTAATGTAATTTATTACATTATTTAGGTAACGTCTAAAGGACTACTTTTGGATTACTTTTTTGGATTACTTTTGACCTAACTTGCTTTAGTACCATACTGATATATAACTATAAAGAGAAATATATTTCACTTAAAGGCACAATATGTAATTTTCGCCACCAGAGGGCATGTATTCACAAAAAACAAAGGTGTAGTTTCATGACTGAGTGAATGAGTGTAGAATCATGGGATTGTGGTCTTCATTACATCCTACAGGATTCCTGCAGATATCATGTTCACGGATGAGCTAAAGTATTTGAAACTTATTATGGTAGTATGAAGCAGAGTAAAGGCTCATTCACACTACCAGCGACATAGTAGCTGCCTTTTGCACTGGGTGGTAACTGAAGTCGCTAGTGGGCATTCTCTCTTTAAGGTTGCTTAGGTAACATATGATTTTCACTGACAGCAAATGAGTTTTCTTGCTGCTGAAAATTATATAATAAAAATATGGAGGGGAAAGCACTAAATAAAAAGAAGAGAAGTTTTTATTGTGCCACGTCGCTTCTGGTTCTTTCTGACATCGTTTTAGCATACTAAATACATTTCAAGTTTCTGTTATAATGCTTGTCTCACATTATTTCTTTGAATTTGAACATTCTTAGAAACATTTGGAATAATGTAAGTAAATAAGTCAGCAAAAATGTATAACACTGTTCTAGTGGTTTTTGGATAAATATATATGAAGTATATCTAAATATGAGTACTTTAAACTGTAATATAATGTAATATAAAGTGCTGAATGTTTGGACTCCAGACTGCATGCAGTCAGTTTATAATTATTAAACACGCGCTGTAAATTACTGTAAATATTTCACAGGGTTATTATCTTTGGTTCTTTACTGAATCAAATTTACTCATGGAGAACCTGGGGGAACATATTAAAGACTTCATATAGTAATACAGTGGGTGCAGGTGTTTGGAGGCTCCACTAATATTTGTTTTGGCTGGTAAATTAGGTTTGGAGCCCATGCGCAGTATCTTGAAGGACTTACGGTGCCCTTGAGAGAGTCAATCTCGCAGGTGTAGGACTGGAGCTGGTGACGGAACTCCATGGTCTCCTGCTTGGCTTGTCTGAGAGCCTCGTTATTCTTATTTACTGCCTGGTTCAGATCCGAAACCTGAGTGCGAATCATAGCTTGCAGTCATACATCTGAATATAGGCTGAATATCTTTCACACAAAGGATTATAACTATAATTATAATGTTAAATATATAGCTCTAAATAAATTTCAAAATGTAAAAGAATAGAAAAGTCTACTCTGACACTATAATGATAATGAACAAGAGGAACAATATCATTGGAATCACTATCAGAATTATTAACTTCCAGCTGGTTTTGAACAATAATAAAACAATAGGGGTCCTTCTCTGATGAAGTCAGGCTTCAGCCACAATATTCTTAACCACGCCCCTTTTTTACTGTTAGTTTACTATGAGGGAATGCACAAAAAGAAAGCCCCGCCCCTTACTCAATATTCTGTATTAGTTGGAAGTACATCAACATGCTAAACATGCTAAGTCTTTAGAAGACTTTAAATCAGTGGGTAGATGGTAAAACAGAATCTTATTGTGCGTTGGTGTGGATGCTAATGTAGCTATCATGTTGCTAACAGGCCATATAGCCTTTGAAATGTATGTCAAACTAAATCTAACATCTCTGATACAGACCTTAGACTTATACCAGTCCTCGGCCTCGCTGATATTCTTGGCAGCGATAGCCTCGTACTGCAGGCGAATGTCTCTGAGGGCTGCAGTCAGGTCTGGTTTGGACATGTCCATTTGGATTTGCACCTGACTCTCCTGCATCTGGTTCTGCAGCTCACGGATCTCCTAAAGGAAAAGGCAAAGACAGATACATAGCTTCAGAAGGCACTAATTAGCATATTATGAGATTAGATCTTTATTAGCACTGACAGTTCCACAAAAAAATTTTTTTTAATATCCATTAAACTTCATGATAGATCATCACTAAAGAAATCACAGTAAATAAAATAGAACTGTTCATTTAAGAATGGAAAAGTTATTTGTGGAGACCAAATTCTTAATTTACACTCTTAAAAAGGTCTGTGATGCCAGAGAAGAAGCATTCTCCCCCTGAGAACTGTTTAGACAACAGTTCTTAAAAGAACCTTTATTTTGAAGAACATTTAGAACCTTTTTACACTACATAGAGCCTTTTGAGCAGTGGAAAGATTATATGAACATAAACAGTTCTTCATTGAACCACAGTTGCCATAAAGACCCTTTATTTTCTTGATTGCAGCTGCATTTTTTCTCTCTCATCTCTGATAGCTAATTGTAGGACTGTGGGGCCTTGTAAGGCCTTTTTCTTTTCCCACCGCTCTGCTCACAGCTGTGTCTCAGAGAATCTGTCTCTGTTTAATTATAGGGATGCATCTGTTGTGCAGCTTTACACTGCCCCCTCACTGTCAGACACACATGTGACCATTTCATCCTTACATGTCAAATAAAAAGCAGAGAGAACATTTAAAGAACTTGACTTCAGAGGCTTGTGAGTAAAGGTCGTTGTATGTGTTGTATGCTGGGTATGAGAGTGGGGGAGGTCATAGGCACAGAGACTAACAGTTACTCACGTATATAGTCTTGGAAAATGGTTAGGGGTGTAAATTGGATGAATACAAACCTCCTCGTGGATCTTCTTGAGGAATGCAATCTCTTCATGAAGACCTTCGATACGTCTTTCCAGGTCCAGCCTGGCCAGAGTGGCAGAATCGACATCCTACAGAAAACACAACCATTGTGCCATTCAGCCATTTCTATTTTCACATTTAATTTATTTGTATTTATATGCATGTATACAGGGCCTAAAACTAACACTCGACAAACACTTTGTTCATTCTTATAATGCCTGAGAACATGAAATGGTTCTGTCAATGCAATCTCACAAAAATTCGTAACTTTTCATTTAATGGCTAATGTAAATGATCTCATTCATACATTGTAGTACTGTTTGCTCATCCACCAATGACTGTTGGGTGTAGGGGTGGGGTTTGGGGGCACACCTTTTTTGAAAAATCTAATGTTTTCATACAAATAAAATCGTATGAATTACTACGAATTAGTCACTTTTCTGACAATATGTAAAGTAGTTACGTTGCTTTCTGAGATGAAGCTGGGTTTTACTCACTCACTCACTGTCCTTTGGCTTAGTCCCTGATTTATCAGGGGTCACCACAGTGAAATGAACCACCAATTACTCTGGCATATGTTTTCCCTTCCAGCCCCACTGGGTTTTGACTATTTTGTGTAAATATATCATTTAATGATGCATATTGAGCAGCTCATGTTAACAGCGTTTTTAGTTTCTCAGAGCTCGGTTCACAAGTGCTGTGAGTTTTAGTGAATTTGAAAATGCAACGTGTCTAGTTCATAATAAGAATAATTGACCAATCTGTGGTCAAGCAAAATAAAACCTCTATAATTTAACATCTGAACTCAAAGAAATACAGTCTTAAATATATCTTACTAATATGATTTACATGAAATCACAAAATACTACTACTAATAATAATAATAATATCATCATCATCATCATAAATAATAATAATAATCATCATCATCATCATCATCGTGTTGAAAAAAAAAGTTTTTAGCTCTTTGTACTATCATGTTAAACCTATAATTTTGAACAAATATTGACTGCTTGCATTTTGGCCATGTTTTATGTGTCATCCAAGGTAACTGGAATTGATCTCTTAGACAAGATTTGACTGAAAAGTAAAGATTATATACATACAGCTCTAAAAGCAGAAAGGTTGTTTTCAGCTTCCTCTTTCTGGTGGATCTCCTCTTGAAGTCTGTGGAAGAAAGAGACATTAGAGCATACTGCCCGAGAGACGTTTCAAAAATGGCCGCCGAGTGAAATGACTTGCCTTAAATTGACTTTGACACAAAATAAGATATTTTGAAAAATGCTGGTACCGTTGCTGTGATACATTGACTTCCATAGTAATTTTTGTGTTTCAAAGAAACTCATTCTAAAACCACATTGGAGAGAGTAAATAAGGTAAATTTCATGTTTGTGTGAACCCCCTCTTTAAGGAAGAAGATTTTGTGTTATCTAGAAATGACTTCATGGCCAGAAATAGAGTCTCTTCTAATGTCCAAAGTGTCTTTGAGATACTCTGACAGCGGCTTTCAAGTTGTTATTTCTTCATGCACAGAACATTATATTCTCAAATATACAGACTGGAATCACACATTGCTCCGGTTTAATGTAAATGTCCATGGGTCAGCTATGCTGTTAATGTGCCACATATCCAGTTTCATGAACGTAATTGTTGGCAGCCAGATGGCATCTGATATTTTCATCAGAGAGATGAAAGGTATCGTGACATAAATAATACCATGTCAAAATTAGTGGCTCTGTGGACTCGAGTAAGTAACGGAAAGCTTCTACACTCAAAAAATGACTTTTGAACAACTGTTGCTTGTTCAAACTACTTATATAAAATGAGCTGAAACAATACAATTCTTGAGTTTAAAAAAAATTTGTTTTATGTTCAATCAACTTAAAATTGTAAAAACTATTAAGTTAACTTAATTAATTTGCGTTGGGACGACATGAAGGGATTGCATTTTTTTCTTAACTTTTTTACTTTAATGAGTAACCAGAACATAAAGAGATAGTTCACCCAAAAAAAGAAAATTCTGGCATCATTTACTCACCGTCCAGTTCAAACCTGTCTAAGTGTCCTTCTTCTGTTCAACACAAATGAAGATATTTTGAAGAATGTTGGAAACTTCCAGCATTCTTCAATATATCTTCTTTTACAGCAAAAAAGATACTTCTAAAGTTTAATTGGACCAATTTATGTGTGAGTAAATGGTGAAGAATAAAAAAAATTTGGGCGAACTATCCATTTAAAGCTCTGAATAGCCTCTATTTCAAAGCCGCTCACCATCGGGTTCACTTTGAGTGATGTATCTGCATAGCAATTGCTTTTTGTAGGATATGAGCAGTTATCTTTATTTAGAGCTGATAATGTGAGGATGTGGTCTCTGTGGTTCCTTTAAGTGCAGTGCACTCATACAGATAGACACACACACTATGTGCGAGTGTTATTTTTAGGGGGCATGCATTCTCTACAGTGCTGGGGGGTTTACTGAAGAGCCTAATATAGCAGGCTAATCTGGGCGTAATGTGACTCTGGGTCCCTTTTTTGCAAATTGCAATAACACTTGTGGTTACCATATGCACCGTGACATAAGCATCCTTTCATTCATGTTGTCTTTAAAGTCTCAGGTGGTCCTGACCCCTGTCATTCCTGTGTGGTCTAGATTTTCACTCATTTTTTTCTTTTCTTCAATACATATCAATCATACTGTTGTGGGGAGACGTTAGGAATAGTACATAGATATCTAATAAATGTCCTTTCTCTCGTTCTCATCAAAATGACATGCATGAGTTACGAGCACCATCATGACTCTCCGTTTTGAGCTGTGACTTCCTCCAGGCTCCGTGTGTTATATAATAAATGTGACTATAGGACTCCGTGAAGTGTGCAGTTATGTACTCTCCGAGAAATAAACCAAATCACTTCAGCACAACACTGGACTTGCAGAGATATATTTTCACTTTGCACATTTTTTTCTACTGTCTGGATATAAGAGATTAAAGCTAGTGTTTGATCAACAACCACATTTAAAAAAAAAAATTCTGAAGTTAAATAAAATGTACAAAGCTCCACACATACTGTAGCATGCCAGTGGGAAAAAAAAGGTTATTATGAACTCAAATAAACATATTCATATCTAACTATACCATAGCTAACTAACTATACTAATTATACTAACATAACTAACTATACTAATTTACAGTTTTTTTTCACTTAAAATTTTTTTAACCTCATTTTTAATTGGATAGTTCACCCAAAAATGAATATTCTGTCATCAGTTACTTATCCCCCTCTTGTTCCAAACCTATTTGAGTTCTTACATCTGTTGGCGACAAAAGACGGTATTTTTTTGGGAAGTCAATGGCAAATTCAAACTCAAAAGTAAATGGAGAACAAATTTTGAGTAAACTCTTTAAGTAGGCCTAAAGCATGCACATACTTTGATAATTTGTTCCCTTGTTTCACCAAATCATAGCCAAACTGTAATGATTCTTTCCCTTGTTGCAGTTAAGTTAGTTCGACATGGCCACGATTTACTAAAATGGTTTCATAGTTGATTCATCATTGATTCTCCCTCATGTGGTTTAAAGCTTTATAAGATTCTTTTTTTGTTAAAAAATTCTAGTTGCTGAGACCCAATGACTTTCATTGTAGGAAGAAAAATACAGTGGAGGTCAGTTGGTGACAGCTACCAGAATTATCCCAAATATCTTCTTTTGTGTTCAACAGAAAAAGTCAATGATGGCTGAATTTTCATTTTTGGGTGAGCTATCACTTAGAGTTCTAGGGGTATTTGTGGCAAATTAGTAAATTATGTGTTACATGAACAAATTGAAAAGTTCAGATGCAAAAAACTTAAAGTGCCATCTGAAATTTTCTGCTAAAATGAGTATTTTTGTCAGCCTCTTATGTTTGTTCTCAGTCATTTCACTTGAATGTAATGAAAACATATATTTTTTAATTGACTGAACTTTGACAAAGCAGAAATATGCACATTTTAGAAGAAAGTTTTAGAAGGTACTTAGAGGTTTTTGGATCCGAACTCTTCAATTCTTAATTTGTGGGAACAATTTGTGGACACAATATACTCTGTAAAAATGCTGGGTTCCACACAATCCCTTTATGTTGTCATAACACAAGTTGATTATTCATTCATTCATTTTCTTTTCGACTTAATTCCTTTATTAATCTGGGGTCGCCACAGCGGAATGAACCGCCAACTTATCCAGCACATGTTGTACGCAGCGGATGCCCTTCCAGCTGCAACCCATCACTGGGAAACATCCATACACACTCATTCACACACATACACTACGGACAATTTTAGCTTACCCAATTCACCTATACCACATGTCTTTGGACTTGTGGGGGAAACCAGAGCACCCAGTGGAAGCCCACGCAAACAAGTTGATTAAGTCAACCTAATTGTTTTTACACATTTAGTGGACTGAACATAAAACTATGAAGTTGTCCCGAAAAAAACGAAAGAATTGTGATGATTCAGCTCAGTTTAAATAAGTAGTTTTTTCTGAGTGTATGATTTAACATGTTTTACAAGAAAATAATATTTCAGTCTTTCAACTTAAAAATAGTGTTGAATGTTCAACGTTATTTGCCATTTGTTAGTAATTAATTGTGAAATTTAGTACCAACAGGGCCTTTTTTTCAAAGCTATCAATCTACCAAAATACCTCTTGAAGTTCTCACCTGAGCTTCAGTTTCTGTAGGTCATCGGCCAGGTTGTCCCTCTCGATCTCCACACGGGATCTCTGATTGGTCAGTGCTTCCACCTGTCTGCGCAGCTCTCTCATCTCCTCCTCGTACATCTCTGCGATACGGGTGGGCTCGCGACCCCGCAGACGCTCGATCTCCACCGACAGGGCCGAGTTCTGCTGCTCCAGGAAGCGCACCTTCTCGATATAGCTGGCGAAGCGGTCATTGAGGTGCTGCAGTTCGGCCTTCTCATTAGTACGCGTGTTGAGGAAGTCCTGGTTTATGGCATCAGCCAGATTGAAGTCCAGCTTCTCACCAAGGCCAGCGTAGGAACGAACCATTGAGCCACCTCCGAAAGAGTTGGATCCACGGTGGCTGGAAAAATGGGGAGAAGAGGAGCTCTTTGTCACCTCGTAAACTCTAGAGGTCAGCCTTGAGGAGCCAGAGGAGCCTGAGGAACCGTGGCCGGCGAAAATGGAGGAGCCCAAACCAGAGCCGAAGGTACGGCGGTAAGAGGAGGCCGCCTCGGCGGAGGCTGAATATTTCGTGCTCATGACTGGGCCTGTTGGGTTTGTACGGTGTGTGAATGCTGGGTCTCTGAGGGCTGTGTGGAAGAATGAGAGTCAAGCAGAGCAGAAGAGGGGATATATAAAGGGTAGAGACCACTCCTGTTTCCCCCCACCCACATTTTTCAGTCACTGTTCTCAACCCACACACATTGGCACCCACTTCTATCTCTCTCTCTTTTCTAAACCTTGCTTCCTCAGCTGTCATGAGGTCTGGTTTCCAACAGCTGGGTGGAGCAACTGGACAAGGCAAGAGGTGGCACAGGTCACGTCATGCCAAACTGTGCTGTCACTTCTGCTTACCAGGAAGAGTGCTTGTGGCCCAGTAAAGACCATATTAGACTGATAAGTGTTTGTGTGTTTTTAAAATGCTGAGTATAAGGTTTCTCCATTAAAAGTGCCTGCATTGGGCTGTCTCGAATATTTCGTTTAATATTGTTTATTTTTAGATATTTGTGGATGTAAAAGGACTACAAAGTTTTAAAAAGTTAAAATTCACTAATTCCTATCCTAAAGGGATAGTTCACCCAAAAATGAAAATTCACTCACTATTTACTCACCCTCATTTGCATTTAATTTGCATTCACTATTACTTTTATTTTTAAAATATATTTATTATCTGTTTTTTGTCCTGTCTCTGTAATTCTGTTGCACTGTAGAAGCTCTGTCACGAAAACAAATTCCTCGTATGTGTGAACATACCTGGCAATAAAGCTCTTTCTGATTCTGATTCTGATTGTCAAGTGGTTCAAAACCTTTCTTTTTTTTCTGTTGAATACTAAAGATGATAGTTTGAAGAAAGCTGGAAACCTGTACCCATTGACTTCCGTAGTTGGAAAAATAAATACTATGGAAGTCAATGGTTACAGGTTTCCAGCTTTCTTCAAAATATCAAAATAATTAAATAAAAAGTTAAACAGGTGAAGTGAAGGCTGAATAAAATTATGGTAGATTAAAATTTTTTAGATAGACTATCCTTTTAAATTCTGCACAATATGTAGATTGGTGACAAATTTAGGCCCCACTTTATATTATGTGGCTTTAACTAATTGGTACTAACATAAAAAAATAAGTACAATGTACATATTGTGTTCATATTGTATGGCACAATATTTATGGTGCTATTGAGCTGGAATACAGGTAAGGTTAGGGACAGGTTTGGTGGTATGGTTAGGTTTAAGAGTGGGTTAATGTGTAAGGGCTGGGTCAACAGTGTAATTACTGTATAAATGTAATTTTCAGCTTATGATTTACTGACAGACTGCGAACATCATCTGCTTTGACTTTCAAACACTATAATAGTTGTGCCCTTGGAAGAGATTCGTTGGGGTTATCAACATGTCAAGAAGGTACTGATTTTTATGCTATGAAAGTAAACCTACTTTGAATGCAGTGGATACAATAAATCTGATGTCATTGATATTCTTTGTATTCCTTTGTTTACTAGTGCTGAGGAAGCCTCAGAAGCTGAAATTGGTGCTATAGTACACTGTAAAAAATGCTGGATTCCACACAATCCCTTCATGTTGTCCCAACACAAATCAATTAAGTTAACTTGGTCGTTTTTACAAATTTAAGATGATTGAACATAAAACAATAAATTCACCAAAAAAACCAAGAATTGTGTGTTTTGCAACTCATTTTAAATAAGTAGTTTGAACAAGCAGCAAAAGCCCTTTTTGAGTGTAGAACAAGACTAGTCAACAGACTGGGCAATCTAATAATTGAGAGTAGAGTAAGGATTTTCAGAAAGGAAGGATTCAGATATAATAGATCTTTGAATGCACAATTTCGAACACTGTGGAAAAAAACTGTTACTGCAATATATATTATGGGAGAAAATTAATAATGATAATAATAATAATAAGAAGAAAAAGAATTCATTACATTTATATAGCACTTTTATGGGCTCTCAAAGTGCTTTACTGAGACCAATGGGCAAGTTTAATCAGGACGCCGGGGAGACGCCCCTACTCTTTTTGAAGGACATCCAGGCATTTGTAATGGCCACAGAGAGGACCTCGGTTTAACGTCTTATTTGAAGGATGTATAGCGTCCCCATCACTATATTGGGACATTAGAGCCCACACAGTTCGCAGGTTAAGCAACCCTTGATGGCCTCAGTAGCACCACTTCCTTCCTAGATTTCCATCCAAATATTAACCAGACACAACCACCATACTGAACTTCAGTGAGTGACCATGTGAAAGTTGCGGAGAGCTAGCTGCTAACAAATGAAAATAATAATAATAATAATAATAATAATGGCTGCACGGTGGCGCAGTGGGTAGCACGTTCGCCTCACAGCAAGAAGGTCGCTGGTTCGAGCCTCGGCTGGGTCAGTTGGCGTTTCTGTGTGGAGTTTGCATGTTCTCCCCGTGTTTGCGTGGGTTTCCTCCGGGTGCTCTGGTTTCCCCCCAATTCCAAAGTCCAAAGACATGCCCTATAGGTGAATTGGGTACGCTAAATTGTCCGTAGTGTATGTGTGTGAATGAGTGTGTATTGATGTTTCCCAGTGATGAGTTGCAGCTTGAAGGGCATCCGCTGCATAAAACATACGCTGGATAAATTGGCGGTTTATTCCGCTGTGGCGACCCCAGATTAATAAAGGGACTAAGCCGAAAAGAAAATGAATGAATGAATGATAATAATAATAACAAAATGTTTTGACCTTGTGTGGATGAATACCTATAGCAAAAATGAAAATTCTCTTATTAATTACTCTAATCTTATGAGACCCTTCTTGATCTTTGTAACTGTAAGGTGTGTTTGGTGTGTCACATTGTCTTGTCTTTTTACTTTGTATTTTAGCCTTGTCCTCCTGTTTCCTGTTTTTTTCCCCATGTGTCATATTCTCATTGGAATTCCTATAATCAAGAGAATAGTTCTCATTGGTTGTTTCATGTCATGTGATCCTGTTTGATATAAATAACCCTCATGCTTTGTTTTGGTAACCCTGAAGTTGGCGAGTTTAGTTGGTGTCCATGTTTCATGTTTATGGTTTTTGTTTTTGTTTTTGCCAAGTCAAGTGTAGTTTAGTTAGGTTATTGTTTCGTTTTGATAGTGCAAGTATCTGCATCTGAAAAGGTGTGAACCAAATGGCTTATAGCAACACAAGAGTTGTGACCCAACCAAACCAGTTTGGTAATCTCCAGGTAAACTGCTTTGTTATAGTGTCTCACAGACAGTACTTTGGGTTTAGTTATTCGAAGACCAATGGGCTAACATCGCTGCTGAGGAACTGTAGTATTCAAAAAAGTCTTCTGCCCATAAGTAATCTAAAGAGTAATCTAATACATTGAAAAGCCACCCAAGAACGCTTAAGCCAAATACAGCCAAATCTAACAGTTTGCTATGTATTAAATAAAACTGCACTTGAGTTCTAATGCCTGCCATCAGCTGGACATCTGTGTACAGCAACGCAAATTAAGATATTTTAGATTAAAATCGAGAGCTCCCTCATCCTCCAACAGTCCTGAGATGTTAAAAGTCCAGAAAAGGAACCAAAAACATGGTCAAAACATTCTATATGACTTCAGTGGTTCAATTAGAATGTTCAATTGAAAACTGTAAAAATGACTTTGTTCGCCTTTGTCTTCTCTTCGTCATCAGGGAGCACATTTACTATAATCAATACAATGTATTGCCATTAGAGACATTTTTCGTTTTTTTCCGTTCACCCAAAAATGTAAATATCCTTACCCTTTACTCACACTTTTGGTTCTAAACTTTTATGAACTTCTTTCTTCTCACAAAACAAAATATTCTGAAGTAAAAAAAAAATACTATGAAAGGAAGCAATGGTTGCTGCTTTCCAACACTGTTCAGTATATCTTCTTTCGTGTTTAACAGAAGAAAGAAACTCAAAAAGGTTTGGAACAAGTGGAGGGTGAGAAAATGATGGCAGAATTTTCATTTTAGGGTGAAATATCCCTTTAACTGCAAGGACAAAGCTCAGGCAAGGGACTTTGATTTATAATGAGCTGCCATATTTTCTCTGCTCTGCATTGAGCACAAACATCAGAAGCTCCAGATGGGTAATTGTGCCTTATCATGAACTCTGACCTCTCTTCAATGATGAAAAGAAAGTTTGTCTGAGACTCTGTAATTGCAGGGATGGAAATATCTATAATAAATTGTCTTAAATATTGTATGAAAGTGAGTTTATTTCTTTATGTATTTCTATGACTTAATGTGACTCCACACATAATGATCAACCAAAAATAAAAATTCTATTTTCAGGGTTACCAAGTCTGCGGTTGTCAGACGGAATTGGGCCACTAAGCCACAGGTTGTTTTGTTTTTTTAATTCTATAAAATTATAGAATTAAATAGTTTGACATATCACATCAATTTATATTTATATTATATATTTATAATTATATGGTTGACTTAAAATATTTTACTTTACATAATATATATTTGACCAATGATTAAAAACCCTACTGATGTTGAGTCAGTAACTAAGAACTTTTGTGTTTTTGTTATATGAAAAGTGTTCCCTGGATTGTTCCCTGAATTGAATCTCATCCTCTGCAAAATATTGTGCCATCATATGAGTAAGGCTTTTTATTTTAGTTATACCACATCATCTTTTCAGAGGTGGAATATTCTTAATTAGTTTTTCTCTTACAATCAGATCAGATTAATGTAAGTGTGTCATCGGATAAACGCAATCCCAAATAAGATCCCTGTCGCTCAACCCCCATGACTCTGGCCCATTCCTCAGGCTGACCATAGTGACTGAGAAGCTGCGATGTTACTCCACAGCAGCTGCTGTCATGACTATTAATAGTCTTCCAGTCTGAACCCCGTCACCAGACTGCAGTCCTGAAGGCCTTCTGGAAAAAGAATGGAGACTTGATTGGGCAGAGACTCAACTATCACAAAAAACATTTTATTAAGAAGTGTTTATAAGGAGTTAAATCTTTTGTATATCTGTGAATGCAGTGTATGGGATCTGTGTTGGTGAGGACACTAAAAGTGCCTCAAGAAACTTAAAGAATGCAATTTCTAACATACTAACATGCCCTCATAAGTTCACACCATGTTTCTGATAGGAGTTTGTAGTTTGCTCTGCAGCAAAGGATTTGTGTGTAATGTTATGTTTAGTTTGGTTTCTGGATACTATACTATAACAATTTGGAAGATTTGTTGTTAATCAGGAGCACATCTTCAAATGTGAGGTTTTTTTTAATTTCCTCTGACATTTTGTGCTCACAAATTTGGTGTAAAAATTTTTTAACAAAGTATATGGAATTATGAAATTACTGGTAAATTTCACAAACATGTTTTTAAAGAAACTAAAGTAATTTAAAGTAGTAGAAAATATATTCTGTAAATACTCGTTCAGTCAAGAATAAAAATACAATAAAATAAACAGACATTGACAGGCAGCACAAGGAGACAAACATTGACTTCACTAAGTAGTTTTTGTTCTGGCCATGGATGTCAACGACTGCTTTTTTCACAAAATTCTTTAGGATATCTTATTTTGTGTTCAACAAAAGAAAGACATTAATAAAAGTTTCAACCACTTGTGTGTGATTTAATGGTTAGGACATTTTGATTTTCTTGAGGGAACCATCTCTTTAAATCAGTACACTTTATTGATGAACATATCCATCATTAATGTTCAGGCACATGAGGCATAACTGTTAATAAACTAAAATAATAAATAAAATGAGCTGAAACAACACAATTCTAGAGATTTTTTGGAAACTTAATTGTTTTATGTTCAATTACGTTAACTTAATGGATTTGTGTTTTGACAACATGAATTGTATGGCAGGTCCATAGCCAGGGGGGGTTCGGGTGGTTCGAAAGACCTACCCCCTCACTGACAAAGGTCCAGAATTTGTCCCATACATGAGCTCACTTGTCCTATTTTGACTGCTATGCCATCATAAATTGTGAAAATAACCCATTGAAAAAGGCTTTAAGACCAAACGACATCCTCTGTTGGCTGTTGCTTCGGCGTGACTTCAGCTAATCAGTTTTGACCAATGCAAACAATTATTAGTTATTAATTAGTCCAACATCCAGCTGTGCAAGAAAACAATCTGACGTAAGTGGTCATCTTTCACTACTGAGTTGTTTTTAAATAGAAAAAAATATTTTACAAGTAACTTTTATTCTAAATCTTGGACCTTATTTTTGAAACATAAAATGACCAATAAAAAAAATGTAAAGCACCATATTAAAATTAATTAATTCATTCATTTTCTTTTCGGCTTAGTCCCTTTATTAATCAGGGGTCGCCACAGTGGAATAAACCACCAACTTATCCAGCATATGTTTTACGCAGCAGATGCCCTTCCAGCCGCAACCCATCACTGGGAAACACCCATACACTCCCATTCGGAAGACAATTTAGCCTACCCAATTCACCTATAGCGCATGTCTTTGGACTTGTGGGGGAAACCGGAGCACCCGGAGGAAACCCACGTGAACACGGGGAGAACATGCAAACTCCACACAGAAATGCCAACTGACCCAGCTGAGGCTCGAACCAGCGACCTTCTTGCTGTGAGGCGACAGCTCTACCCACTGCACCCATTGTTGTTATTCATGAATTTTCAAATGTACTTTTTTACAGGAGAGGCTAGAAAAATTGTGAAGCTGTACATTATTATTATTATGTTTCAATTATTTTTTTTTATTCAAATGGCCTAATTCTGACTGAGGAAACTTTGTTATTTGCCTAGAAAATGACAATAGGCTAGTTTTTAATTTAAAACGTTTAACAGAATTCTTTTTTTAATGATGTAATAAGATGTAATAAATTTGTATTTTAAAAATAAGTATTTATTCAGATTTCTTTATTTAAAATCTTTAGGAAATATTTTTGGTACATCAAAAAGTATAGTTATGATGACCACCCGGCAAGCTAATCCAGCTAAAATGGTGCTTCAAAATGTCACTAAAATGTAGTTTTTAAATCTCAAAATTAAAAAGAAAATGAGGCTAATAACTGCAAAAAGGTCCACTTTTAGAGAAAAAAGAACCACCCCTTATAGCAGGCTGGCTACGGGCCTGCATTTTTTGAGACTTTTGTAAACTGAAAAATATGTAACAGCTTTGTTGTTTTTTCACAGTGTATTAAAGTACAAACTGTCACCAGGAAACTGAATTGGTATATTTGAGTGGAGTTCTCTAACAGAAAAAAAACAACAGGACACCACAGGATTTTGTCCATCAGAAACTGACTGGTTGACGTGTTTTATAATGACCTTTGTCCTGTTCTGTCTTGTAAACCGTGATTGTGCTCACACCTGTAGATTGAATTTATAACCAAAGACTAGTACCTTAAAGGGACTTAATATAACAGGCACAGGACATCATATTTGAACAGTTTAATTCACACTTGAGACGATTACAGTCTTGCCGCTTGAAACCTGCTTATAAAAGTCTGCAATTTCAGCCCCCGCACATTAACATTATCCTCACTACAATGCATTTAACATTAGGGGGGAAATACGGCTTCTAGTGTTGGTCATTATATTAAAACAAGCTCAATGTAACTGCATTTTAGACCACTTCTTTGGAAATATTTTCTTTCTTGTTTCCATGTACAATTGAGACTTAAAAAAATACAATCTTGAGTGTTTATTTGACAGATCAAAAACAGCAACAATGTCATCGAAGAACCACTTCAAAAGATCTAAATTTAACCTAGCTGTTTAGATGCTCTCACAATGCTTCGTCAAGAATATTATAATATAATCTATTTTTGCACAACAGGCTCAGAAAATTAACCCAATGCGTCAGGTGGAAGACGACGGTTTAAAAATGAAATCTGACAAGGTCAACATCACAGAGTTTATGTTGCCAGGTAACAACAACAGAAATCCAGCAGTGCTTCACTAACAGACGTCAAATCAGTTTATTCAAAGGAAATGCATGACATAACATCATACATTACATTCATCAGTTAAGTAACCAAGTTATCTTGTTGCAATTGCTTATAATATTGATATTTGTTTTATTCTATAAACGTCTGATGACATTTGTTCTTAATTGAAAAAAAAGACAGTTTGTCTGATTTATTTTTCATTTGTTAAGAAAGAAAGAAGACTGACAATCCTCTAGTGGTCTAAATTACTGTTATTTTTGTCCATAGCTACTGTATATAATCTAAATTACTATTAAAATAATTGTGAATGAGTTGAAGTTTTATGTATTCATTTGTTTGTATAAAATTAATTTACTGAATCTATTTTGTCTGTTGTATTTTAGATGACAGTGCCACAAATACACTACTCATAGTGTGTAAAGAAAATAAACTAGTGTTTAATATAAGAATTATGACTAATATCTAACCACACATTTTGAACTGGACTAAACTGAACACATCTTAACTGATCCGGCATCAGTACAGCCTGTACAGATCCCTTGCCAAGATGGGAGACTGTTAGTGTAGACGGCAGGGGAATGTGGTGTCTAAATGCCAGGAAATGTGATACCACAGATGGGCAGGGGGTTGTGGGCAGCGGTGGGAGTTGCCCAGTAGGTCGTCTTTCAAAAACACCCTCTGGACACCATAGCAACCCACCAAACAGACATACACAGATTCCAACAAGGGGAAATGTCATGTAAAGGCAGTAAAAGACAGACAGTCTGAAAGATTTAAAGTATGCAGGGGCCCCTCTGTAAAATTGTGCCTAAATTAAATTTATGTAAAACACTTTCTGTATAAATTATACTCAAACTTTATTTAAGTATACTTAATAAAATTAACTTGAAATATAATTATTTTTTATTTAATTCATTCCACAACACTTTTTTTTATGTATTTTTCTCAAACTCTCCAAAAAACATTTTTTTTATTCTAGTAAATGAAATTATTTTTATATCAATGTAGCAGGACTGGATGTTGTGTTTGTTAGACATTCAGTTCACAATCAGAACAAAATCAAATTTCAACAAATCCTTTACTAGAAAAAAAAGAAAATAAATATTTTGGAGAGTTTGAAACAAAATTTGGGGCGTCACGGTGGCGCAGTGGGTAGCACGTTCGCCTCACAGCAAGAAGGTCGCTGGTTCGAGCCTCGGCTGGGTCAGTTGGCGTTTCTGTGTGGAGTTTGCATGTTCTCCCCGTGTTCGCGTGGGTTTCCTCCGGGTGCTCCGGTTTCCCCCACAAGTCAAAAAACATGTGGTATAGGTGAATTGGGTAGGCTAAATTGTCCGTAGTGTATGTGTGTGAATGTGTGTGTGGATGTTTCCCAGTGATGGGTTGCAGCTGGAAGGGCATCCGCTGCGTAAAACATATGCTGGATAAGTTGGCGGTTCATTCCGCTGTGGCGACCCCGGATTAATAAAGGGACTAAGCCGAAAAGAAAATGAATGAATGAATGAATGAATGAATGAAACAAAAATTTTTTAAAAGTGTGTAATGATGCTTACAAAAGGAATTATGTTTCAAGTTAATTTTTTAAATAAAGTTCGAGTATAGTTTATGCAGAACGTGCGTCTACTGAAAAAAATGATTTCTGATTTCTAAATGTAGTAATGTTCAACTTAGTTTGTTTAAATTCAGCTCAAATAAATTGTTTATAACCACTTACCTTAAAAAAAAATTGTAAATCCAATGAATCATTTTTGAATATTTTTTTCAATGAATGTACATGTTGAATATCTGTGCTCTTAAAAATAAAGGTTTTCTGAGTGAAGATATAAGAACGATTTCGTTTCCGCAAGGAATATTTCAACGAACAGTTCTCAAAGAACCATTCCTGTCAAGATCATTTTTACCCTTTGTGCATTTGAAATATTCCATGGATGCTACAGGTTCTTCATGGAGCCATTTTAATGCCAGTAAAGAGCTATTATTATTTAGAGTATAAGTGCTATTTAAATTCTGAATAAATTAACCACTTAAAAAAACCAACTAATAAGTACAGTATATTTTAATCATAACAGTTGTAACTTTGACTGATACTGATGCTTATGGAGGGATACTCTCAGTATACTAATTGTGTAGTTTTTATACATGAATACATGAAGTTTTCTACTTATATATATTTTTTTATAATATTTTATATATGAAATATTTTTTATATAATTTATGTATTTATATTTCTACTTATTTTTTTTTCTATTTCTTTAAGTATAGTATGTTCCTATTTAAAGGAACAGTTCACCCAAGACAAATTCTGTCATCATTTGCTCATTTACGCACTTGTCACAAATCTTTTTGAATGTTTTTCTTCTGTTGAACACAAAAGAAGATATTTAGAAAAACAAATGATGAAAACCTGAAACTATCGACTTCCATTGTGTTTGTTTTTATGTTTGACTACTATGGCACTCAATGGTTACAGGCTTCTAACATTTTTCAAAATATGTGCTCAACAGAAAAAAGAGACTCCACACAATTCATCCATGTTCATCCAAGTAGTTTGAACAAGCAGCAAAAAATATACATGGTTAGTATTCTTTTGAGTTTATAATTCATGATTATTTTTAACTTTTAACTTATTTTTAACTTATTTCCACTACTGGTGGATTACACATACTTGCAATTGGCAAATACAAAGTTATCAAACAAATCTATTGTACTGGATGCTAAAACATTTGACAAAACAAAGTACTTTCTTATTTTATATAAGCACTTCAACTTAATCTTCTTTTCATAAAGGTAAATATTTAGAAATTATGCAAAACAATCGTATTAGTTTGGTCATTATTTTGTATTGCAGTCTAGTTGCAAAGCCATATTCATAAATAACATATTACACCGTGTAGCCTAGCTCCTGCAGGGTGTATGAGAGCAATACTGCACTGTCAATATCAGTACAGCAGGTGGCACCACAGCTCAGTTTAACAATCATAAGAACCGCCTTGCGAAATATGACGTGTTTTTGTTACCGTCTCAAGTGGAGGCAGATTATGGTGACGTATAAATGATGACTGTGTCTGACATTCTTTTGTTTTTGTTTTTTTCCATCACAGTGGTTTCCTCTGCCCTACATGAAGTGACATAAAGAAAATCAATGAAGAACACAAAGGAAATTCTCATATATTAGTCGACTGTCGCCTAAAAGACGTATATGCCACATTTAAAAACAACAACAAAGACAGAAACGCCATATAGCTAAAGCAGCTTTTCATTTCTACTGCACAACATTATTACCATTTGAGAAAAAAATACACTAAAATAATTAAAATAAAACATTTTTTTGTCACACTTTATTTTGATGGTTCGTTTGTTGAATTTAAGTTACATTGCATCTACATGCCAACTAATTCTCATTAGATAATAAGTAGACTGTTAGGTTGGGGTTAGGGTTAGTGTAAGTTGACATGTACCTGCAAAGTTTCTTATAGTCAGTTAAATGTCTGTTGAAGGAGCAGTATCAACAGATATTAAGCAGACAGTCTACTAATACTCAAATGGACCATCAAAATAAAGTGTAACCCATATTTTTTATAGGCTACCTTAAATATTCAGTAAAAGAACAACATTCATGAAAAATACTATAATGTATAGTAAATACTATATGTTTTTGAATCATAGTAAAAAATATTAAACTGAATATCATAGCATTTACAACTGCTACAACATATAGTATTAACTACAGTGAACTGATAAACTGAAATCAATACTGTAGTAGGCCTGTACTTTACTTTTTAATACTGTAAACTGTGGTATTTTGTAGTATACAATATGTGAACTTGGACCACAAAAGCAGTCAGAAGTTGTTTGTTGTTGTTGTTTTTTTTAAATGAGACTTACAGTAAATATCAACTGAAATCTGAATAATTTCTTTGTTAGGATATGACAATATTTGGCTGAAATACATCTATGTGAAAGATTTTAGGGCTTTTACAAGTCTTTACATAATCTTTACAGTTTTACAAATTAAGCTCTTAGCAGTGCACATATCACTAATCAAAATTTGAGTTTTGATTTTTTTACCGTAAGAAATTTGCTTCATGGAACATGGTCTTTACAATTTAATGATTTCTGGTATCGATATTTTTGACTCGTAGTGTATTTGCACCCGATTCAAATGTTGTCATTCGATTGAATGGGTGGAATCAGTGGATATCAGCTGATAGATATGGGCCAGTAGGGGCCTTCTGCGCCTCCTAGTAGGCTCAGAAGGCTGTAATCATCTATCCACATGCTTAATCAGCTATACTAATAGAGAACAGTTCAGATCCAGATGTGTTTTTACATTACTGTGACGGTTGGGTTTAGGGTTGGGGTTGGGGTAGACGTTAATAAAATACAATTAATGGGAAATTTTACATTACTGTGACGGTTGGGTTTAGGGTTGGGGTAGGGGTAGACGTTAATAAAATACAATTAATGGGAAATAGTATAATTTCATAATTATAGTGGCTCACCGTGTACGTCGGCAGACTTGAGACGTGGTGCGGAGTTGACAGCGATGACGGGGTTCGAGTCCGGCGAAAAACAGTTTCAGAAAGCAGCTAAGACAAAAGTTAATTATTTGTTTTTATTGCTTTTTTAAAAACAGACGGTTGGGTTTAGGGAAGGAGGAGGGCAGGTTAATCACTGCTTTTGAAGAATAATCGCTGCTTTTGAAAAAATAATGACCGTTGGGTTTAGGGAAGGAGGAGGGCAGGTCAATTGGAGCGGCCTCTGCTGGATTTACCGAGAACAGCAGATTAACCATGTGCATGGTTGATAACAGCCTTCTGAGCCTACCAGTAGGCGCAGTAGGCCCCTACTGGCCCATATCTATCAGCTGATAAACCACTGATAACGCTTCAATCATTCAATCACACTGATAACCATTCAATCGACTGACAACACTTGAATCCGCTTTTTGGCTATTGCTAACAAAACATAAGACTGCATGGTTTTGTGGTCCAGGGTCACATATATAGTTTATATTAATATTGTTTTATTACCACAACAACACTGTTAACAATTTCCTGTAGAATCTACAGCAACTTACTGTAAATCAATTACATTAATCTAGTCCTATATGTATTTACAGTATTGTATATCTTTATGTGAAATATACAGTCATTTTCACAATGCAACTTTAAAATACAGTAACATACTTCATAACTGTCCTACAGTAAAATACAGTTCCGATTACAGTTAAATACTGTGCAATTTACAAAAATCGTTAACACTGTAGAAATATCCCAACCGACTAATTCAAGTAGGCTACTTTACATGCTTCAAAAATACTATAGTATAAATTACTATTTGTTCATATAGGCTATACAGCACGTTTCTATGGTTCCAAATAAATGAACATTTATTTGACATGGATTTGCCTTTAAAGGAAATGCGTTACCCATCCTTTCCTCAGTGACATGTGATGTCATTTTCTCCCCAGTCTCTTCGTGGAAGGAGGAAATGATGGACAACAGAAGGATTTCATCAACATCTGCAGTCGCTGAAAATAACAGACACGCACACATCCTGCCCACTCTTTCATTTCACGGGCAAATAAAGCAGCAGTTTTATGAATAGCATCTAAACCCCTTTAATTCCTTAATCATGCAAGAAAGACTCTTCACAAATCCCCTGCCTGGTCCCCCAATGACGTAATTGCGGGTCCCCGTCACATCGGTGAGGGAAGATCGTGATTCCCGCTCCAGATCCGCACCGGAAATTCTGTCCATTCGTTCACTTCTCTCTCTCTCTCTCTCTCTCTCTCTCTGTGCGTGCGTGCGTGTGTGTGTGTGTGTGTTTATTACTGCCTAAAACGAAAGCCTACAGTTAATTTGTCTTACCTGACGTGTCCATCACTTGTGCTACGAGCTTTTAGCACAAGCCTGCGGCACCGACAGACAAAATGTGGATTTAAATTGTTGACGGAGGGCGATAAAACAACGCGCGCCGACTTCACTTCCGTGGATAGTTAATATGATGATGCGTCCACGAGTATGGAGAGCCCTGTTTTTCATCTCTGTCTTCTGTCAGCTTGGGATGGCAGGCAAATACGGTAGGTGTTCATGTGCAAAAGAGAAAGTCTTATCGTGAATGGAATCTGTTGCATTGTGCACGGACACGGTGTGTTTTTAGGGCCTATGACAACGATAGGTGCACATTTACTAGCTGTAATATAGCAAATGCTTCTAGTCATAGGAAATATAAAGCATTATTTGCTGAAAATCTCATTTCAAATCATACTGTGCATGTCATTTTTTTAAAATCACTTTTTGAGTATATTTGCATATTGTGTTTGACACTGATTGGCTATAATATTCTGAACACTTCATCCTCAAAACATGCATCAATAAACAGCCTTTTATGCTTAAGCTGCGCTGTTTTCATCTGTGTCGCGCAACTGGTGGAAATGGACAGTATAGACGAGGAGTCGTTCAGTGAAGAGCAGCATTTCAGCACCATGGAGAGGGTCAATGCTCATTCTGTTTATTTTGGAAGCATCTAGACTCTTTATGCTTTATCGTAACCTGTGTATGCATCTCACAATATATATCATCCAAGCATTATTTGGTTAACAAAAATACTCTACTCTCTCCCGTCTCTGGTCCCACCAATCAAAACGACTCTTCTCTGTATCCTTGGCGACACTGAAGGAGTGACCCATTTGCAAATATTTCTTGCAATATGTTGTCGTCTATTAGTCTTAAATATATAGCCTATATCACCTGTAAATTTCAAATAAATGTCTCTGCGGTAGCATTTGCACGTTTTTTTGGGGGGAGGCGGGGGGGGGGGGGGGGGGTGGGGGTGGTGTTGTTT
>CAIGQV010000001.1:3197980-3208210 GCA_903798115.1 Danio jaintianensis
TTATTTTATTTTATTTTATTTTATTTTATTTTATTTTATTTTATTTTTCATCACAAAACATTGTTTTGTTTTGTTTTGTTTTGTTTTGTTTTGTTGAGAAAAAACAGATAATTAAACTTTTTTTTTTCCCATTAAGGAGCAATATCTTCCTCCATTATTTTGCTTTTCAATTTTTTATCATATAATTGTTTATGTTGTTTTTTCTGTCAAATCCTTACATTTAAAAAGTAAAATAAATAATAATAACAATAATATTATTAACAATAATATAAACAAGCAATTGTTCATATCAAGCCCAAATTTGCCATGCATTAAGATATATGCATTTTCACACCAGATCAGTGCACCTGCTCCCTATGACCTCATAAATGTTATTGACCACCTTACAGTATGTGTAAGATGGTCAATATATGGACAGATATTGCTTCCTAATGCGAAAAAAAAGTTGTTTTTATCTTATGTCTTTACTCAAATATCAGTCAGATTTCTGGGCAACAGAATCACAGTGTGATGTTTTTTTCTTATCTTTGTGTTTCTCAGATCAATCCCTAGGGACAGTCACTGTAAAAGAGGTAGGCACAGTTTGCCATCTAATTATTCATTGAAATGCTAAACGAAATTATTAACACTTTCACCAGGATTGCTTTTAAACATGTTTTTTTAACGCATAGTTAAATGAGTCATGCAACTATTTAAATAACACCACCACTTATCAAAAAGCATGAAAGTAAAATGGAGTAATTAATTAGCTATACATTATGTGGATGATTTTTTGTTTTTTGCACTTAATGGTTTGTGTTTTCCTTGACAGACAATTGTTGAAGGCAGTGATAAAGTGACAGAAAATGGAGGCAAATCTCCCTCAACTATTTCGGCTCTGCCCTCTACGCCAACCCACCAGCGGGCCCCGACTCAGCCCCCGTCCACTTCCACACCGGCCCCTGTGACTGTGCCCGCGGAGCCCACCCTGTCAGCTAAAGATCTGGATTTAAAAGAAAAAAACGCCAACATCTTGAAAACCGCAAAGGATGGGACGAACACCAGAGAGGAGTATGGCTATATTGTCACTAATCAGAGGTAAAAGTTACAGTCAAGCTCCTTTTTTCTTTTTACTGCAATACAACTAACATTGATATAACATATAATAACATACAATACCATACATACATTTGGACCATACAAATACAGAAAATCCTTATTTATTTATTTATTAAAATTTTTACATTTTTCTCCGTTTCGCAATTCACATACTCATTAAAAATCCTGCTATCAACCAATTATAAAAAAAAATATCTAGTTAGTTTGCACACAGGTAAGGTACTTATTTATTTATTACTTATGGAATTTATTTATTTATAATACATAATAATAATATAATAATAATAATAATAATAATAATAATAACAACAACTATTATTATTATTATTATTATTATTATTATTATTATTATTATTATTATTATTATCATCATTAATAATAAATAAGCTTGTAAGTTCTTAAAATATTTTAAGATTTTAATGCTGGACAGTTCACACAAAAGTGAAAAATTACTGAGCATTTACTCAATCTCAACTCGTCCCAAACTTTTATGAGTTTTTTTTTGTAATGAACACAAAAGAAGATAGTTTGATAAGTGATGGAAACCAGTAGCAATTGATACCCATAGGAAAAAAATATACTGTGTAAGTCAATGGCTATTGGTTTCAAAAATTCTTCCAAATATCTTCTTTTGTGTTCAACAGAATAAATTCAAACAGGTTTTGAACATGTGGAGGGGGTAAATGATATCAGTAAATGATAGCAGAATTATATTTATCTTTTTTTTACCTAAAATGTACTGTGTTGGAGTTATAGGAATATGCCCTGATCATTTAGACACATTCATCCATACTCCACTTCAATAATAATGAAGCATTTTTCTCCTGTAAGTAAAAAGAACACTATTTTGTTATTATTTTGTATTGTTATTATTTCCTTCAAAAGTAATAAATCAGAATTGTGGGTAGGTGAGTTGTGCAGTGTTCTCATGATTATGGAAAACATGTCAAAAAATTATTATTAACAATAATAGTTTTTAAATTAAAAAGTCATAGACATTGCTGTAGTCACTATTCATTTTCTTGTTCTACTTATTTGTAAAATAATAAATCAGCAAATTGATGTGCAACATTTGTGAGTATAAGCTGCAACTTATGTTATTTATAAAATCACATATTATTTTATTTCAAATTACAACAAAGAAAACGTGATATATATGTTTTACAAAGATTTATGAAAGAAACACAAAGGTGTATATACTCGAGTGGTCTTTTTTTCTTGTCATAAAAAAAAAAAAAAAAAAAAAAAATATATATATATATATATATATATATATATATATATATATATATATATAATAAAATATTAATATTTGTTTTATTCTGTAAAGTTCTGGTGACAAAAATATTTACAATTGGAAAATTTTGTTTTTTAGTAAATGCAATTTTTATTCATTAAATATTGATTTCTGATTCTCTTCAGAAGTTTCAGAAAATTTCTAATAATGAGTATAAATATGTCTGAAAACATGGCACATTTTTGTTATGTTATGTAAAAAACCCTATTTTTTTAATTAGGAAGAAATGTAGTTTACAGAATAAAACAAAAAATTATGTTTTACTCAAATCCATAAACTATATATATATATATATATATATATATATATATATATATATATATATATATGGTAAATCCAGAGAAAATGAGCATTTTCAACTGGTCTCTAAAATTTTCCATAGTTGTAGAAATATTTTTTACATTTTGAAAATTGACCCCTTCTTATGCAATAAAATATCTTGAGATTTGACATTAAACTTATTCAAGATCATTTTCCCATTTAGAAGAAAACAGCCTAGTGTGTGCCTTTGATGTATTTCTGTTAATATGGCTGAATGTTGCTTTTGGATTTAATTTATTTGTGCATCTAAACACTCATATGCATTGTACGTCTTCCTGTGTTTTCCCTGCAGTCATTTAAGTCTGTATGATGGGGTGAAACTCTTAGAAACCCTGGCAGAGAGAATCCATCTCTCCACGAGCAGCTTCATCAACATTAGGTAAACTGTGTGTGTGTGTGTGTGTGTGTGTGTGTGTGTTTGCATCTCTCAACGGAGAGACTGATAGATTGGGAAATAAAGGCTGAGAATAAAAGCTCTATCGGGCCGTTTGTGTGTGTGTGTGTGTGTGTGTTTCTGCGTGCAGTGTGGTGGGTTCGGCCCTCACGTTCAGGATCAGACAAAACGCTCTGAATCTCAGCGCTGAGGATGTGGCCAATAAAGCCGGTGAGTGACATCTCATCTCATTTGGACGCTTATTTTACATTCAGCTGGATAAGAAAAGACAAACGTACGTGATTAATTGGCTTTACATTTACAGTGGCAGAGAAGAATTTCCTGGAGGGTGAGACAGGATTAAAAATCATCCAGACTGGAGTAGGAGAGGTAAGCTTTCCCTCCTCTCTCAAATTCAAATGAGCTTTATTAGCATGACTTGCACAGTACTGCCAAAGCATTGTCCAATACGTGAGTAATGATCAATTATATAATAGATAAAACAAAGAAAACAAGAATAGATCTGTAAAACTATCAAGTAAACAGATGCATGTATACTTTATATTCACACAAAATAAAAAAATAAATAACTAAGTGATTAAATTAATTTTAATAAAATAAAATAAATGTAATGTAAATTAATACATATTTAAGACATTGTTAAAAATGAAAATATGTATATGTAGTACAGCAAAATGTATTTATGTATTTAATTGATCATAATAACAAATATATTTAAAATAAATGTTGTGCTATGAAACGTTCTGTCCATCACATGGGGGTTCGTCAGTATGCTGAATGCAAAAATAATAAATAAATAAATAGTCACGAGTCATTGATTATTCTTAT
The DNA here is from genome assembly GCA_903798115.1 of Danio jaintianensis. NCBI lineage: Eukaryota > Metazoa > Chordata > Actinopteri > Cypriniformes > Danionidae > Danio > Danio jaintianensis. The sequence goes on from CAIGQV010000001.1 coordinate 3,201,919, forward strand.
TTTATTTTTGCAATTATAATAACTGTATAACATGAAAGAAATGCTCTTGCTGTACTTTTGTCCACTGGTAGTCTTAGTTTGCTGTTGTTCTGACATTTCTGGAATTTTCACCTAAAAAAAGGTGTTGTCATTTTTTCAAATGTGTTAATGCCATAAAATTTGGTTGACATTTTGGGAAATATTCGCCTCTAATGTAGTGTTAGTAATGACAGTACAGAAGGAGAGTCTCCCACTTTCTCTCTCTGTCTCTAATTTTTTATTTCATGAAAGTGCAGCAACAGTCACACATTCACTGTGATCAGCAGGTCTATAGATTAGCGATTATGGGAGCCGGTTGGCATAATGAGCCACTCTCTCTTGTCAGTCAGCAAGAGAATTGGCCACACAGGTCATTATTCTCCCCATAACCGCCCTCATCAGGCAAACAGGGAACATTCTCATTCAAATTCATAGATTCTGCCGTTTTGTCCATCTATTATGTACAGATCACGTAGCGTAGATATAATTTGCGCTTCTCATGAATCACGTTGGCGTTTAATACCGCGCACTGCACGAGGAGGGCATTTGAAATGAAACGTTTTTTGAAACGGTCACCGTTCATCTCCAACTGTCCCCACTGTACCGTTTCCCCCTGTCTCCGATCCTCCTGCGCGTTTTTTTTTTTGTCCCCGCTGTGCCTCATTTCTCTCCCTCACTCATTCTTTCTCTTCTTGTCCCATGCCATTCTCCCCTCTGCCATTCTTCTGGCCCTTCTCTTTTTGTTACCTCTGCCTTTGACCCCTCCCTCGTCCCCTTCTCCCCTTGCTCCCCCACTTTCTTGGGTGGCTTTTGTGCTCTGCGCATATTGAGGCGTTCTGCGCTCCCTCGCCTCGCTCGCCTTTCACTTTGTACAGCTGTTGCAGGCCCTTGAATGCAGAATAATGTCTTTTGTTGCATCCGGCTGCTCATATTTTTAATTATTCTTTCTTGTTGCATTGTGGGCTGTGACACTTTCTTTGCTCTCTGAAGTGCACGGTGTGTGTGAGAGCGCTCGTGTGTGTGTGTTCGCTCTCCCTGTCCTTTATTTTATCATTTTCTCTCTCTGCCTCAGTAATGAGACCTGCCTGCACCTGACTGTTTTTTGTCCGCCTTTTATGGGGGTAAATGCTTTTCTGCTTAGACTTCGGTTTTGTCTCTCCGTGCTTCTTTCTCTATCTCTCTCTCTCTCTCTCTCTCTCTCTCTTTTTTTTTTTTCTCCCCCTCTTATTTAATGAATTAAAGTTTTTAACGTCCCACGGTGACATACATAGCAATGCCGTTTGGGAATCCCACAGAGTTCGCTCTGAAAGCGTATTAACGAGGAAACATTATTAAAGGAGTTTTGAAATTTACTCTGGGATATTTGTACTGGATGAATATCTGATTTTGTATTTTTTTTAATGAATGTTGTAATGCGAGCACTTAATTTCAGGGAAACACACAGCTGAAGTATTTGTGTCATTAATGATTCGAGTTGTTTCAGTGGTCCTTACAATCTAAATCAGCAAGAGAACCAAAACTAACAAAGGCACTGATTGAACAAATAAATATTTTACACAATAGGATCTAAATGACAAGCTATTTCCTAGACCTAGATGTTCTCACAAAATGATATTTTGTATCTAAAGTACAGTATGTGCTCGCTTCTTCTGCTCTTTCTCCCCCACACACACACACACACAGTTTCTGAAGAACTTTGCAATGGCTTAATGTATTTTATAATGTAAAAACCACTTATATGGCCTTACCTTCTCCCTACCTAAACCCAACCCTCATATGAAACCTGTGGCAAATTTTGAATGTCTAAAGATCTTGTTAAGTGTGATTGTTAAGCATTTTTAATTATGAGGACACATGGCATGTCCACATAAAACACCTCAACATTGTTATTATTGGAATTAAAGTTATGGCCATGACATTTTGCATTATACCAGAACCAGTATACACACACACGCGCACACACACACACACACACGCACACACGCACACACGCACACACACACACACACACACACACACACACACACACACACATACATTCATTATTTTTTATTACTTTGACTTTGTCAAGCTATATGTCAGTTCCCAGTAGCGAGATCATGTAGCAACATGTTTTTTTTTCTTCTTGAAGCAGTTAAACTTACAGTTATTTTAATAGACACTCTGTTGTCAGACACTCTGTTGGCTATAAGTAACATTGCGACTACATGTTAAGTATTGACTACATGTTAAGTACATGTTACGTACATGTTAAGACTGTCAGCTTAATATCTGCCAACACTTTATTTTAATGGTTCCCAACAGACATTCTGTCAATAAGCAACTTTGCAAGTACATATCAACATAGAAACTCTACTTATACTCTGATAATTCTATGATGAGAGTTACATGACATGTATAGTTACTCATAGTCAACAGGATCATACTGTATTAGTCATACTGTACTGCAAAATACTTTGGTTTTTGGAAATGGTCAGGGTTCATTTGTGTGGTTAGCTTGAATTATGTGTTATTTTTTGTAGGTGAGCTTATGTTTATGAGTTTGGAAGCTGTCATTGTGATGTCAGGTGTGTTCAGATCACATTGGTTGAAGTGAGATATTTTTTTCTGCCCAAAATTCAACAAAATTAGTTTTTAAACCCACATTTCCTTTCATGTTTTCAGTTTACGAAGGGGCTGTTTGCAAGCTGTTTGCAAACCATCGTAGGTATATCGTATAATGCTGTGGTATTTTGTACATGTGGTTTTACACATACACACATTGATGTACACATACATAGATGTGTCCGCCATCTTGGAATGGTTACCCAATTATCTCTCACAGCAGTTTTCTTGTTCTTTACTATTATGCTATGATTAGTTTTCCAAGATATCACAAATTCCCAAAGAAGTTAGACAACTTTTTTCAATAGGATTGTGTTGGTTGGTGTTTACATACAAATGAACTCAATAGTACAGTTTATGTTGTGTTAGCTAACTCCTTCTCTTTGTTGTAATGTGTTAATTTAAGTCTTTTGCAGTCATATAGATTAAAAAAACTGCTGCAGTGTTCATGGACCAGGTTTGACTGTTCCAATATTGTGGGCGGTTTATGTATAGCTGTCAATAGAATCCATGTGCAATGAGGCATCTATGCATTTTTATCTATGACCAAAGCAATGTTTTCTTACAGACATGCCCCTAATTTGAAAACTCAAGGCTTAAAGGGATATCGCACTCAAAAATGTAAATTCTTGTATTATTTACTCATATTACTTGGCTTTTTCCAAACCAGTTTGAGTTGTTTCAAAAAATCATCTTTTGTGTTCAACAGTACAAAAAACCCCCCCTCAAACTGGTGCATGATGAGTAAATGATGGGAAATTTTATATTTTTGGGTGAACTTTTGCTTTAAAGAAAATATTAAGTTTCCCCCTCATAATAATGACTTTGTGGTAATGTTGAAGTCCACTGAACTTCACTGAGGTAGTTCACCCAAAAAAAACATTTACTCTTTCTTTACTCACCCTCGAGTGGTTTCATACCTTTATATGTTTTCTTTTTCTGTTGAACACAAAAGAAGATATTTTGAAAAATGCCAGAAACCTGTAACAAATGACTTCTATACTAGGAAATACAAATACTATGGAAGTCAGTGGTTACAGGTTTCCTTCATTGTTCAAAATATCACATTTTGTGTTCAACAGACAAAAGAAAGTCATACAAGCATTTTTCATTTTACCTTTACCTTCAATACTCTTCAAATCATCAGCAGGGTATAATACCCATATAGTCACCAGCTTCTAAAATACCATCTGTGGTGTGGTTATTCCAGATGTGGAGATGTCGGTGTTTGTGTTCTTGCCAAAATGTATTACTTTACAAAACCCCCTTTTTTAGGCCCATGGCACTTTCCTTACACCCGATTCGTTCCTTACACCCGATTCGTTGTACCCCCTCCTGCTCCTGGTGCTTTCAGACAGTTTTTTTTTCCTTTCACCCTCCTCCTCTTTCTCTCTCTCTCTCTCTCTCTCTCTCTCTCTCTCTCTCTCTCTCTCTTTCTCTCTCTCTCTCTCTCTCTCTCTCTCAAGGATGACCTATCCAGGGCATCAATAGCACCCCCCGCTTCACCCACCATTTCACCATCAGCAACATGTGGAGCTGTCGCTACGCAACCACGTTTGATGTGACAAGTGGCGGCATTGGTTGAATGGGGCTGAGAGGCAGCGAGGCCTTCATACGGGTCGGACATACAGCTCTCGGGGAGGCACACTCTCTCTTTCCCCTCCCTTTTCTTGTCCTTCCCATTTATTCTCACTCATTTACCTTTGAGCTCCGCCACTACACGCATGCTACTCTTTCCTCACGTCTTAGTCTCTGAAACGTTCACCACCGAGGCGTTTCGTTTAAGTTGTTTGACTTGGACTTTGAGGAGGCTTGTGAACGTGAGTTTGAAGACGGTTCTGTTTGTGATCTGGCGGCACGCGCGTATGTGTGGTGTAAAGAGGTGTTCGGTCTGAGCGGCTGGAGAGCACAGGATGAGTGCGGGTGAGTTCTGTTTCATACCACATCTACTGATGCTGCTGCAGGCCTTTATGATGGAGTCAAATGCTGAGATGAATAGTTGGATATTTTGGTGTTTGTCTGATGGCTGTGTTTGACCCCGTAAGAATATTGAAGAAATGAATCTGAAAAATCATGCTGGGTACCACTTTTTGTGATAATTAGACTGTCGATATACTGAGGCTATTTTATTGTGTGCCTTGATTTGTCAAATTTTATTTAATTAACATTTCTAAAAGTAAACTCTTTTTTTTTTTTTTACAACATTTTTTTTTTTTTCTTCACTCTTGGATGTGATTAAGGAAAGGTAGACATTTCAGGTTGTTATATAGGTACAGTTATTAAAAATAATATCTTTCTCTTTTGAAACAAAAAGATACACTCCTTGAGTTATCATAACAGTTACAAATTGTGATATAGTTAATAGATAATTAATAATAATATAGAATAATCCTTTATTTTATGCATTTGTGCATTATATAATATACAGTAAAAATAAGTCAAATAACTGTCTCTGAAACTGCTCAAACCTTTAATTTCACACATAGTTACTGAACAACAATTTGAGTAACTAAACAACTCCAAACTAAGAACGTACATAAGTTATTTCTTGGGGTTAAAATAAATTATAATTGTTATCTAGCATATAAAAGCTATCTTTACCCTTTTTGATTCAAATATTTATGCTTGAATAAATAAATGAATCATTTTATCGCATCTTTCATCACCTTATACTATAATAAGGGAACTCCAATATAAGTTCAGATGAAAGACATAAATAAAAATAATATATTTACATGCATTTGATCAGAGTTCATATATTTATTATTATGAATTGTTGTGTATACATGATTGTGTACGTGTGGCGCATGCGCGTCTAGATGAAATATGTGCGTTTGATGAAATTTTAGTTAAGCCTGTTTTTTAAGAATTGTGCGCGATCTTGAATAGTGATGTCAGGTGGACTGGTTGCTGTGGTAACAGGGCAGAGCAGGCTGGATGAGTGAGATGATGTAATCTGTTTGTAGTCGTTGCAGGTGCACATAAGTTCATAATATTTCTTTTGGTTTCATTAGTAATTATAAAAAGGTTGTAAAATAAGTTTTATTACAGACTGCTAAACCATCCACTCAGTGACATTATTTTAACCGTGACATAAATCTCATTTAATCCTCTAGTAGTGTTAGATAAGCCATTAAAAAAGAAAAGAAAAAAGATTTATGCTTAATTTAAAGACAAACAAATGGTTACATTACCCACTATTATAAATATTATTTACAATATCAACAACACAAAAACATCTGGTGGGTATGCAAGCTCACTGAATGCTTCAAAAGAAATAAAAATCATTCGTTTAAAAACTAGGAAATAATGAAAACGGCACACTTTCCACTGTGCAACATGATGGCAGAGAGACGACAGCGGTGATGAGAAATCTGACGAGTCATAGTCTGAACGCTTCCATCAGATAACAGCAGAGTCCTGCTGAATTGTGAAATCAATTCACAGCGAATGAATGGAGCAGAAGACGCATAATGGTACAGACAGACTGATGAAATCTTAGATCACTGTGAGTCTCAGAAATGCTCTGTTTCTGACTCGGAGGACACATCTCGGGCCGTGCCTGAATCACCTATTGTGATGCGAAGTGATCTTTGCCCTCGAGATCTTCCAAAACAAACAAGCACACACACACACACACACACACACACACACACACACACACACACAC
>CAIGQV010000001.1:3233387-3264863 GCA_903798115.1 Danio jaintianensis
CATGAATGAACTTTTTAACGTTTTAACATGTTTAACATTCTGCTAGCATCTTTTAACACATTGTTAGCATGTTTCTAGCATCTAACATGTTAATGTATCTAACATGTTAGCATAAGTTGGAATGTTACTAACATATTTTAAAATGTTAACATTTTAATATTAACATGTTGCTAGTACATAGTATGTCTAATACAATTAACTTGTATATGGTTAGCATGTTGCTGAATGTTTTTTTCAGTGACGCTAGCATGCTGTTAACTAGCATGTTTATCATGTTAATGTTTCTAATATGTTTAATATGTAAGAATGAATTGGCAAGTTAGTATATATTTACATTTTACATGTTTTAACATCACTAGCATGTTTTTGGACTAGCACATTTAATATATAGATAACTTGTTAGCACGTTGATATTTTTAAACATTAGCTAGCATGAATTAACTTGTTGCTAACATGTCTAGCGTGTTTTAACACAATGTTAGCATGTTGGTATGGTAGTAGCATGTAAAGTGTTAATGTTTTAATATTAACATGTTGCTAGCACATTTCTAGTATGTCTAATACAATTGGCTTGTAGTATATTTCTAACATTTTTAAACAAATATGCTAGCATGTTAAAACATCTAGCATGTTTATCATGTTGCTAGCATGTTTTAACAATTTGCATGTTTTGGTTGGCACATTTGTAGCATGAATTAGCATGGTAATATTTCTAATGCAACACAATGTTAGCATGTTCTAGGCTAGTTGCTAGGCTTTGCTTGAACTTGATGGATGCAGGTTAAATAAATACTCTGTAAGAGGTTTTGACTCTTAATGAAATGTTTTTTTTTTCATACATTTAATTGTCAGTTTTATGAAAACTCTTAGGTTTGATCAAAATAACAAGACAGAAAATTCTGAAGGTGTAACCCAAGGTGGTTACAGCTTGAAAGCTCTAGGAAGAGATGCAGTTAAAGGAGATGGATGAGGAAAAGAATTGCAGCAGATTAAAAGTGTTACCTTTCTAAAGCCAATATAAATGTTTCTTCAACAACAAATCGGCATATTAAAATAAATTATGAGACATGTGACACTGAAGGCTGGGGTAATGGTCACAGGAATAACTGATTTAAAAATATAATTAAAAACATATTAAATTCTAATAAAACTCCTTTCAAAACAAACAAAAGTGTTTAATTAAAACACGAAAACCCTTCACAAATAAATAAAAACCTTTATCACAACATATTGACGACAATCACTTCTCAAATGCAGCATTTCAAGTGCAACTATACATTCATCGCAGGCTTGAATCATTCATTATGAAAAATGGTGATGAAAAATCCTGTCCTTAAGACACTTGAATTTTTACACACATCTGATCAGTGCAAGCGATAAATTAACATCTATATAAAAAGTAATGCAGTGTTCCCCCCTCCAAGGCTGAGAGCACACATTCATACACAAACACACATACATAGCACATACATTGTTGACCTTTATGTAGTGTTGCCTGGGTTTTTTTTCCAAATAAAACTTTGAAAAGGGTCTGAGCAGCAGGTGTGCCAGGCAGAAACACAGACAGAGAGAGAGACAGAGACAGAAAGACAGAGCTGAGCACCGGGAAACACTTCACCTGTTGAGGGCAGATGGATGAATCCAGGATTAGTGTTGCTTTACAATGGCCTGTGTTGTGTTCGCTTTATTAAAAGAGCACAGATTGACGAATTGAGGACTGTTTGTTATTTGAGTCTACTAAAAGTATTTTTATGCTTCAGTGTAATACTGTGTGCTATACACTCAAAAATTACTGTTTGTTTTATGTTAGTTTTATGTTTGCAATCCACTTAAATTTGTAAAAACGATGAAATTAACAATCAATTTGTGTTGGGACAACACAAAGGAATTGTGTGGAACCCTGCATTTTTTTTTTTTTTACAGTGTACAGTAGGAGCAGCAAAATTATACAAACAAAGAATGCTTATTAATCATGAATGGGGAGAAGTGAGACTGTAGCTACGTTCTAAAAAAGGGATTTTCACACTTATAGTTAACCCTGGGTCATTCTTAACCTCTTAATCTTAAGAGGATAGTTCACCCAAAAATTATTCTGTCAATATTTATGTTAATAACACCGCTTGTTTCAAAACTGTTTGAGTTTCTTTTTTTCTTTCACAAGGGAAAACGTGGAAAGCAGCAGCCATTGATTTCCATAGTATTGTTTGTTCCTACGATGGATGCCAATGTCAAGTTTAGAAGCACATGAGTGTGAATAAATGGTGAGGAATGATTTATTTTTGGGTGAACTAACTCTTCAATTCACATTTCATACTGCTCATATGTTGGAAATTAATCTTGGGTATGCACATGCTTGTATTTCATTCTATCTAGGGAGGATTTACATAACTGTTTTAATTAAAAAGTATCTTTCTTTTTTTTTTTTTACTCTATTTGAAACCAAAAAACATTTTGAAAATGATACAGTTTTTAACTCTGTGTAAACTGTTAAAATGCAGTTTTGTTTAAATTTTGATGTCATACATGTGTGTGTGCTTTTTAACAAAGTAACATCAACTACTGGCCTGACATGCATAATACAATGTTGTTGTTCGTACACATATCATAAAAAATGCTGTTAAACACAGTAATTTAAAAAAGATAAATTAATGCAAACAGACGGGTTTAGCAACAATATAAATTGATTAACAACCTCAGAGCTCACAACAAGTCTGTCATTTAACATTTATGTTATTCCTATAAAATCTACTTTCTTATGGTGAAAAAATAACTGGAGTTAGTACCTCCTGAACTAGAATGATTGCTGTTAAATTACAGTGCATCCAGAACATATTTACAGTGGATGACTTTTTCCACATTTTTTTACCATCCCTATAGTAAAGCATGGTGGTGCAGCATCATGTGGGGATGTTTTTCAGTGTCTGAACTGGGAGACGAGTCAGCAGTGAGGGAAAGGTGAATGCAGCAACTTACGGAGAACTCCTTGATCCTAAACCTGCCCCAGAGCGCTCTGGACCTCAGATTGGGCTATGGTGCAACCTTTAGCAGGACAATAACCCTAAGCACACAGCCAACAAGATAACAAACCATTGGCTACAGGAAAACTCTGCGAATGTCCTTGTGTGGCCCGGCCAGAGCCCAGAACTGAACCTGATTGAACATCTCTGCCAGAAAACTGCCAAAAACTAGGTGTGCCAATCTTCTAGCATGATAGCATGCCAAAGGAGCTTCAACAATGTATCAAGCAGAAGCTATGAACACTTATGTACATGTGATCCCCCCCCCTCCAAAAATATATTTCATGTCATTAATGGGGTATTGTTTGTGGATTTTATTAATTAATTTTAAATTTTAATTAGAAAGTAAATTAATTTAATCCATTTTGGAACAAGGCTGTAACATAACAAAATATGGAAACAGTGAAGTGCTGTGAATACCTTCCAGATGCACTGTACAAATATGAAACAATCCTTTACCTGGGGTTAATATTTGTGGGTTTAGAATGACAATAATGACCCGGGGTTAAGTGCAGTGTGCAAAACCCTGAAGTCATGAACAGATCTGCAGAGAAGTCTACACTACTTTTTTTTTTACCTCTGGGATAAGAGAAGTCGCAGCCACAGATCAGCCTGTGAAGGCCTGGAAGTCGGACTCTGTAACGGCAGGAAGAATGAATCAGGTAAAAAAATAAAAAAAAAGGTCAGGAAAAACAAAATCAGAAACATAATAAATGCACAGGAGGTTTACAAATGCATCCCATGAGTGGGAATGATGCTATGAATGTGTTTATAATGACAACAATAACTGTAGATTGTAGCTGAAAGGTGAAAAAAAAAAAAACTCACCTGGAAATTTTTCTTAAAGGTGACATTAGATGAAATTTTCACTTTTATATATGTTTTTGTGTTTAAGTTTCTGCTGTCGAAAAGAAAACAAGCCAGTTTTAGTAACTGTTTGAGTGTATTTATGTGCCATAATTGATCAATTTAAATTTTGAGCAAACTATGGACTTTGCCCTCTACCTACCCCTTTTTGTAAACAGTTTGCAAGTGGCTAACATTGGTTAACGTGTTTGAACAACAAAGCGATCTTGGCATGCAGTCTGCGATGTGTTCAGATGTAACTTTAGAGGCTCACAGCAAAATAAATTAGTTTTTACATTACATTTAAATTACATTTTTTTATGTGACAGCCTTATTCCAAAATGGATTAAATTCATTTGTTTCCTCAAAATTCTACGCACAATACCCCATAATGACAATGTGAAAAGATGTTTTTTAATTGTTGCAAATGTATTAAAAATAAAAAACCTGAAAAATCACATGTACATAAGTATTCACAGCCTTTGCTCAGTACTTTGTTGATGCACCTTTGGCAGCAATTACAGCCTCAAGTCTTTTTGAATATGATGCCACAAGCTTGGCACACCTGTCTTTGGGAATTTTTGCCCATTCCTCTTTGCAGTACCTCTCAAGCTCTATCAGGTTGGATGGGAACCGACGGTGTACAGCCATTTTCAGATCTCTCCAGAGATGTTCAATAAGATTTAGGTCTGGGCTCTGACTGGGCCGCTCAAGGACATTCACCAAGTTGTTGTGAAGCCACTTCATTGATATTTTGTCGGTGTGCTTTGGCTCATTGTCCTGCTGGAAGATGAACTGTCGCCCCAGTCTGAGGTCAAGAGCACTCTGAAGCAGGTTTTCACTCAGGATGTCTCTGTACATTGCTGCATTCATCTTTCCCTCTATCCAGACTAGTCTTCCAGTTCCTGCTGCTGAAAAACATCCCCACAGCATGATGCTGCCACCACCATGCTTCACTGTAGGGATGGTATTAGCCTGGTGATGAGCGGTGCCTGGTTTTCTCCAAACGTAATGCCTGGCATTCACTCCAAAGAGTTCAATTTTAGTCTCATCAGACCAGAGAATTTTGTTTCAGATGCCTTTTGGCAAATTCCAGGCGGGCTGCTATGTGCCCTTTACTAAGGAGTGGCTTCCGTCTGGCCACTCTACCATACAGGCCTGATTGGTGGATTGCTGCACAGATGGTTATCCTTCTGTAAGGTTCTCCTCTCTCCACAGAAGAACGCTGGAGCTCAGACAGAGTGACCATCAGGTTATTGATCACCTCCCTGACTAAGGCCCTTCTCCCCTGATCACTCAGCTTAGATGGCTGGCCTAGGAAGAGTCCTGGTGGTTCCAAACATCTTCCACTTACGAATGATGGAGGCCAGTGTGCTCATTGGAACTTTCAGAGCAGCAGAAATTTTTCTGTAACCTTCCCCAGCCTTGTGCCTCAAGACAATTCTGTCTCGGAGGTCTACAGACAATTCCTTTGTCTTCATGCTTGGTTTGTGCTTTGACATGCACTGGGACCTTATATAGACAGGTGTATGCCTTTTTAAATCATGTCCAATCAACTGAATTTACCACAGGTGAACTCCAATTAAGCTGCTGAAACATCTCAAGAATGATCAGTGGAAACAGAATGCATCTGAGCTCAATTTAGAGCTTCACGGCAAAGGCTGTGAATACTTATGTATATGTAATTTTTCAGGTTTTTTATTTTTAATAAATTTGCAACAATTAAAAAAAATCTTTTTTCACATTGTCATTATGGGGTATTGTGTGTAGAATTTTGAGGAAATAAATTAATTTAATCCATTTTGGAATAAGGCTGTAACATAAAAAAATGTGTAAAAAGTGAAGCGCTATGAATACTTTCCGGATGCATTGTATATATGAAGGGAATTTCCTAAAAGGAGTGGGGTGAAAACATCTGTGCGCAAATATTTTTCACCGTACTGCTTTATCTTGGGCAGTACAAAGCTGGACTCACATCAGAATTGCATTTAAAAGATGGTAAATTGTTTATAATTGTTGTTTGTGTATAGTGAGGGGCGAGCATTAGCATTCAAAGAGCTATGAAGCGAAACAGCTTGCTGTGGACTGAGGTGCTTTTGACAGGGTAAAAAGGGTGTTTATTTACACTAAAATTAAGAAACTTCAACAAAGTAAGTTTTAAAGACCCTAAAGAATCATTTCAACTTGTAAAATGGTCATCCAATGTCACCTTTAAAAAAATAATCAAAGGCATAAAAGTTTATAAAGGGCAACTGTCCGTTTTTAATCAGGTAAACTACAAAAAAGTAAATTAAAGCAATATTATGTAATATTAGTCCAACAAAAATGCTCCTAAAATTAAATAAAAATTGATAAATGAACAAAAGTGATTCATTATTATTTTATTGTTCCTCATGTTAGAAACAACATCATGTTAACAATGGTTGAAACAGCATTTATTAACAATTCTGTCACTTAAATAGCACTTTCCGAGCATTGAACTTGCCCTAGGATATTTCTGTTTTGAGCCAACAATGTGCATTTTTGCAAGATACACAAAATAGCTTTACTTAATATTCACATGGAATCACATTCAAACTTCTTGTGCTTCATTTAGTGTTTTAAAGCAGAACAAATGTACTTATCGACATTCTGAGTGTTTATAGCACAAAGCCGACAGTTCTTACAAAACAAATGTGCTTCTTTGGCTAACATGTGAAATACAGCCTTGGCAACAATAGCCATGCATTCATATCCTAAACAAGAAAGCACAAAAATGCTAAATAATTCTGACGTTTAATGCATATAAATCTAATAATAAGAGTTTCTCTCAGTCAATTATTTGGCACATTCTCAAAAACTGAGATTTGAATTGGAGAATTGGATGATCTACATTCCCATACATGTCCTACTAGAGTCATCATTAGTCATTGTGATCCATCATAGGAGCGTTATTCACTAAACATTAGCTCTCAGAGGCAGATTATCTTGAAGTCTTTGTGCAAAATTACCCCATCTAAAAAAATCACCTTCACATTCAACAGGTACCTCTGTGGGAATGACAAATGCACAGTAAAAAAAATCAGATAATAACCAGATAATCATCATCCTACAAAAAAGTATTTCAAACATACTCTGTGAACACTGATAAATGGAGCATTGCTGGATAAATTAATGCAAAGTTCATTGGGAATGGAAGCCAACTAATTATCCTTCGAAATTTTATATCAACCCAGGCTCATTCTGAAAACATACCGCTATATACATTTCTGGAGAGCACCAAATATGTCCCAGGAGGTAAGTTTTTTTGCAGTTTTTGTTTTCGTGAATCCACCAAAGGCCGCTGTGTATGCTTTTTCAGATCTCAAATTTCTCTCGTGAGTGCCATTCGAGCCTGCTGTTCTCGCATAAATCCACCAGAGGCTGCTGTCGACTGACTGAATGACTGACTGACTGACCGATCGACTGACTCACCCTCCTCCTTTCCTAAACCCAACCAATAGTGTTTTCAAAAGCACCGATTGACGCCCCCACCCACTTCCCTAAACCCAACCGACAGTTTTCAAAAGCAATCCAGAAAAAGAAAAGCCCTCGCCTGATTTTTATCTGATGTTTTCAGATTTGACCAGATTCTTACCCTGTTATTTACTTGTTTATTTTTTTTTTGGCTTCTGTTTTTGTTTTACCTGTTTTCTGGAACCGTTCTTCACCAGACTCGAACCCCTGTCGTCTTGGTGAACTCCTCTCTGCGTCTCACGTCTGCCGACGTACATGGCGAGCTAACTGGACAAACTGGTAACAGCAGGAAAGGCGTCCATACGGAGGTAAGTGGTCAGCTGGTAAGCGCGAAAAGGAATGGCGTTATACCGCCCCATAGCATTTGTTTTAAAGACAAAATGCAGCCATTCGTACTTCTGACTACATAATTCGTGATCTCCAGAAATGTATATAGGGCTACGTTTTCAGAATGAGCCTATGTTGCTTTATATTCATCCGAGAATGAATGTAAGTACAATATTTATAGGTTTGAGAGTAAAAAGTCATACTCATTAATGGATTTAAAAATGTTATAAATGATTTGAGCCATTATGCTCATTTTTCGCCATGTTGCTAACCTTATCCTTGCTTTCCAATATCCCAAAATCGCACCCTTCAAAGACATGTCAGCCAACCTGATGCCAGAAGATTCACAGGCCACAACTGTTTCTGATTGGCCTAAAACAACCTGACCATTTTTAACTGTTTGCAGAGTCAAGGCTGGCAAATGACATCCCAAGACACCAATTTCAGTGACATCTGTCAGGTCGCAGGATATTTTATGCTTGTCTCTCTAAACTATTGCATATAGTACCTTAAAATGTCCTGTCTTTGTGGAAAATAAAGACATTTTGGCACTTGTTGCACATATCTCAAGGCAAAAAAAATAAATTCAGCACAGTCATTCTTGCGCAATGGCACAAGAGACTGAACTCAAAGCACAATCCAAAACCACAGAAAGAATTTTGAAAAAGGGCGAAAACGTAGAGTTAGCACTGCTAATTGCACACACAAATATGATTAATCTCCATATTCCTCCTAACAGACAACACACTGACACTTCCTCCGCTTTTTTACCACATTAGTCCCATTGGCTGCCATTTTATCATTCTCCCTGTCCTGCACAATAACACCTTCTGAACCCTTAGCCAGACCCTGTTCTGTTAGTCGCTCCTCAGGAGACGAAGGAGTGTTTTGATCTGAATCATCCATTTCCTCTCTCATGTATTGGCTTATTTGAACGCCACCCGTCCCGTCACCTGATTTCCCCCCTCTCCCTCCCCCGGCACCTGAGATCATGTCCTCTGCCCGCTGCTGTGCCTCCATCTCCGACAAGCTGTAGGCCAGCGCCATCTGCAGGTCTTCATCTTCCTTGTCTTCATTGGCATTGGGGCAGTGGTAGAACGGGGCGGCGCTATAGGAGCGTAAAGCTGGGTTTGGAGAGCTGTGATTGGTGGGGCGGAGCAGTGGCTGATGGGACTGTCTGGGCGGCTCACTGAACTGTTCTCTGCGACTCAGTTCCAGAGCTAAAGCCATCTCATCCTCCACACCTGGACACACAAATACAGCTGAACGTCAGGCCAATTTAGAAATACTACTACTAATACTACTATATATATAATTTAGTTCAGGAAGAATAAAAAAATGTACATTTTATATTCATAGTCAATGCAAGTTTAAAAAGAAAAATGACATTTGCTGCTGTAGAAGAAGCCACTGTTGGCCTTTTTTTCTTATAGATTACTTGTGCCTCAAATGATGAAGACGAAACATAATAAACGTGCAGTAGCTTTCAGTGGATTTGAACTCAGTACAGTTCTTAGAGATAATAATAACAGACCACTTCGATGACTTTAGCTAAATGGACTTTGCAATGAGCAAAACAATATTTCAAATTTGATGTGCATGCTGGAATTTATTCAGTAAATCTGTTTCCATCATCATTTATGCATATTTATCCCACTAAGTTGTGTGCATTTAAAAAAAAGTGCATATCTTGGTGTTTCCATTAAGCATTTTTTTAAATGCAATATTCCAAAATGTGCATAAAAATATGTGGACTGAGGTCTCTACATACGGTTAGGTATCTCATTATCTCATTTGTGTCAGTATTATCATACTGCAAAAATAAATCTGCTTAAACTTCAACAGATGTTTTGAGCAAAACATTGAGCAAAAGTACATTTGAGTACAATTTACAAAAAGAGAGTAAAATGTACTTGAAGGTTGAAAGAAAGTAAATAATAAATAATAATAAATAATTTTCAAATGACTAAGCACAAAATTACTCAACAATGCTATTTTTACATAGATAAGCAAGTGTTTTTCTTTCTCTTGAAGGATTTTATTAAACATTTTGGTCTCTTATTCTTACCAAGACTACATATATTTTATTAAAATACAGTAAAATAGGAAGCATTTTTGGGAAATATTACTTAGTAATCTTAGAGTAGGCTATGTATATTAGAATTGCAAGCGCATCGCCTTTTCAGGCAGAGTTGGAAAGTTGAAGCTGATAAAATCTGTTTTTATTACCTACAGCAGCATGCACATTAAGTATAGAGATTGCCTTGGACTATATTATTAAATTATAGCAAAAAAAAGTGAATTACCATTGATGAGGACACTTTTCAGAACCCCGTCCTCCTCAACCTCTGTTCTCTCCTGGCCATTTTCTCTAACCCTGAGGGAAGAAGTGCAGTGTTTATCAAATAATTGGAAATATATAAACAAACCTGAATTCCTGTGACCTTCTGTAAAAGTACTGACAAAGTATAATATATGTAAAAGTATCAAGCATCTTTTATACTTTATATTTGATGTATTCTGCATTATTTGAGTTTACAGTTATCAGTTATTCAGTTTATTTATTTTATTGAAATGATTTCAGTGAAAATGTCAAACTCTCATGATTTACTCATCCTCAGAAAACAAATTAAATTGTTTTAGCAAATCTGAGAGGTTTCTGTCCATCCTTTTAAAAACATTCACCCAAAACTCAAAATATATAAACATGAAGAGATTAAAAAATAAATCACAGTCTTTCTAAAACAAGCATATTTCATTTAGGCTTTTTTTTTTTTACCATATTTACTTGATGAAGAAGAACCAACAAGGTCCATTCTTGCATTGTTTTTGAATGAAAGTCAATGAGTAATGAAAGAATGAGTAAATGATCACAGATTTTTCATATTGGGGTGAACTAAACTTTGAAATGATATTTACAAATACAAAATATAATTTGTATCTAAATTTATATCAAAATTCAGTTTAAAACTAAACAAACGTACTTTTTTGTGGTGAGACGTTTTCCATTGACAACACGAGTGGAAGTAGAAACGGACTTGAAGTTTGCCCCTCCCATGCTGCCCATCCCACCCAATGAAGACGAGAAGGAGGTGAAGTCAGCTGTAAATTAAAACAAAACAAATGCTGCCTTTAAGTAATTTAAAATACAATTGTCATAAACCATTTATAGCTACACTTGTACAGTATCAACAACATATCTTGGTCAAAATGTTATCATTGTTATAATATATACTGGAAGGAGATAAAGCACATACTGTATGTATAAACAAATAGAGCATGAAACCATTTTTTAAAAACCAACCATTTGCTGAGGGAAAGGAGAAGAAGCGACTGGGCCCAAGTCTGGAGGAGCTGTGAAAACCACTGTGCATTCCACCAAATGGGAAATCATCTGGAGGGAAAATGGGAGCGTATAGAAAACACAGAGAGTTAAAGAGGGCACGGTAAGGTAGAATAATGAGCCTGTTTAGATCAACTGGTGTAAAGGAAACTCTATTACAGCAAAACAGCCTCACCGTTATAGGAGTATGATTCAAGATCAGCATATCTACAGATCACGGGCCAGAAATAGCACTACTAGCTTGCAAAAAACTACTGTGATGTTTTTGCTAAAAACTTCACAGGAAAGGCAGCCTTTGCAATCCCATAATTTACTCCTTAAGCCTAGTTCACACTACATGACTTTAAACATAGGCTGACTGCTGTGCCGTTCAGACTTGATTTTGTGTCTTTCTGTTCATCGCCCAAACCACAGTGAATGAAATGTTGAGGACGGAGCCATCAGAAAAAGCAGAACACTACTGGCTGATGTGTGATGATGACATCACTGACACAGCTTTTGAAATTTCTCTGAAGGCGTTCAAGGGAGAGTTTGAAAGGATCGTCAATCAGCCGTGTAAACACAGGGTGACATTTCTGTTGAGTTCCTGAACACAACAGCTGCATTCCAGTCCAATGTTCTTATGCCCTTCACTCGCTAACTTTCCACCTTCACGGTGAAAATCGAGGGGGCGAGGGTATGTCCGTGTAAGCTTCCCTCGTTCACCTGTTGAAGTGAATCACACTTTATAATGGAGGCAGAGATTCCCCCGAGGGAACAATGCAAGGGAAGTTTTCGAGTGTATTTCTAAAAGTAAAGTGGAACACAGCCAATGGCCATTCAGCCCATGACTTGCTCTCTTATTGGCTCGTCACTACAACTGACCCCACTGATCACTGATCTTCCTATGATCACAGCGTGATCTGCCGGCGAAATTGTTAACCTGCGAATCGGGCTTAAAATCCTGTAGAGTGAACTAGGCATTAATCACTCCCTCCATGATTTCATGGGACATTTTTCTACTGTATGCAGTCTGAAATTATTAATTCTGAATGCCATTTCTGAAAAATTTTGGCAATATTTGTGAAATTTCTTGCATTGTTTTACTGTGAAAATATACACAGACAAGAATATTGTAAAGACCTCAAGAACCATTGGTCTCTGTTATCTACAGTATATAAAGGAAATACTAAGAAAAACAATGAGAGAAACTTAAGTGCTTTTCTCTTTGTTTACTACAAGGCCAACTATATCTTATTTGGTACTAGAAAGACTCTAAATGATCCAAAATTAACAAAGCTTTGTTGAAAAGCTCTTCTACAATAGCAAAACCATTAGCATTTGAAAAATCACGCTAAAATACATTTACCATTAGTATATATCCAAAAGCATTCATTCACTGAATCACTGAGTCAAATAATTCCTACAACCTTATTCTAATTTCCACAGTTATTGGTAGATTGTATTCATCATTATGTAAATGAGCTGGCTGAATCTGTGTTTACCTATGGATCATCCATACAACTTTTCATTCCCATCATCACTTTTAAGGGATTACAGTCTCACACAAATTTACTTTTTAGTATATACCTGTATGTCCCAGCCTGAGAACCTACCGAAAAAATCAGCGAATGGGTCCTGCCCTCCGAAGAACTCTCGAAACACCTCATCTGGACTGCGGAATGTGAAGGTGAATTCTGGGAAGTCATCAGGAAATGAACCTGAGCCACCTGAGCCTGTAAAACAAAATACAAGTCCTCAGGTATGACAGACCCCCAAAGCAATTTTGTTTAGAAGATCCAAACATGGATGGTTTGGTTAAAACAAGGCTAAATTTGGGTTGTGGGTGAAAATATAGTACACATTTAACAATAGTCCAAACATAAACCAGTCCTCAAATAGACAGATAAGACAGACTTCACATGTGTAATCATTCAGTCCTGTCAGTTTGGTAACTAGTCTATTTTTGGACTATTATTAGATTTACACATACTGCCCACAGTTAGCCTTGTTTTAGCCAAGACATCTATTAGACCTTTTTTGTGTTTGACTAATAAGACTGTGTGAAGTTCTTCTCACCAGAACTTGGCATGTCTGATCTACCATATCTGTCGTAAGCATCTCGTTTGCTCTCTTGGAAAGAAGAAGAAAAAAAACAAAAAAACAAGTGATATTCAACACCCAAAGTAACCTAATTCCTTAGTCTACTTAGTTAATGAACTTGCTGTAGAAGTAAAAGTCTCATCTTCTTACTGTCTGAAAGCACTTCGTAGGCCTCTGCTATCTCCTTGAATTTTTTCTCCGCCTCCTCCTTGTTGTCTGGGTTTTTGTCAGGGTGCCACCGCAGAGCCAGTTTTCTGTAACTGTATACACACACACATAAATAAACTGATAAGTAAACTTTGCTTGACTGGCATCTCAAGATTGTGATGAAGTGATGTATAGGGTCAGGGGCCATTAACACACAATACATTCTTGCATACATCTGTTCTGTTTGATAATATGATAATTGTTTTTCTATACGAGTCAAAATATGGTTAAAAGATTTCATAAAGCATCCTGTGTTAAATTACACATTTTACATTTCCTGGTCACTTTGATCTCTGTAAGTAAGTTGAAAAAATTAGAAGACAATTAACACTTTCATAAGTCCAAATTAATGGAAAATTGAGGAAAACATTTAAGAATTTGCTATCAATATTAGCAAGTAACAAGTAACACCCATAGTTAACAAGGTATGAACTCCTTAATAACATTGTAACCTAATATAGCCTACCATTCAAAAGTTTGAGTGTTTGTAACTTAGTAATAAATGTTTTAAAAACTACAAATTAATGAGTTTGTTGGCCCCAATTAATTCTCAGGAATTTATGTTTAGATTTATTTGGCTTCCTGTACCCTGATGAGGGGCTTTGAACTCTGATGTACCCCCTAGAAGCTTAATATAGGCTGATTACAAAAGGCAAAGTACCTGGAATGAAGGTGGTGATTTTGGGGTGGTGGAGGGATGTTGGAACAGCTGAGAACGAGGTAAGCAGCTGCATAAATACTCTGGCTGTTGATTGAAATATTAGATGGGCTCGCTCCTCCCTAACTTATGTTTAGGAACTTCATTTCAAGTAGCATATTAGAATGATGTCTGACAGACGAAAAATCAAATCAAATCAAAGAAATCAAAATGTACAATGTGTATTTTGCTAGCTCACATTGTTATTCTTTATGTGAACAATTAATCTATGCAAGTTATTCTACTGAAGAAAAAAAAATGTTTTGGTAATCTTCCACAGAGAGTTAAAGAGTCTACTTAAAGAATAACTGGAAACTCTATCACAGATGCTATGATTCTGTTTTAGTTAGAAGTACATCAACACACTAAAAATAAAAGTCTCAGCAACTTCCGGTTCACACAGACTTTAACTGTAGATTTTTCAATATATTACAATTTAAATGTTTCTATATATTCAAATAGAAAAGTTACATCAAAAAAATAATAATTATGCTTATTTTACTGTAGTTTTTTGATTAAGGAAAGACTTCTTTCTTAAAGTCAGCATGAAATCAAAATGTACAATGTTTATTTTGCTCACATTGTTATTTTTTAAGTGAACAATTAATCCATGCAAGTTAAACCACACAAAAAAGGTTATTTTGGTAATCTTCAGTCAAATTCTGACCATTTTCTTCTGTCTTTGGAGTGGTCCTTCTGTTGATGTCAACTCGAGGGCTTCCATAGCAATAGCAACTGCATATTAATATCCTTAATCATGCCCCTCTTACCATTCGTGTGCACAGAGTCATAGGTATGATATGTATATATAGATAGATATCTATAGCTCTGAGTTTGCTATGAGGGAGTGATTGGAAGTACATCAACATACTGAAATAAAAGTCTCAGCAATTCCCATATCACATATCTCTTTAAAGGTCCCATGAAATTAAAATAAAGTTTTTTAGGTGTTAGTATCAGTATTGTTCGTTTTTAGGATATCTTTAAGCTAGTGCGCACCAAAACAGTGACAAAATTCACATTTAGGAGATATAAAATTGCTTTAAACATGTAAAGCTTATAGTTTGTCACTTCTGCCTAAATGGATCAATGGTTTTATTCATGTGACCTCATGCTTCAGTTTCTCATCAAATCGTGACGAATCAAATGCTCTCTAGTATCTGACATGCCCCGCCCCCTTCAAGACACTTCACATTTGATGCTCTTGAGCTCAACCACTCTCACTGGAAGGGCGGTTAAAAAAACAAAAAACAATATTGGCTGTTTTTTAAAAAGGGGAGGAGCTACTCTATGTCCCACCCTCTCTTCATATTTGGGTTAAGATTACATCAAACATCGAATAAAAATGCACTTTTCAAAGCACTTCACGAGACCTTTAAAATTTAAACAGTAGTGTTCTCCACTGTTGATGACATTTTTTTAAAGTAAACAATAACAAACCTACAAGATATAATAATGAGTGTTCACTTGCATCTGTCCAAGACAAATATGGTAACATTCAGCAGAAACAATGCCAAAGGCCATACTGCAAGGCACTGATAAGCAAAGGCAGTTTCGACTTACGCTTTCTTAATGTCATCTGGAGAAGCACTTCGTGACACTCCCAGAACATCATAGTAATCCACCATCGTGCCCTTCAGCTTACTTCAGCACCTGTTACTCACATGTAAAAAAAAAAAAAAGAGTAATGACCTCATCCTTAAATCCTTAAAATGTGTCAAGAGGTGTTTCTGTAGTGACCTTCTCACAATCAATGATCTGTGCTCATTCAGCACTATCGCCATGACAACATACAGTACATAATGTTTTGCATATGGTTTGGTATAACTATAATTGTTTACCCTCAAATATGTTTTGACCTGGAAGAGATTTATTAGAAGTTCAAAACATGTGTTTTTGGTAAGGGGACCAAGTGTTTAAAGGCCTTCAAATTATATTATTACATATTCACTCAATTATGAAATGTTTAGTCAATTATTTGTCTAAGAATTATAAACATTAAGTGTTTCCTTCAAAATGTATTATTATATGTTTGCTCCATTTTTTTTTTGTCAATTATTTGTCTAAGAATTATAAACATTTTAAAACATTATGTGTATTGTGTTCAGGCCATTTTTGACATGGGAATAAGGGACATCGTTAAAAGTCAAAATACTTTTTGTTAATCATTTATTAAGTTATATAACTATAAAAATGCATTTTAATGTGTCCTTATTACACATGTTCCATGTATTTTATTATAAGTAATTATTATAGTATGTACAATTAATTTAGCCTAATTATGCATAATAACCCTAAACCTTAACTGCATTCTAACACAAACCATACATTAAGTATATGTATTATGTTTATTCATTTAACTATGGAGTATTAGTAACAGTTACATTGTAACAAGAGCACTATGAAATAAAGTTTTACTGTGAAATTTTATGTAAGTTTAATTAACTTTGAAAACTTTTCACAGTGATAATAATATCGTTTCGATGTTGTTTTGTTAAACCTAAATTTCATAATTTTGGACATTTGTGACCAACTGAATTATAAAAATAATTATATTCCATTCATTTAAGTGTTGTGGATACTGGTGAACTTCAGATTTGAGGTTTTCTACAAGTTTATGCTATTTCATACAATACAGATATATATTTTTTCATTACACAGTAGTTTGTGTGTGGTTTATAAGTCATTTTAAATTCCAACAAATCCCTCTTTTAATTAACAAAAAATGATACGTGTAGTTATAACATGTTATTAAGCAATCTTTTAACAAATCAGCTCAGTAAGAAATTGCCAATCAGATACAATAATATGGTTGAGTCTTTCTTTGTGTCCATACAAACTCAAAATACCAAGATAGAATAAAGATCTTGTATGCATCATAATGGTGAAGTAAAGTGTGAATTAAATCTCTTTAAAGGCATAACTTATATTGTATGTATTCTCCTGTTCAGATCCAAGTGCAGTGTTATGAATGAGAGCAACTCTATGAACTGTTGCTGATGATAACAGTTGTTAAAAGCTGCTGGACTTAGATAAATTGACTGAATATAGATTGGTATTCCCCTGGAGTGTGGCCTGGCCATGCCTGGAACTTTCTGGAAACCGGACACAATGTGCTGTTATTTCAAGGCAAGCCCAAAGTTGAAAAGCGATTTGAGTGGGCCATATGGCCACTGGCAGCTGCTGCTGCTCCTGAAACGCGTGACCATCACAGAAACACACACACACAACTCCATATAAATACAGTATTTCACAAATCCAGCAGTCCTGAGGGCCGCCCCGTTATATTAACTTTTACCTTTTTTAGAAGTATATCCAGCCAGGAGGAGCTGAGCCTCTGGGATATGAAGCCAGTGGAGCGACGGTCCGTCCGACTCCCAAGACGCGGACCACAGGAACTGACGCTGTGGTAACGTACGTGCGCGTAAATAGGCTACGGAATTCCGTCAGAATCACCCGTTTACCGACGGCACCGCGGGCTTCATTGCGTTGGCGTGTAACCGAACCTCAACTTCTATATGTGTCTGTCCTTCGCTCTCTGCTGTGAATGCGGTGCGTCACGATCAGCTGAGCTGCAGTCAGTCTGAAAACAGAGCCAGTCGAGAACATGCCCGTGTTTGTGAACGTCACTCACGAGCCACGCCCACTAATGCCCGACCGCACCGAGCCATCTTCAGAAGCGCCCGAACTACGTACAGTCAGTGTATTGATAGATGTTTTTTTACAGTCTATGATTGATAGGTGTTGGGTTTTCTGGTGTGACACAGACAAGTAAATATGATCATAGGCTATTCTTGTGGGGGACCTCCATGATAAAATATAAAAGGCGTCTGTAGGCATGTGGTTTCTTGTATAAAGAAACAGTACATTGTTACATTGTTATTACGTTGTTACTTTTTTTTTACTCATTAGTAGGCCTACTGCTAATTTTACTCATTTATTTGACCATTTATATTATTCGTTTTATTTAAATGTTTATTTTTAGTGTTTATCTGGTTTTATTAGTTTATTTGAAGCAAACTGTGGATTATTTTAATATTTAATCTTTAGATGTTTTTATTTTATTTTATAATTTAATTATCCGATTTCCGATTTTTCTTGTTTCTTGTTTATACCACTGTGTATTTATCTCAAAAACCATATTTTATTTATTAATTTCATTATTTATTATGATTTATTATTATTATTATTATTATTATTATTATTATTATTATTTATTTTTATATTTTTTTATATTTTTTGAAGACCCCTGGATTAAACAAGGATATCGTGTCCTATTACACTCCAAATAATTTAAATCACTCCTTAAAAAAGAAAAATTAGTCAGAGCATGGGAACTGAATTTATAACAATTTTAATACTTTTGTAGAGCCGTAGGATGTCAAAATCTCAGAATAAAAAAGCCAGTTTAAAGGGCAAACCGAAATATTGTTTCCGTTTTTTTTGTCCTGTCCCTGCGGAACCTAGACAGCAAAAAGCAAGAGTAACATATTTTCTTCCAGCAGAGGGCACTGCGAGACACACCGGTTGGTTTCATCAGAGGAGGACAGTAAAGCTAGTTTTTCTTTTACGTCACAGTCAATATTTAATTCCATGAGGGTTCTCCAAAGACAATGACTTTTATACTGTACAACTGTATATCCTATGTAAATGTAGTATTATTTAAAAAAAAAAAAAAAAAAACGTATTTGGGATACAAGAACAAGAAACTTGCATGTGCTTGTTGAAATAGACTTGAAATTATATATTTTACTTGTTTCCATTTTGTAAAATGAAAGACAATGACTATTGATTAAGCTGTAGCTTATATGCGTTTTAAAGACCTGTGCTTTGCTTGTGTTGTCCTAATTCTTTTAAACATTACATTTTATGCTAACAACATGCATTGTGGTCCTATTAGAATTTGGAAACGTGTTAAATACAATTCAGAGTGAAACATACAAATAATTATTTTTTACTTGTAGAATTTTAAGTTAAACAGCCTAATTTCATTGGGTTGTTTCTTCATTACAGGATGCTCTAATGCAGTGTATTTTGACCTGTTTCGTGGACCTTTTTGGATTACGTTTTTGTATTTGTTGAACAGATTTTTTTTATTAAATGGTCTGTGTATGGATTCAAACTTGGCTGTTTGCATGCCTTCACTACAGAATACTGATTATGCTCACCAAAATGAGTTACTTCTGGGACCAGCTCTGCAAACTATGACTGGCTAATGAACAGATCAGCCACGTTATCCGATCGCTCAATTCTGCCTCCTTACCCATGGTAGGACTGGCACTGCCAGATAGCTAAATCAACCTATCATAAACCCTGAAGTTGACCTGCTGCTGCTATGTCAAAGCTATATTGAACATTATGTGTAGGAATTCTGTGAATTGTGTGACCAGGTAGATTTTAATGACAATGCCCTCAAGGACATTTTTTTCGGCTTGGTTTGAATGAAGTATTATCCTATTTAAAGCCTACATATTCCACACACTGGTCCTTGGAGAGATATTTTGACTTTGCTTTGCAGATGAGGGGTCCTGCTGTCAAGCATCACACACAGCACCAAAGCCATGGAGTTAGATATAAATGGAGGTCATAGCCAGCTCCAAATGGGTGGGACTTGAGCTTCAAGTGGGCTCAACAAATCTCTTGTAACTTTTAAATATTAGACAGTTATAACTGAACTAGTACTGCACATGTCGTCACACAAAGGATGACATCACCGGTTGTTGCACCACTAATGCTGCGGTCATACTAGAGTTTGAGTTTGTGAAATTCTGTCGTACGGTGCTTTGAAAAGGGACAGGATTAAACAAGATAATTAGGCATTAGAAAAAGCGAGCGATTGGTCCATATTTTACATTTCTGTACAGAGAGGTCATGTTTTGATCTTCGATTGGTTTCACGCAATCATGTGATGCGATTTTGCTGGTGAGAGTTCACATGTGAAACTTGTCGCATGAGCTTGCATTTCCGGTCTTCCGCATTCACATGCGTATGAATGGAAGTCTATGGGGTGAAAAGTGCAGTGTGACCGAGGCTTTAGACTACACATTATTCACCTGGGATGGGCAAACTCTGTCTTGGAGGGCCGGAGTCCTGCACAGTTTTGCTCCAACACTAATCAAACACACATGAACATGCTAATCAGTGTCTTCAAGATCAATAGAAAGCTATCGGCAGGTGTGTTTGATTAGGGTTGGAGCTAAACTTTGTTGCATACCGGCCCTTCAGGGCCAAGGTTGCCCATCCCTGTTCTGGAATCACTTCATATATCCCTGGCTCTGGACACCCAATCAACAAGCAACCCCTCTTATTCTTGCAAAATTAGAACTGGTGGTCCAACATGGCTTGTGAGGTGTGCCGTTACATCGATGGTTGATCAGTCTGTGCCATTTCAAATTTACCTCGTCAGCTGCTAAAACTTGTATCCCTATCGTTCCCAAACTATCCATGGTTTCACATCGGAGTCGTTTTTGTCATAGATGTGCTCTCTTCAGACTCATTCACTTCCCTTCTTTTTGTTGTGGATCCATTTTTCAAACCCAATAAATTCATACCTCTCAAAGGCCTCCCTACAGCATTGGAGAGCATTCCATCAATTTGACCAACTAGGGCATTCTCTTGAAAGAGTCTGGAACAAGCTCCTACTCTTCCTTGGAGTCTCTGTCAGTCTAACTTCAAGTAACCAGCCCAACCAATGGCCAGACTGAAACTCATGCTGGTAAATCCAGACTCCCAGTGGTAAGATGGCCACTAGAATACCTCGTGGATTGGGAAGGATACAGAGTTATTCCAGAGTTATTCAATATGACAATGCAGAAAATTGAAGACTTCCACAACACTCTGGTTATCTTTGCCATCAGCCATAGGCACTGGGAGCTGGCAGTGGGTGAGGGGGTAATGTCTGACATTAGCCTGTGCCACCAGATCCTTCACAACCCCTGCCCTCTTCAGAATGGCTGGATATAATCACCATCACCTATCACAGCTGAGCTTCACTGAGTTAGTTTTGCTTTGAGAACTGCATGACTATGCTGGTCCACCAGCTCTAACTAGCAGTTTGAAAATGGAATTCATGTTGGTTCAAGGTGGATTTTTCAATCTGTTTTGCCTTTGTATTATATTGTATTGAGTTGAATCAAAAATTAAATCACTCGTTTTGATTTTGACTGGTTCAAAGTACAAAAGTACTTGATTTTTATTGGACTATGATGTGAAATAAATATTACAGCAATATTGTACGAAAATATCTAAACATATTAACTTGCCATATACTGATAACCATGCTAATAATGAAAAAGTGTGCAAAGGAGTGAACATAGAATATCATATATGACAAATAATGTATGCATAAACACAAAATGTGTGTAAATGTGGGCTGACTAAAATAAATATACATAAATTATGTTACAGTTTTAAGAATAATTTAATGTACACATGCTAGTTTTACATCTATTATGTAACAGCAGCAGGAAATATGCATGAGCCTAAATATGTTATATTTTACATTATGTTAAGTTTTTAAACAAAACACAAATAAAGATATTTTAAAGACTGACAGTGGTGACGTAGATATCCTTTTCATATACAACAATATATTGTATTATTCTGAATAATAACTCTCAAGACCTGTTTTTTACTAATTTTGAATCAGTTGCCGATTGGAGGCTCACTTTGAACGGATTGTTTGAATAAATTATTTTTTTTTTTATTGGAGACTCACTTTGAATGTATCCTTTAAATTAGTTAGTATTTAACTAGAGACTCTGGACAGATTATTTGAATGGGTGAATCGTTAACTGGAGACTTACTTTGACTATATCATTAGATTCAGTAAGTTGTTAACTGTAGACTTCCTCTGACTCTAGAACAGGTGGAATCAGATTTGCCCAATTTATAAATTAACTGTTCAGAGTGATTCATGAACCAGTTTAATAGTTTAAAGAGCCCCTATTTTGGATTTTTGAAAATTACCTTCCATGCAGTGTGTAACACAGCTCTATGTGAATGAAAACATCAAGTTGAGGTTTAACCCCGAAAGTGCACTGTGTATAAAACTATTTAAAAAAGGACTCAGAGACATTTGAATGATTTGTGATGAATTCAAATGTTTAGCTTTTTCATCATAAGCAGTTCTGAGCTTGCAATCCCATGGCGTCTGTTGTTGCCAGGCTACCATCAGATGTTCTTACACACTGGATGTGGAAAGCACTGCTTTAACTTTTTTTCAATGGTTTGAGCTGAATGCACCTTCAATGAGCTTGTGCATGTGGTGCAGTCAATGTTCGAAATAGTTCAACTTTTGCCACTGTGTTGATTTAGACCATACCTGCCAACCCTCCCGTTTTTCCCAGGATTCTCCCGTATTTTACAATTCTATCCCGCTATCATCCCGTAAAGGTATTTTCCCGTATTTCTTCCATTTTTTCAATCTATCTATGAAGGATGGCAATAGACATTAAAGAGCTGATCCTCCCTATACGCAACCCATACCGCCGAACCACCAGGGGACGCCCCTTGCTCTTAAATGTGAATCTGTTCTGTGCTTTTTTTCATCCCAAGGTTGACTGGTAAAAGTACAGATTTATAAATCATATTTTCCCCTAATTTTACTGGTTAAAATTCATATTCAAAGAGAGAAGGGTCTACATTTTAATAGCAGAGATAAGACTGAAGTTCTAACAATAGGTTTTATATAATAATAATATTTTATTATATTACTGACAATCAGGACCATTTTTACTAAACAGGGCAAATTTGTGTGAAAGCAAAATACCACAACAACATTTCTGTGGGTGATTTACTGACAATGATCAAATTAAAGAACACATTAGTAACATCTGATTTTTATATTCAGCAATACAACATACCATGCACAGCACAAATTAGCACAGTGGAAAAACAAGCAGAAGTAATGCTCATAAGGTGCAGGTAATCTAGGACCAGGCATGGCACAATGATAAAGAGCAGAGTACTGCTTATCGGTTGTTCTTGACTAATGAAACATTTCTCCTTGCTTTCGAAAACTGACTTGGTTGAGGTGTCTTATGTTCATTGGTTTTAACTATGTAATTTCATTCATTTGGCAATTTCAACAAGAACCTTATAATGTTTCCATTGGTAATCCTGTCAAAATGTGGTTGAGGGAATACAAGGCTACTCCATACTGATGGCAGGATGAATCCTAATCTTTGGCCCAGATCTTCAATTGGTCAGCTAATGTAGGTCCTGCCTTAATCTGCACAGTGAACAGTTACAGTGAACACTCAAGTATCTGGGGTCTTATTCATAAATGTGACGTACGCACAAAATGGGGGTATAAATGTGCATACGGCACTTCCAATACAAAGGTTGTGTGATCTATTAAATAATACAAACTTGGCAGGAGAATGTGCTGCAAGTAAACATTTCATTCATTCATTTTATTTTCAGCCCAGTCCCTCTACCAATCCGGGGTCGCCACAGCGGAATGAACCGCCAACTTATCCAGCATATGTTTTACGCAGCGGATGCCCTTCCAGGTGAAACTTTGGACTTGTGGGGGAAACCGGAGCACCTGGAGGAAACCCACGCAAACACAGGGAGAACATGCAAACTCCACACAGAAATGCCAACTGACCCAGCCGAGGCTCGAACCAGCAACCTTCTTGCTGTGAGGCGATTGTGCTACCCACTGCGCCACCGCGTCGCCCGCAAGTAAATATATTCAACTTAAATGAACCACTTTAAATCATCCCATGAGCCACAATCATTAATAAATAAGTACAAATGTATTCTGCTGTACGTTCACTTTTATAAATGAGAGACGCCTGGTCACACTGCATGTTGGTGGTTTTCTGCAGCCTCTCTAACTCTCTGCACCACAAGTGTCCTTTAACCTACACATTTCCTCCTGACCAGGGCAGCGAAATAAAAAA
This sequence comes from Danio jaintianensis, assembly GCA_903798115.1. Taxonomy (NCBI): domain Eukaryota; kingdom Metazoa; phylum Chordata; class Actinopteri; order Cypriniformes; family Danionidae; genus Danio; species Danio jaintianensis. Next base: position 3,257,313 of record CAIGQV010000001.1, read on the forward strand.
AATAAAAAAATCAGCCTTCACCTGCAGAAGGATTTCACTTATGATCTCTCATTGACCAAAAACCAGCCTTCATTGACCTCATCTTAACCTTCTTTTACTCATGGTCAAAGTCACTATTACCTTTTCTGACAAGACAAGCTTCTGAGAAGACAACTTGCATCTCCCAGATTCTTGGTACAACAGACTTTATAAATACGTCAAATGTTGTCACATTTCAGTAAGCCTACATTCTATGTCAGTAAAGCATGCTTGAGTCGACAATTTTCTTAAATGAAAACTCCACTTGTTTAGACATTCGGTAAAGAGCCTCTGCCTGAGGAGCCCTGACAAAAGAGGACCAGACACAGAGACAGTCACATGGAGCCACAGCGTACACTGTACATACTGCGCCTACAGTAGATAGTGAAGTTCCAAGATAACAAGATCCACTGACATCAGTTACCATGGAACATGATCCAGCTGAATTACTTTATCTGTGGATGCAATATATCCTCATCACTTTTTAGAGTATCAGTATGTCCTATGTATCATATGTTTTCCAGATATCACCGTATGTAGGCCCTCATAATTGCTTTTCCAATACTGTACTGCTAACACACTGCTGAAGACTGACGTAACATTGTGGTATAGGATTTGTTTTTAATATCAACTGTTTTGAAATAAATATTTACTGTATGACACATGGACACTATCATATTTTTGTGTGTGCTATAAATTAATTATTTTATATTTCATGATTAATTATAGTTATTTGAACAAAACATGCTTTTTTATTTATGCAAAATGCAATGCTTTCAAAATTGAACAACCTGTGTTTTGTATTTTGCAAAACTACATCAAGGGTTTGTTAAAGTGACAGTAAAAAAAGAAAGTAAAAAGAAACCTGCGACATCATTATGTACCACTAGAGGGAGGAATTAGTTTGGCTTATATTTGGGTGGAGTTGAAAACGAAAGCAAAAGTAATAATAGAGACGCCAAGAGACGTTATGCCTGTTTACAATGAAAACGAGCGCATGTTTTGTGGTAAGTTCAGTAGTTATTTGTCATGTAATAATACAAATGAGATTTTTGATGTGCTTTATATGGGCATTTCAGAAGCATTGTCCTAAAGTTAATGTCAGTTTATAACGGTGTTGAATATTACATACTGAAGTATTAACTACTGTATAGTGAGCTGTTATAAATATTGCAATACTTTAGTTTTTACTACAGTATTGTACAGTATTACTGTTGAGTAATATACCCTACAGTTGTAGAAAACAACAGTATTGTGTAATTTGTTTACATTACTGTAGTTGTTGTATTATCCCAGCAATAGAATCACCATAACAGATTAATTCAAGTTCTTTACTATAGTATGGGGCTGATGTAAAGGCTGATGTAAATGACCACAAATGTTAGTTTAAGTCTGGTTTCCATTTTCCAGTTCAGACCATAAAAACAGTAAAAGTTCAATAAAATGAGATTAGGGTTGGTATTCAGCACAAAATAATTCTTGGATGCTAAATAAAAACAAACTGATATGGCTTGTAAAGAACCATACTTTGAATACTTTGTGTATAGAAGCCGTTTGGGGAACAGTGTCTTTATCACTGTGGAGTGCGTCTGGCAGTCGCACATTGCTACATGAATTGACTGATTCAGAAGTTGCACAGGAGCATTTGATGATGCACTTTAATGAAAATTAATGGAATGCAGCCATTTTTATATTAATGTCAAAGTTCTTTTAAGCCAAAATAAAACGGTGAACAGCTGAGCTCACAGATCAGCTCTGTGTTGATGTTACTGCCACCTTTCATAGAAAAATTTAAAATAAGGAATGTGGGAAAATATATAAACATGATGATAGTGTGGTAGAATGGTAAAATACGTCATAATTCCGGGAAAAACAGGAGGGTTGACAGGTATGGAGACCTCACATTAGTCTTTGTCGTACGTAGGAAAACACTCAATAGACAACTACAGAAACATTTGTAATTTACATGGCTTCTTGATGACTGAATGCATGTTGTAGGCTTGAAGCAACGTGTAGTCTGCCATATTTTGTTACCCACGAGATAATCTGACACAGTGGAGCTGTTTACACTTGCATTTTTTCAGATCGGATAGCCGTGTGTGCTTGAGATGATGTTTGAATATAATAATACATATTACATATAATAAAGCTTTGAAATGAATTTTGTAATAGATTCCCTGTCACCAAGTTTCCAGTTTCTTGTCTCATAGTAATAGTCTGTTGTTGTTCTTTTGTTTATTGGTTGCTACTGTGCTTTGCCTTTGTTTGCCTTGTGCCTTATTGGATACCATAATTACCTTGTTAGTTTCCATAATTAACTCAATCCTCTTTCTCATTTGCCTCTATACCCCTTGTGTATAAAAATGCAATCTCTTGTCAGCATTTCTGTGTTTGTTTTTATGTGTTTCTGTTTACTCGTTTAACTGTTAAACACATACTACATTTATATACTGTATTAATCTCAGCTAATGTGACACTTCTATGCTTCTCTTTTGTCATTACCAGCAGGAAGAAGAGTCTAAGTTCAGTCTTCACAACCAAGTGTGTACTTCAGAAGAGTAACAGATCCATGGAGCTACCCAACAACTTAAGTGATGAACTAGTGACTTCTGATGCTCAGTTAGTATACATATTCGCTTGGTAATTTATTGTAGTGTATCTTGAAATTAATATGGTTTGAAAAACTCTATTTTGAAATTACATTTAATGCATTACGAAAATGTCACTAGTAATTGCAAAGGTTATTGCTTTTTTTCAGAAGGGGAAAGATACATTGGCCATCCTCTACATCCCACAATGAGACCTACATTAAGGAAAAACCTAAAGAAGTCCTGAAAACACACGCACTGGAAAATGGAGTTCTGCAGAGAGTTAAACACATGCACCAAACTAGCATGAGAAAAAAGTATGAGAAATTGTTTAAACTGCCAGAAAATCAAACTCTCCTGAACAGGGTCTACACTCAACTCAATATTATAGTAGAGAGTGAAGGGGTGAATGAAGAGCATGAGGTTTTACAGATGGAAAAAACAGCCAGAACACAACACTCGCAAGACACTCCAATATACTGCCAAGACATCTTTAAGGCCTCACCTGAATCAGAATCTGAAGAGAAAAAACATATCAAGACTGTTCTTACTAAAGGCATCGCTGGAATTGGAAAAACCGTCTCTGTGCAGAAGTTCATTCTGGACTGGGTTGAGGGAAAATGTAATCAGGATGTAGATTTCATGTTTGTGTTTCCATTTCGAGAGCCGAACTTGATTCGAGATCATCAGTACAGTTTTCACAGACTTCTGCTGGACTTTCATCCGGAACTTCATGATCTGGAATCCAAGATTTATGAAGAGTGTAAAGTTGTGTTCATCTTTGATGGTCTGGATGAAAGCAGAATTACACTGAGGTTTACAGACATTGAGAAAGCTTCTGATGTGACTGAGACTTCCTCAGTGGATGTGTTGATGTCAAACCTCATAAAAGGAGCGCTGCTTCCCTCTTCTCTCATCTGGATCACCTCCAGACCATCAGCAGTTAGTCAGATCCCATCCATATACATCAACCGCCTGACAGAAATTCAGGGATTCAATGAGCCTCAGAAAGAGGAATATTTCAGAAAGAGAATCAGTGATGAGCAACAAGCCAACAGAATCATCTCACACATCAGAAGAGCAAGAAGTCTCCATATCATGTGCCACATACCTGTATTCTGCTGGATCTCATCCACTGTGCTTCAGAAGCTCCTGAAAGATGATTTGAGTACAGAAATCCCTCAAACTCTTACTGAAATGCATATTCACTTCCTGCTGATTCAGATCAATATCAAGAACCAGGCGTATGAAGGGAGGGATCCAGAGAAAGTCCTACAGTTCTACAGAGAAGTGATTGTCAAACTTGCTGAAGTGGCTTTCAAACAGTTGATGAAGGGCAATATAATGTTCTATGAGGAAGACCTGACTGAAAGCAGCATAGACATCACTGATGCCTCAGTGTATTCTGGGATTTTTATGAAGGAATCTGTGATTCATCAAAAGAAAGTCTACAGCTTCATTCATCTGAGTGTCCAGGAGTTTCTTGCTTTTTTCTATTTGTTTTACTTTCATGTAAATACATCTATGGAGGGATTGAAATATTTTGCTTCAATACAAAGTTTGCTTAAAGGTGCAGTCGATGAAGCCCTTGAGAGAGTAAATGGACATCTAGATCTGTTCCTGCGGTTCCTGCTGGGCATCTCACTGGACTCCAACCAGAAACTCTTGCAGGATCTACTGACACACAGAGGGGAAAGCTTAGAAAGCATCGGGAGAACCACACAGTACATTAAAGAGAGGCTCAAAGATGGACTTGAACTCTCAAGTGAAAGATCCATCAATCTGTTCCTCTGTCTATTGGAAGTGAAAGACCAGACTCTGTCCAGAGAGATTCAAGAGTTAGTTAAATCAGACAAACACTCAGAGAAGAAACTCTCTCCTGCTCACTGTTCAGTAATTGCCTACATGCTTCAGATGTTAGAGGAGGTGCTGGATGAGCTGGACCTCAAGAAATACAACACATCAGCTGAGGGGAGTAGAAGACTACTACCAGCTGTGAGCAACTGCACAAAAGCTCTGTGAGTGTTTAATCAGCTCTTACACAGTCCCTTCTGAATTAGTTTCAGTTTTTGTGTCACGAATAAACCTAAAGGATTATTGTTTGTGTAAAAGAAGCTGATATTATTGTAATGTGCAATAATTTTAGTTATTTAATTCTCAAGTGCACTTTTTTCTTTCAGTCTTTCTGGCTGTAGTCTCTCAGATCAGTCCTGTGAAGTTGTGGCATCAGCTCTAAAATCCTCAAACTGTGTCTTGAGAGAGCTGGACCTGAGTAGGAATGACCTGCAGGATTCAGGAATGAAGCTCCTTTCTGATGGACTGAAGAGTCCAAACTGTCAAATAGAGATACTGAGGTATGGCTTCGAGTGAACAAGTTCCTAATTTTGCCATAGTTAAAAAGGTTTTTCTTGCATCTTCAGTGGTGGATGACAACACTGTGACAAAACGTACTCTACCCATCCAAAAAACCTACCCATGCAAATAGATGATCGGACTGTCTGTTAATGTGTATCTGTAAATGATCTGTTTATGTATGTTAATAGGTTGTCTGGTTGCTAATTTTTGCCTGGAGATGATCTGTATCTTGGTGTCTTGTCTCTGTGTCTGTAGGTTGTCTGGGTGCATGTTAACAGAGGATGGCTGTAGTTATGTGTCTTCAGCTCTCAATTTAAACCCTTCACACCTCAGAGAGCTGGATCTAAGCTACAATCACCCAGGACAGTCTGGAGTGCAGCTACTCAGCGAAAAACAGAATAATCCAAACTACAAGCTGCAGATACTCAAGTAAGCGGAGTGCAAGTTAATAAATCTGATTTTTTGCAGCATTAGCCACTACCCAAACTCTCCATTAAAGTAAAATTATATTTTCTTCTTAAGACCATATTGGAGCCTACTATATACAGTTGCAATCAGAATTATTAAACCCCCTTTGAATTTTTTTTCTTTTTTAAATATTTCCCAAATTATGTTTAACAGAGCAAGGAAATTTTAACAGTATGTCTGATAATATTTTTTCTTCTGGAGAAAGTCTTTTTGTCAGGACTCCAGGCTGATCAGCTGGTTCTATCTGTTTTTGTTTTGTTTGTATTAGCCACATGTTCCTTTGTTTGTGCTCCTGATTGTTTCTCTTCACCCCCTCATTCTCATTCATTTAGTTGATTTGTTTCACCTGTCTTTGCTCATTTACTCCTCATTAGCCCTCCTATTTATTCTCTTTATTTGTGCCAGATAGTTGTTTGCTTCTGACCCGGCAGCATCAAATATCGGTGGACTGATTGTTTTTTTTGGTTAACCTTTTTCTGTTTGACTCCAGGACTCTCTCCCTACCTTCCCAGCCTTTCTATGCAGTCCCCGGCTTGCCCAAAGTCTTTGATCTTGTGCTGCCTGAATTTACGATGTCCTGGACACTGGCCTGGTTCTGACCATTACACCTGCCTCTCTCTACAGGCCAGTCTATTTATTTATTTTTTGTTCCTGGATATTCCCAGTCATTCTTCCCCAACTATTCCAGCAAAGTCTGCAAGTATTTTCTTTTGCCATTTGTTTTCATGTTTTTGTAACTTTTTTTTTTTTTTTTTTTTTTTTTGAAGACCTAACTTATTATAGAAGGCAAAAATCAGACAGATCAGTCCATAAGTAAAAAAATAAATAATAATAATTCCTCTAATGGCAATGTCTCAGTCTTAGGGGAAAAGATACAAAAACTACAAGTCCAACAAACGGGAAACAAAATGCTCTTTAGCAGGCAGTCTTAGTCTAATATTTAAAAAAAAAAAAAAAAAGGAACAAAACTACTCAGTCCAAAAAAAGAACAAAATGGCAAAAGAAAATACTTGCAGACTTTGCTGGAATAATTGGGGGGAAAAAAAACCTGCCCGTAGAAAAAGGCAGGTGTAATGGTCAGAACTAGGCCAGTGTCCAGGACATTGTAAATTCAGGCAGCACAAGAGCAAAGACTTTGGGCAAGTGGGGGACTACACAGAAAGGCTGGGAAGGTAGGGAGAGAGTCCTGGAGTCAAACAGAAAAAGGTTAACCAAAAAAAAAAAACAATCAGTTCACCTATATTTGATGCTGCCGGGTCAGAAGCAAACAACAATCTGGCACAAATAAAGAGAATAAATAGGAGGGCTAATGAGGAGTAAATGAGCAAAGAATCTTAACTTTTCTTAATAAAATTAAAGTATTAAAGGAGCACTTACACTTTAACAAGATATTTAGAGCATCTCTAATGTAACTCTTGTTCTTTAATTTATTTTTATTCATGTATTTATTGGTTGATTATTCAAATGTTTCATTCATTCATTTTCTTTTCGGCTTAGTCCCTTTATTAATCTGGGGTCGCCACAGCGGAATGAACCGCCAGCTTATCCAGCATATGTTTTACGCAGCAGATGCCCTTCCAGCCGCAACCCATCACGGGGAATATTCAAATATTTGTGTTTATTAATTAAACAAACAGAAAAACAAGGTTTCCATTACAATTTTATGTTTGTTTAATTTTTGCTGCCTTATTTTTAGGCAAAAACGATAAATCAAGACTTTCCGCAATTATAAAGTAATCTGAGACCATTGAAAACACACACAGAATACTTATTTCATTCTTTTATTATTCAAATTTCATTTATATAAAACCAATTGTAATGCAAATGGAATTTCAAGTAGCATTTTTGTCGTGGTTGCAAACATCTTGGTCATATTTAGTTTTGCAGGGCATCTAAGTAAAAACTTATTGGGACGCTTTTAATATTCTTCACCCTCTTCATCTTCCTCTCCCATGCTGTCAGTGCCAACTTCTTCATAATCCTTCTCCAGAGCTGCCATGTCTTCTCTGGCCTCTGAAAACTCTCCTTCCTCCATTCCCTCGCCCACATACCAGTGCACAAAGGCTCTCTTGGCATACATCAGGTCAAACTTGTGGTCCAGACGAGCCCAGGCCTCAGCGAT
>CAIGQV010000001.1:3270352-3302347 GCA_903798115.1 Danio jaintianensis
GATTTAAGTTGAGTAAACTCAAAAATGTCCTGAAGTTTGTTGCCTTAAAATTGAAAGTTGAGTCAACTTTTGTTTTACAGTGTGGTGTTTAGTTGTGTTAATGACACTGTGTGTTTTTCTGCTTGTGGAAAATTTGTTTGTGATGAGCATTGGTTCATGATATGTCTCATCACCACCTGACTTAGGTTGTGTTTTTGTCTGTTTAACAAAGGTACAATGTGTGGAAAATATTGGCATATTAACACTGTATAAATGATTGAAATATGGTAGTTACTAGTTTACCATAAAATTTTGATTTTTTTTTACCTGTAAAATTAAGACTGCAGTTTTTTACTGTAAATTTCACACATTTTATACATATCTAGATATTATAGGGTAAAATAAATTGCTGTAAAATTTACCGCATTACTGGCAATTTTTACAGTATTCTGGCAATTTTGGTTGCAATTTTGGTTGCCATTTTACAGCAATTTTTTACAGTGTACATTAGGACGATAATTGTTTTCAAGGTATACCGTGGTTTGGAAAAGTCAAGGTTTTAAAACTGCCAAAATTTTCTGCAATACCGTTCCTATGATATATGTACGATTTTTTTGGCCGTTTTTTTTTATTATTTTTTTTAGGACAACAGCATCTCCAACAGAAAAGATATCCAAATATTTCAATTGTAAAGAAATCTGTGTTTTTGAAACTAATGAAGAGAGCAGAAGTCAATGATTCATTTAAATTATTTAACCTGACATGTTTACTGTTCCAAAATACTTTAAATGTTTCTCAAAATAAAATATATTGTGTTCAAAGGGAAAAAAAAGTGTTTTGTTTTTTACCCAGACATTTAAAAAGAATATATTTTAGAGCAGTAATCACAATACCGTGAAACCGTGATGTTTTTTCCAAGGTTATCATACCGTCAGAATCTTATACCGGCCCATGCCTAGTGTACATAAATAATACAAAACACAACAAAATTAGTGATAGACTTCACAAAAATGAGGTATACTTAGAGGATGCTATTGTTGTGGTTTTGATTGGTTGCATTTTTTTTTTAAATATTCGTTGATTAACAGATTTCGTATTTCGGGATTCACAGTTTTTTTCCTATGAACTTGATGTTGAAAATTCAACTTTGCAGTTTAATAGAATTACTTTTATTGACATTTTAGTTCTTTGAAACAATGTATGGTTTAAGAAATAAACATAAAAAAAGCCTGTAAAATAATTAGCAGATAATAATTAACAGATTATTACCAGGTTTTTGTACCATACTTCATGAAAGAAACCTCAAAATTATATTACTTCGAACTATTATAAATGTCAATAAAAGTCACTTTTTCAATTTTTTTTTATATCAAAAGAGGGAGGAAAGATCAAGGTCCTATAATGCAATAAAAAAGCATAAAAATTAACAAAAAAACATGAATTATAAAATACAAAAAAACTGTTCATGGCTATGTTTTACAGTGTATTTAGGATTATGATTTTTATTGTCCATTTCTTCCTTCTCTTAAAGGTATTTACTGCGTTTGTCAAATGGTTTAATCCTGCGACATTTAAAGCGCAGCGGTAATTTATCGGCCCTTGTTTAACGTGCAGGTTTGATAGGGTCTAATTGGTGGATTAAGGCCTCGTTAAAACAGATTAAGACCGATGGGATTATGTGGCTGTGAGAGACATGAGACTAAACAGGAGACGCAGCACGAGTTTAGGGGTGTCAGTGGCAGAGGGGGAATTAGTTGATTAAAGCAGCCTCTACAATAGCAGACTCAGGAGGAGGCGCAGGATGGTGATTTATTCCTGCTAGTGGGTGGTGGAACATTTGTGTATTCTTCCACACTGCGAGAGTGAAAAGTCTTCATCAATTTGTACCCATTATCATGTCAATAGACTAAAAGGGGTTGGGCATAAATGCAAATACACATACCCTCGCACACACACGCTTCTGTTCACTCCATCTGTGTGAGTTTTTTTTTTAATAATTCAGCTAAAGTGGGAATCTTTCCCAACATTCTCTCTATCTCTCACTTGCTGTCACACGCACGCACCTTCCAGAGTCCTTTTACCGTAAACCTTATTCATTTTCCTGAAACAGTGACACAGACAAGCCCTTATGTTCATTAAATGGACGGGCAGAGTTAAAGCACCAGGAATTTGCTATACTATCTTATCAGAAAATTAGTAATATTATGTAACGACCAAATTTGGCAAATGTTTCTGCATTTAATCTACAGTTAGTTCTCACAGTCGAGGTCACAAGTTTAAATGCTGAGTTTAGTCCAGCTGGAATCACTGAGCATTCAAGATACTTCATTTCAAGGAATTAAAGGGAATATAAATATAAATATAGGGAATATAATTTTTTTTAAAGTTTATAATAGAGTTTAGTTAAAGGGACAATTCACACAAAAATATATATATTTCCCCTCATGCACTGAAAAAATGGTTCATTGGATTTACAATTTTTTTTTTTTAAGGTAAGCGGTTGCTATATTTAAACAAACAAATTAAGCTGAAAATGACAGAATTTTATTTGTTTGTTTTAATTCTATGGAGTCTCAAAAATAATACATTTACAAAATAAAATTCATACATCCACAGCAAAATTCACATTTACAAAATCCAATTTGTCAATTTGTAAACACACAAAGTTGTAAACACAAAAGTAAATATTTTCGCCAAATGAATTGAATTTGCGTATTTTTTAATCGTATTTTGAATTCACAAATTGGATTTTATAAATGTTAATTGTGTTGTGGATGTATGAATTTTATTTTGTAAATGTATTATTTTTGAGGTGGGGCAGCACGGTGGCTCGGTGGTTAGCGCTGTCGCCTCACAGCAAGAAGGTCACTGGTTCAAGTCCCGGCTGGGTCAGTTGGCATTTCTGTGTGTAGTTTGCATGTTCTCCCCATGTTGGCGTGGGTTTCTTCTGGGTGCTCTGGTTTCCCCCTCAGTCCAAAGACACGTGCTATAGGTGAATTGGGTAAACTAAATTGGCTGTAGTGTATGTGTGTGAATGAGTGTGTACGGATGTTTCCAAGTACTGGGTTGCAGCTGGAAGGGCATCTGCTGTGTAAAACATATGCTGGATAAGTTGGCAGTTCATTCAGCTATGGCGACCCCTGATGAATAAAGGGACTAAGCCGAAGGAAAATTAATGAATGAATGAATGAATTATTTTTGAGACTGATCTGGCTCCATAAAATTCAGCCCATATAAATAGTTTGTAACCACTTATCTTAAAAAAATGCAGTAAATCCAATTAATCATTTTTTTCAGTGTGTGGTTTTAAACCTTTGAGTTTCTTTCTTCTGTTGAACAAAAAAAGAAGATATTTTGAAGAATGCTGGTTGCTGGGATCCATTGAGTTCCACAGTAGAACAAGAATAAAATAAAATATAAATAAAATGCAAAATACTATGGAAGTCAGTGGGTACAATTAACCAGCAGTTTTTAAAATATCTTTTTTTTGTGTGTGTTTAACAGAAGAAAGAAACTTGAATAGATTTTGAACAAGTGAAGGTTGAAAAGATGACAGAATGTTCATTTTTTGGGTGAACTATCCCTTTAAAGAAACAGAAACAAACTTGGACAGGCAGAACAGATGAAAAGCAATTGAATCCCAAATCAAAGTGCGTTTCAGCTCAATTCTGAATCGTAATCTCCTGGTCTCTATTACTGACACTTTATATAATAAAAGACAGATTATATATTCTATAACGTTAGCCATGCCAAGAGCCTTTAATACCTCATACGCACTTAAAGTTCTCTGTGATTTGTTTTCTGTGACCTGTAAACAATACCAGGTGTTAAAATGTCAGCCGTTTGAAAAGACGAATTACAGCGTGTCCTTTGATGCTTGTCCATTGAGGACTTCTGAACCCCATTGAAGAGTCACACTGCAGTATGGCCCTTTACCAATGCAAACAGCCAAACAATCAAACTCACAGACACAAGTACGCAAGATTATATTTCTGGGCGCGGCCATATGATTTCATAGAACATTCATTGTCATTTTATTCTTGGGTGAATGGAAATTAATCCCCATTCAAGTTTTCTTTGTCCATTGGGAAGAAAGAAAGAAAAAAACAGTTAATACTGTGCTTGTATATTAATCAAACAAAGGATTGTTTACCTTTTATTATCTGAAATTGTTATTTTGTGATATTATATACTGAATAAATGCTGAATTAAAGGGATAGTTTGCCCAAAAATGAAAATGTATGCACTATTTACTCACCCTCATTTACTCACAGAGTTTCTTTCTTCTGTTGAACACAAAGAATTCTGAAAACCTGTAACCATTGACTTCCATAGACTTTGTGTTTTCTATATGGAAGTCAATAGTTACAGGTTTTCAGCATTTTTCTAAATATCTTCTTTTGTGCTCAACAGAAGAAAGAAACTCCAACAGGTTTGGAAAAAGTGAAGGTTGAGTAAACTATGACAGAATTTTCAGTTTTGGGTGAACTATCCCTTTAAGTTCCTGTAGCTCAACTTTCATGTTGCCATTAATGCCAAGGTCACCGGTTTGATTCTCATATACTAATAAAATGTGTATTTGAAATGTATCATAAAGTGCCATTCAAAAAATGAGTAATAGCTATAACTAAAAAAATTATTTTGCAATTTAAAAGAATCTGGCTGTTGATTAGCCTATAGGGGAAAAGGACGTAGAATTAAAAGTTGGAATAATATATATATATTTATATATATATATATATATATATATATATAAAAATAATAAATGATAATTTAGATGATTAATAATGCATGAGGTTAACATGCAAAAATTTTTACACAAGCGTATGTGCATAATTCTTTTTTTATGCAACTTAATGCTAAATTTTGCCCTTATTGTGATAATAGGAGTACATTTAAACATATAATATTAACATGTAGTGCATGAAGAATACATGTTTAAGTAAGGGATAATGTACATAGGCAGTTGTTCTCGCAGAATAAAGAACTGTTGCATGAGACTGATTCTTTGAAAACTAGAAAAAGTATTTAGCTAATATGGCTACCACAACTATTAGTGTCCAACTACTCGTTAACACTAATTTCTAATCAGCCAATCACATGGCAGCAACTCAATGCATTTAGGCATGTAGACATTGTCAAGATGATCTGCTGCAGTTCAAACCGAGCATCAGAATGGGAAAGAAAGGTGATATAAGTGACTTTGAACGTGGCATGGTTGTTGGTGCCAGATAGGCTGGTCTGAATATATTGAGAAACTGCTGATCTAGTGGATTTTCATGCCCTTTATAGTGGGATTTTCACAACCATCTCTAGGGTTTACAGAGAATGATCCGAAAAAGAGAAAATATCCAATGAGCGGCCGTTCTGTGGGTGCAAATGTCTTGTTGATGCTAGAGGTCAGAGGAGAAGGGCCAGACTGGTTCCAGCTGATAGAAAGGCAACAGTAACTCAAATAACCACTCGTTACAACCGAGGTATGCAGAAGAGCATCTCTGAATGCACAACACATGGAACCTTGAGGCGGATGGACTACAGCAGCAAAAGACCACACCGGGTGCCACTCCTGTCAGCTAAGAACAGGAAACTGAGGCTACAATTCGCACAGGCTCACCAAAATTGGACAATAGAAATTGGAAAATCGTTGCCTGGTCTGATGAGTCTCGATTTCTGCTGCGACATTCGGATGGTAGGGTCAGAATTTGGCATCAGCACCATGAAAGCATGGATCCATCCTGCCTTGTATCAACGGTTCAGGCTGGTGGTGGTGGTGGTGTAATGGTGTGCGGGATATTTTCTTGGCACACTTTGGGCCCATTAGTACCAATTGAGCATCGTGTCAATGGCACAGCCTACCTGAGTATTGTTGCTGACCATGTCCATCCCTTTATGACCACAGTGTACCCATCTTCTGGTGGCTATGTCCAGCAGGATAACGCACCATGGCATAAAGCGCAAATCATGTCATGTCGGTTTCTTGAACATGACAATGAGTTCACTGTACTCAAATGGCCTCCGCAGTCACCAGATCTCAATCCAATAGAGCACCTTTGGGATGTGGTGGAATGGGAGATTCGCATCATGGATGTGCAGCCGACAAATCTGCAGCAACTGCCTGATGCTATCATGTCAATATGGACCAAAATCTCTGAGGAATATTTCCAGTACCTTGTTGAATCTATGCCACAAAGGATTAAGGCAGTTCTGAAGTCAAAAGGGGGTCCAACCCGTTACTAGTAAGGCGTACCTAATAAAGTGGCCGCTGAGTGTATAATGAAGCAAATGTGCAAAAAGCTGAATAGTATCTACAGCATTTTTGCACAAGCATCTTTGGTGTCTAATGCTTCACGCTTAAATATAAATCAGTATCTCTGTATTTTATTTGCATGTGCAGTACAGTGCAGTCCAATATTGCACTGCGCAAGCTTTATGCGAAATGTTTTTGTATTAGTTAAAGGCATTCCACTAAACATTAATCAGTGCCTGCAAAAGACGTATTAATCACCGAACAGCAGGACATTTAACTAATGCATGACCAGATGTACAGTTTAGCGGTGCTGCAGTGTTTTAATTAGTCCAATTGCAGCGAGTGTCCAAACTTGCATCCACACCACAGCACTGAAGGGTTAAGCAGCCTGATAAATGGCTTCTTCCATTGAATAAAGGCTTTTTGGTGTCTCCCCCCTTCATCCCCTCCTCCTCCCCCCTCTTGTCCCTCTGGGGTCAGTCAGTGAGACGATAATTGAGAGATTCACAAACAGTAATCTCTTATCTGCCTGATTGACCTCAAGTCCCATTCAGTAGAAAGCAAACCGAGTGACATCTGTTGACTGTGCTTGAAAAAGACAGCGCGGGGTGCATTTGTTTAAGTGGCTGTACACCCTTTGTGATCGCAGTGTCCCCTGCTTCTATAAAAATGATGAGCTGTTAAACACTCCAGCCTGTTTTCAGAGGTGGCATTAGCTATCCTTCATGCTAAGTGGGTAATTCACAGGAATACTAATCGAGAGGCACACATAATACTGCAAAATATAAACATAGTTAGGCACGTGGAAAAAAAAAAATTCAAGATATATTTGTGGTTTATAACATTAAAAACATTATTATTTAAATGCTAATGTCCTAAATAATATAATTGAAAATATAATTGGACAAAATAATGGATTTTTTTAAATAGTTGATAAAAAATTATTGTTTCAGTTGAGTTTTCTTTGTAAACAAAATTAGGGTAATACTGTGCTTATCTGTTGGTCAAACTGTATTTATCTATCTCAAAGCTCAAAACAAAATGAAAAAAAAAGGAATATTTAGCAGAATGGTGGCATTTTAGCATGCATGCTTCTACAAATGTGAGAGAAACCCAATGTATGACCTTCTCAGATTTGACTCCAAATGTGCTGTGACCATTTCTCAATAAATCATCCATCTTAATCAAAGTAGAGCCCTCCTCCATCACTAAAGCAGTGCCGTGAGCCCAATTCCACTACACAATGCGGCATAATGGAACTATTTATTTCCATAATGCCGCATTGTCACTGTGATGTTGCGCCCTCGGGACGATGACGGGGAGGCGGAGGGATCGAGGAGAGGTGACGAAGTGCTGGGACAGAAAGGGTGGGGGGTTTCTAATTAGCGAATGAAATTTCATGTTGGGCTCCATAGGAGATAAATTAGCTTTTGACAGCTCCTCCTTTCAGCTTGTCAGAACCTCTGACAGAACGGCCAGCTAACGGATTGCTAATTCCTCTTTTAGGCCCCACTGGTCCGGACTGCTGTACGCAACCAAGACCATTTTCTAAATAAGCTGCAGCTACAGTAGATGTGGAGTGGCAACATGCTGCTTTACACAGATGTACTGTAGTTCTACAAACCTGAAACATATGAGGTGTCATTTTTGTTTGTAAGTTTGTGAATTGATTTGTACAAAATCTTAAACGAATACTCCACATACTCAGTTAGAGTAACCCCTAGAGTTAAAAATTGAAGTTTTGCCATTTTTGAATCCATTCAGCTGATGGGAGCACTTTTAGTGTAGCTTAGCATAGCATACAATGACAATATGCAGTGCCTGAAAAAAGTCCCCAGCTAACTATAGGTAACAGCGCTGCACTCATTTTACCTGTTGCAGAAATGGTACGGCAGCAAAGATCCTTGATAATTATGCTGAAATGAGAAGTATAGTTCCGAGACATATCAGCCTAAAAAATAACTTTCATTTTCTATTGGTCATTGTACACAATTTAACCACAGAAGAGTCCAGCTTTAAATGCAGAATTTATTCAACTCTTTTTAAGTGAGTTGTAATGGTCTAATCCAATTCAATGAGTTGTAATGGTCTAATCCGATTCAATGATTTATGCTAAGCTAAGCTAAAGGTGCTCCTGCCAGATCCTGAATGGGTTAAAAAATGGTAAAACTCAACTGTCAAGTAAATCAAAGGTCCCCAGAACTGGCTTTAAATGCATGGCATTTTGTTTGATGTGTGACAGTTTCAACTGAAACATGTAAACAGGATGAGTCTTATACATTTTAGTATGATTTGCTCACCCCCCAATTACAATTGGGTTTAGGGGTGAAGTTGGGGTGAACTCCTAAGAATGAAATCGCACAAATGAACATATAACCCTAATATGTAAAATTGTTATGTTTGCTCGTGAGATCAAGCTGTGAACTGTGGCTTTAATACTTGAGGTATATTCATAGTCTGAATTAGGTCTGGGCAATATGACAAAAATCTAACATCGTTATACAAGTCATCTCATGTTCTGATAACCATATGTGTCACGATATAACACAATTTCTGTATATTCAATCGATTAATAGTTTATATTAATTAACCATGCATGGATCTCGATTCTGACACTGGTCATGTGAACAGTTTGTACAAAAGATCAGATTTTCTTACATCCATTGTAACACAAGATGCTTATTGGAATATTTTCTGTATTAAAATATTTTTTAAATATATACAAATTGACTGGTAACACTTTACAATAAAATTCCATTAGTTAATGTTAATTAATGTATTTACTAACATGAAATATGAACAATATTATGAAAAATACATTTATTACAGCATTTTTTCATCTTTGTTAACATTAGTTAATGAAAATACAGTCTTTTATTGTTAATTCATGTTAACTCACAGTGCATTAACTGTTGTTAACAAGCACAAATTTGGATTTTAATAATGCATTAGTAAATGTTGAAGTATGGTTGAAATATACTCTACTAGTTTTGTTCATTCTTAGTTCATGATAAATATATTAACTAACATTACCTAATGAAACCATATTATAAAATGTGACCTATTCACTTTAGGCTATAATTTGTAGTGAATACATTTGTTACCACAAGACCCAAGTTTCAGAAATAGCCAATAAACTAAATTACTGTATTCCCCAGTGAGGTGAGATTAGTTTCTGTATGAGAATATGCTTTCTGGACCCTTTTTGTGGCCCTTGACTTGATCCCCCATAGATCATCACCCATTTAAATACACCTAAGCAGCCCATGCAGTCACTCTGCAAATTGGCATAGATTTGCAAAGCAAATATTAAACTTTAACGACAAGCTTCCAGACAAACACAGAGATTTAATGTGCGCATGTCATTATCTGAGAGAATATTTTAATGAATTCCTGATGGAAATCAGATGCTGTAATTTATGAATGACAGGTTTATGATATAAAAGCACAGACATAATCAGGGCATAAAGGGATCATATAGGCTGTTACTGCAAATGGTATTTGCTTCAATGGCTAACAGAGTGTAAACCATAGCCACCTTTTTCAAATTATATCTGCTGCCTTTCGAGTTGCACTTTGTTTGTGGAACTTCCATTCAAAAGGACAGAAACAAATCACTTTAAATAATAAGGGTGCTTTGCATATTGTGAAAAGTGAGTTATAACATAACGTTATGCTTGCTATTTTAATGTATCATTGGTATCACAAGCATATCTGTGGGCAAAGCTCTTTGTCTTTGTGTGGGCAAAACTCTGTTACCTACAGTACAGTAATATTCAGCATTCATCTGTAATATTTATGCGAAAATAATCTTTTTAAAGCTTGCGTTTTATAATACAATACCACCTCATTGTACTCCATTTTTTTTAAACCGTTTACAATTTCTCTGTCTCCTTTATTTTTTATGCTATAGGTGACTTCTCTCAATTTAGTGCTGCAAAAGAAATCAAAATATTTATCTTTATTTCAACTACAATTTCTATTACTCAATGCCTAAATCTGTTAATAGTCTTATACTTATAGTAGTATATAAGTATTATATACAGTAGTATATTATTATATTAAAGGATTAGTTTACCTAAATATGAAAATTATGTTTTTAATTTCTCACCCTAATGTTGTTTCAAACCACTGAGACCTTTCATTTTCAGAGAACAAATTAAGAGATTAAATCGCTCTCTTGCAGTAGCTCTTTTATCCTCCATAGACAACAATTGTCCTGAAACATTCAAAGTTCAAAAAGGTACCAAAAACGTGCTCAAAACAGTCCAGTGAGATATTACACCAATCAACTCCTGCTAAAGATGACAGTAATCTGGACACTGACAAACAGAGCTGCAGATCATTTACACTAAACTCACTCACTATTTAAACACCACTCATACACTTTCCCATTGCTGAGTCTTGTTTAGCTGTCGCTGCATTACAAAGCATATTCCTTGTTTTTGCCTTCCTATGTTTCTTGACCTTTTTGACTGTTTGTATCGTTTTTGATTCTTTGTCGCTTGCCTTGACCTTTTCCCTGTTGTACAGATTACGCTTTGGATTTGTCTCTATTGGTCTGAATGCTGGCTTTCGACCCCTGCTTGTCTGACCATTCTCTTAAGAAAACTGCGTTTGGAATTAATTTGTCTTCACGTCTCCCATTCGCAACAGGAATGACATGAGGGTGAGTAATTAATAACAGAATTTATTTTTTGGGGGGTGATCTATAACTTTAACCTTTTTGCTTAGGAATATAATGCCCTTTTTCTAAAAACAACAACAACAACAACAACAACAACAACAACAACAAAAAACAGAGCTGTCTACTAAAGTTCCTAGACAGCTTAATCTGAAATAATATGAAAACTGCTTACAATCAAATATATGAAACAGTATGTGTTTTGAAATGGATTTAGGTTATGATTAATGAACATTACAATCCTGTGTAGTCTTCTGTCAATTGTCACGATTATCCGCTGGAATGCCTACGAGAGCCACTAGAAGGGACTCCAGCCATACACTCCACCACTAGACTACACCTCCCACAATCCCTTACTCTCGTTATATGCGCACACCTGAAACTCATGGTCTGGACTCTGCACATGATTACTTGCTAACATATAAACACCCCTCACACACTCAGTCTTGGCTCAGTCTTGTTTTCCCTGTTGTGAACGTAAGGCCAGTATATACTTTTACTTATACTTCTAGTGAGCACAGATGGTCTGGTGGTACCATCGTGCAGTTGCATACCTTTCGTCATAGCCTGACATGGACTCTAACTCGCACATCTCAAAAAATGTGACTACACGGCGCAAGAGCTGTGATTGGTTGGCTTGGTAGCTGTGATGATTGGGGGCGGGGCTGAGAGCTGTAGGAAAGGAGCGAGCCCAGTGGCGTGAGTGTTTAAAAAGTGTAGAGTCCCGTGGAGGAGCTCCTGATGGATATTCTTGTTTTGTGTTTAAAGGTGTTGTAAGATCACTGGTTCCCGCCTCTTTCTACCTTGAACGAGTGAGTTTGAGCTACTTGCACAGTAAGTTAGCATTGCACGCATATCCGATGTAAACAAAACACCTGCGAAGAAACTCCATACAGAGGAACATAGAAACCCCACCCCAAATGCCTGCTAGCATTTTGGAAGTGTTATTGCAGAGCAACACAAATAGAATGCAGAAGAATAAATATACGACTGGGTGCAAGGCATGCGCTGTGGGTTATGACGATCAATTAATGCAGAAGTATAATTCAGCCTAGCATTTCCCTGATTTATTTTGCCTTGTCCTATTTTTTTTTTGCCTTACCTTGCATTTTTATGATTGTTTGCTGCTTGTCTCGACCTTTTGCCTGTTTATTAAATTGCTCTATTGGATTTTCCCATATGCTTCTGTTTACTGCTGTTTTAACCTCTACCTGCTTGACATGCTTACAATAGAACTGCACATGAAGCCTCACATCTGTTGCCACTCCCCAATCTTAACGCATTTATGGTCTGTATACAGTTGTCTACTCCTCCTTTATGTTTAAATATCATACACATATTCATAGTAATATGTAGTGATGTGAAAAAGTTAGGTCACCCTATAAAATTACAATTTCATTTCAGGACATAAAAAATGGTCAGATCTTTGGTTTTAAAATTCAGAACATAAAGCCTAAGATGAACAACAACATATAACATTAACACAAATAAGTCAGACACTGCTAACAAAATGCCTTAACTGATCATCAGCAGACTATTTAGCAGTATGTTGGTCTGGAGCTTCAGGTGTGTTTAAAAACAATGCCCACAGCCACAGCTAAAGCTTAGCCAAAATTTGGTCCTGTAACAGTCCCAAACACAGCAGCAAATCTTCAACAGAACAGCTAAAGAAGGAAACAAAAAATGAAGGTGTGTCCAGAACTCATCCTGACTGAAATGCTGTGAAAAAAAATCCAAAACTCCACCAGAATGATGAGAGAGACTGTCATACGGTCATTCAGAAAATCACTGCTGAAAGTGGATCACCAGGCATCTGAATCATGAGGTGTCCTAAGTTAGTCACCCATGGCTTCTCTATTTCAGCTTTAGTTTTGTTTAATGAATAATGACACACTAGCTGTGTTTCCAGTTGCTGTGTTTGAAGTATTGCATAAAACATTTGCGAATAAAGCACTGTTCACATCCAATGAGTCAAACAAAGTGTGACTTTTTTATGGGCATGCTGGAATTTATTCTGTAAATGTGTTTTCACTGTAGTTTATGCACATATTCTCGAATTGGATAAAAAGTTGGTCCTAGTAAATTTTTTATGCACATTTTCAAAATTGCTAAATCTTGGCATTTTCATTACACATTTTTTTATGCATAGTCCAAAATGGGCATACAAATGGACAGATCTCACACAAACATAGCTAGTGTGAGATCCTGATACGGAAAACCATAAAATTCAGTTTCGTTCATTCATTCATTTTCTTTTCGGCTTAGTCCCTTTATTGACGCCTAATTCACACAAGACATCGCATCAAGCTTTGGACTGGAATTAAGCTAAAGATTTCACCTTTTGTAGTATAAATCTGTCCTCTTGAAGTGCAAATCTCATCCTAGTGGTTTTAAGAAAACGTTACTTAGCAAGTGAGCTGTAAGGGACACCTGCACCATTCATAAAGGTGAAATGGGCTTAAATCATGCGTCTGAATTATAGCCGTTTCCTTCATTCCTGCCATAGCCAAGACGGTCTGATTAAAACACATATAGTCTATTGGTGGGAGGATCTGCTTATCCTACGGCAGGATTAGGTGCAAGCATTTGGACAAGCAGAGCTAATTGAACTGTCATATTTAATTTGCTCACCTCTGACAGACGCACACACACACACGCACGTACACACACACATGAATCTGTGAGCTGACTGAGAAGATAAACACAGAGGCTGATTAGATGTAGCAGTTATCCATCATCATGCCTGTCCTGTTATATATCTCCAAACGCACACACACATATACCTGTACACAAAGGCCACAGCAATCCAGTCTTGGCGTCTGTTCATGCTGTTTGATTTCTTTTAGGCTTTGCTAATTAAATTCCACACTGACAAACAAAAATACGGCTATACTTTGGGAGTTATTACACTGTGGTTCAGAAATCTGGAATGATATCCCATAAATTATTGCAGTGGCCCGGGAGCAATAATGGCTACAAAAGGAACGGTCTGATTAAACTTTTTGATATTTGTCTAAAGCACATCAGCTCGTGCCTCTGGAAGGAGACTGCAATGCGCTGCAGTCATGCATTTATCTGATATGAAATGTGTAATGTCATAATTGGCATCGCACATACATTTTTTATTATTATTTATGAAATGTATAATGTGTTTGTATTACATGTATAATGCAAATAGTCATGTGTGTTGCACTTTTATTTTGTATAATATCATAATTGGTCCTTAATCTAATACATTTTTTCTGTATTTTTAATGAATTGTATAATGTTATAATTGTCATTTGAGTATTTATTACTTTGTTTATGTTTATCAAAATGTCATGCAGTTATTAAAACTGCATATTTATTTATTTGTTTGTTTGTTTATATTGACTTATTGATTGATTTTATAATGCAAATATATTATTATTAATAATAGGGATTGTACATTTATTTAATTATTTATACAATGTATATATAGTAATAAGTAATTGGTAATAAATTTTTATTAAAAAAAATTTTTTTATTTACATATCTTTTTTTTTATTGATTTCTTTTAGATTTCTTTTAGTTTTCTTTAATCTAAATGTCAGTTTTTGGAACTACACATTTTTTTACTTGTTTGTTTTTATCAAAATGTCATAGTTATTGGAACTGCACATTTATTTATTCATTCAGTTGATGTTTTTTGTTTGTAAACTGTCACATACATATATATATATATATATATATATATATATATATATATATATATATACATACACACTTTTTTGTTTTGTTTTTTTGTTTGCTTTTGTACAGTAATTGGTCATTTTTTTTTGTTTGTTTATTTATTTATTTTTAATGCTGAACAGAAACAGTTATTGCATAAGTATACATGTATAAATGTATGTATTTATTAATTTACTTGTGTATTTTTTATTTATTGTATAATGCAAAAATGTTAGTAATTGATATTGTACATTTATATTCATTTGTTGTTTTACATATTTATAAAATGCATGCTGTCACACAGTAATCGATACTGAACATTTATTTATTTTTCCAATGTAACATGGTATTTTGAATGCAATACATTGGCATTGCAGGTTTTATTTTATGGTCACTGATTTTGTACTTTTTTATATTTATATATTTGTTAAAGTCCTCATTGGCATCCCATCAGTGAGACGTGTTTTTATAATCGTTCTCTCTGCATGTGTCATGTCTCAGTAAAAGAGCCACCCACGATGCACCACCAGCTCCTGATGTGGCCACCGTTTCCCCCACCGGAGCAACAGATGTTTGTAGCAGCTCTGCAGGACTAATTACCCATCCAGCCCTCCTCTTTGTGCAGTACGTGCACGTGTGTGTGAGCTGAACTTTATGTTACGCTTTAACTCCGCAATGGCAGGATTTAGCAGTAATTATCCAGAAACACACCCCTCTTGCCTTTGCCATTGTCTTGATGTCTCTGCGACACAGTCGTCATTAATCAAGCAATTCAGCGCAGGCCTGAACTGGTTAACCTACACCGCCCAGCACTGGTTACTGAGGAAGTTTTCAATTCCCTCTGGTCAATCACCAAGAGCCAACAATAGGATGGTTGAGAATGGAAATTAAACAACATACCGACTATTCAGTGGATTCCACCAATGTAACTTCAAGTTTTGGTTCGGTCTGGACAAAGAGTTCAGTTGGCCTCGGAATTGGAAATTAGAGGTTATTTCCTTAGCATTGCCTCTGACTGTCATGCACTTATTGTATATCTGACCTAGAGCAAGAGGTCAGACAGTTACGCAAAGGCCACCATGTTGCATTTGTGTATGAATAGCTGTCCATTCATTGGTTCTTTACTGTCTCTTGAATACAAGTGTTGCTCCCTTCTGGACAATCAGAATGCTGAGAGCACTTTGCACCTTTGACAGGCTTGTTAGGCATCTGTGCTGTTTTTTTTGTTTTTTTTTTAGAAAAAATGCATTCATTTCTAGACTGTGTCACCATTATAGTCACGTCTGTTATTTTACTAAGTTGTTATGTTGCATTGGGCCAGTATAGGATTCTGATGGTATGATAATCTTGGATACAAATATCACGGTTTCACTGTAAAATATATATCATTATCTTCTGCTATCTTCATTAGTTTTATTTGTTTGGATATAAAGTAAGCCACTGCACTGTTCAGGTCTATAGCATGTTTTGATGTTGGTGTATAAGAGATTTGAACAGTAGCTTGTTGTGGAGGGTCCTTTTCTCCTGGAGATACTGTTGCCCTAAAAAATAAATAAAAAAAAAGTCGTAAAAAACAAACAAACAAATATTTTTTTTTTTTTAAATTGACTTAATTAAAATTTAAATTTAGAATTTTTTTTATTTTTTTTTTATTTTAAAACCGCGGTAAACCTTGAAATCCCTTATCGTCCCATGCCCATTATATTCACATAGTGTATATTAGTTTATATTCCAGGTTTTGTTTTTTTTTACAAAGTTTTGAGGCATATTATAAGCATTTATTTAAACGGGTAGTTCACCCAACACTGACAATTGTCTCATCATTTACTCACCCTTTACTTGTTCCAAACCTGTTTGAGTTTATTTTTCTGTTTAACACAAGAAGATATTTTCAAGAAAGCTGGAGACCTGTTACCACTGACTCATTGGAAGTCAATGGTTACAGGTTTTCAGCATTCTTCAAAATATCTTCTTAATGTTCAACAGAATATAGAAACTCATAAAGGTTTGGAACTACTTGAGGGAGAGTAAATAGTGAAAAATATTTAATTTTTTTGTGTGAACTATCCCTTTAAGCTCTTAGATGCGCTAATGGAAGATAAATAATATTGAATAAAAGGATGCTGATAAATTTGGCCAGTGTGTATTGACAAAAAATATTTATTTTCAAGTTAGATTTTCCCCCATTTTCAACTGTTTTATTTTAATGGACTGCATTTTTTTGTTATTTCTACAATCTTTCTTGTTCATATACTATATACCAAGGATGCCAATACTTTTGACCATGACTGTTTGCATGTGTATGTGTATTGTTTACTAAAATGTCATTTAGTGTAACAATTGCCTGTATGCAAATAATAATAATAATAATAAATCTTCTTCAGGCATGTTTAGATAAAGAATCATTTGTTGACATATTATGATCTCAGCGCAACTCCAAAATACTGAATGAATGAATTAAAATACTAATAGACTGATTTTAAATCTTTATACTGTACCACTTAAACCAGGTTTTACTCATTTGGTAGTATTTTTAATGATTTTCAAATTAAGGTTTCATTCATTCATTCCTTGTCTTTTCGGCTTAGTCCCTTTATTAATCTGGGGTCGCCACAGCGGAATGAACCGCCAACTTATCCAGCATATGTTTTACGCAGCGGATGCCCTTCCAGCTGCAACCCATCACTGGGAGACAACCATACTCTCCCATTCACACACTAGGGACAACTTAGGTTACCCAATTCACCTATAGCACATGTCTTTGGACTTGTGGGGGAAACCGGAGCACCCGGAGGAAACCCACGCGAACACGGGGAGAACATACAGGCTCGAACCAGCGACCTTCTTTCTGTGAAGCGACAGCGCTACCCACTGTGCCACCGGGACGCCCCAAATTAAGGTTTCCTTATATATATATATTTAATTAACAACAGGTCAGGATATGTTTCCATTTATAAATATGTATGTTATTTGAAAGATTAAAGTAGACACATTACTTGCATTTAATATGCGTTCTAGATAAAATTGCTTTTGTAAAAACAAAATTATCCAGATGCTAAAATGGGATGGTTTGTTTTTGACCCATGTTTAATAGTACATATCTGACTATTAAAATTTATTAAAATATAATTTATTATATTTAAATATCAATAAATGTATAATTCCACTCTTTGCAGGTTACTTTTGTCCTATAACAAATAATGTTAATTATTGGTCCATTAAGTGCACTTCAGCTTTATTTTCACAACAGTGCTTATATCTAAATTAAAAAAATTATATTAAAATTCTATATAATTCTTTAAAATTAAGAATGTTTAACAATGCAGATATTTGACACAAAATTGCACAATAACAATATCTATTACATTACATTTTATAATTTAATCCCTTTTATTTCGTATTTTCCAAAATTAAATCCGACTACCTCGAAATATACGCAGCTTATTTTTCTTTCCAGAAAAGAAAGACACGTCTGTTTATTATCTGTTCTGCTGTGTCTGTAAACCCAGACAAAGTTAATGATTGATAGGTAGAAGCCTAATAATTGACCTTTATCTTCCTAATGAACTGAGATTAATTATAACGTCAAGGTCGTGTCTGCGCTGGGAACAGCGACAGTGCTGAGCGCATCCCCACACTTCCCACGAGAAAAACCATTCACAGTAAAAAGACGATCATTTCAAAGAGCAATCCTGCTGTTCAGGTGTGAATGCACGACTCCGAGCTGCTGAATAGTACTGGTTTATTGCTCAATCATTCACAGTTTGCTTTCTGCAAGCGATTGCCTAAAACCACTTTATTATTATTATTTTATTATAGCGCACTTGTGTTCTAATCAATTATTTATTTAAAAAAATGCTTTATTTATTTGATAATTTGGGATGTCAGCATCGTAACACTTACAAATTGCTCTTGTTGCTTTCACAGCAATGTCACGAGACCTTTTTCACCAAAATCTTTCAGTACAGAGTTCTTGAAATAACGTTTCTTTCAATACTGTAAAGCATATTTGAATATATTCGAATTAGTTTGAATATATAATAGAATTTTTTTATTAAAATTAATGAAATTAAAAACCGTTTGTCCAATTAAAGGTTCTACGGATATTAAATGCATAGTTCACCCAAAAATTTCTTGTTTTCTTCTGTTCTTTCTTCTTTCTTCTGTTTGAAGAAGAACAAGATACTTAGAAAAATGCTGGAAACCTGTAATCATTGACATCCATTGTGTTTGTTTTTCCTACTATGAGAGTCAATGGTTACAGGTTTCTAACATTTTTCAGAATAACTGCTTTAGGGTTCAACAGAAGAAAGTCAGAAACGTTTGAAACCACTTGAGGGTGAGTAAACAGTGAGTAAATTTTCATTTTATGGTGAACTTTAAAAGTTATTTATTGAACCAGTGATGCCATCACTTACAATTTGTTGCTCTTTAGCTGGTCCGATTGCTTATATTGTTATTATCAGAATCGCTTTTGTTGGCGCACTAACATTTATTCTCTCCATTTTCATCATGCAAATAAACGGATATTTCGAAAGCTGTCGTTATACCCCCCAAAAGAAAATAATAACATAATATTACAACTGCAGCGTTTGCCTTTAGTGTGTTAGCGGATTTATTTGCGCATTAGTATAGCTTATATATGTTTGTACCTGATAAGAAACAGAGGTGCAAACAGTCAGTGTGAGAACCGCGCGGCGGCATCACACCTGCGAGCGCGACCAGTGGAAAAGGACAACCTTTCTGTCAGTGTCCTTTGTCAAGGTTAATGTAAGTTAGCAATGAACCTGTATCTAGTGCACCACTTAGAAGAAACCTTATTTTTTATTTTAAAATATATATTAATATATTATTACTATATAATAATAATAATAATTTTAAACATGACTTTCCACTGCTTTGAATGTAGGCTCATAGGCTTCTTATGAAGAATATTAAATTACATTTAGGCAATTAAAATAGATGTATTTTTTATATTAAAAAGTTGTATCCAAAACCTGAATGTAGGTGAGCCATTAATTTTAAACAATACTAGATTTTTTTTAAAGACGTTTATTGCTAAATTTACCCTGTATTAAATATATTTTTGTACTAGTATATATTTGTAGCCCACCTACCACATAATCATTAGGTGTTGTTTATTATTTTTTTAAGCGTTACATCAATATTGTCAATAGACTATTTCGTAAATATTGATAAATAAAACAACAGCCAAAAACATTGTTTGCACGTGCTATGGGAAAAATAAGCTAATATTACAATCTTAATTCACTTTTTCGAAAAAAAAAAAAAAAAAAAAAGTAACCAAATATGTTACTTAATTACTTTTTAAAAGTGCTATGAAAATGTGTGTTATTTTTGCGTTTTTCCCTATAGACTTTAATTCTTTATACATTGGCCTACTTTTTTGTACACTGAAATTGCATGGCTCAAAAATAATCGATTTTTTTTTATTTTATGCCAAAATCATTAGAATATTAAGGATCATGTTCCATGAAGATATTTTTTGTATTTCCTATAAAAACTATAGGAATATAGTATAGTTTTTTTTTTTAACCCTCAGATTCCCGATTTTCAAATGGTTGTATCTCAGCTAAATACAAAGCAACAAACCATGCATCAATGGAAAGCCTATTAATTCAGCTTATAAATTGTGTAAGAATCTCAATAAAAAAAAATTAACCCTTGCCTGCATGGTTTTGTGGTCCAGGGTCACATTTGTGTGACCAGTTTGTAGCTAAATTGTTTTAATATTAATGCTTTATAAACCGAGCGATTATGGTCAGAAGTGTGAAAGGCCTATCGCTTGATTAAATAAATGCGAATGTAATTAATTAATTAGAATGCATTGCGACAATGGAACCAATCAGGGAGTGTTTAGGAGGAGCGAGCTGAAGCGCGAGACAGTCAAAAACTGATGTCTGCACGCGCTCCTGGCATATCGATGCGTCACGCGCGTATGAAAGCACGCACATACAAAGACTAATACAACAGTCCACAACTGCCCTAAATAATACGACAGTACAGACTGGCAGGTCATCGCTCTAAATAAGTGTAAATCAGGGGGATAAAAAAGATTTTAACTTTTAACAGATTTGATTTCTACGCGCACTTGATTCTGGAAGTTTGCCTCCATGGATAAGTCGAAGAACTTTCGGATAGACGCTCTGCTGTCGGAAAGCTCTCAGCGGATCGTGCGCGGTGATTCCCCGGGACTGTGCAGTGAAGGTGCTGATATCGACATATGCAAACGGACAGAAAACTCTCCTCCTCGCGCTTTTCAGCTCCAGAATGGGGTCATACCTAAACCGGGCATGCTGAACATTTCTCATCCAGGATTAACCTCACTTTCTCAAGGGTCTATGACAGGAATGTATCCATCGCCAATGTACTCCTTCACGGCACTGGGAGCGCAGCATCCCAGCTTCGCGTACTCCGGTTTCACGCAGCCGTACCCGGATCACCTGAAAGCGGCAGCCATGGCCGGTTCATTACCACTAGAGCACTGGCTTCGTGCGGGACTCATAATGCCTCGCCTTGCAGACTACAGCGGTATGTGGCCCTCCTTCTGCAAAGTTATTACCAATGTATGTTAGCCTACTGTTTATATGTGAAGTAAGGTATACTTTTTACATTACATTTAGGAAGGCTTTGATAAAAAAAAAAAAGAAAGAAGATATTTTCCATTTAGCTGCACGTTTATAACATATGACGTTATTATAATGTTACAAATACATTTAGGTTTATAAACTTTTATACGATCCCAAATGTGACTTTAAAAAATGCACAGTTGCTCCAACTTAAATTGGGCTAAAATATGGACAAACCCAATCGTTGAATATAATTAAAATATTACATGTATTACAAATATATGGGTTTGTTCAGAATTTACCCAAATTTGAATCGAAACATCACATCATTTTAGATGGCAAATTATGACATAAACAGGCCTATGCATGTAACATATTTTTAATGTTTCTGCAAAAGCACAATAAAGTGAACTCACATGCCATAAATATTATCCAGCATAATTGAATCAGTATTTACTGCTAACGGAACTATAATGTAAGCTTTTTTATTTTCAGTCTTTTCATAGCATCATAAATGACAGCTCCATTAAAACTGCCTTCATCCAAAGGAAAACTATAAAGAAACACTTAAAATGGTCCGAGCTTCATCAATAAAGTTATCTGGTAGCATTTATTGAATTTTCATTAAGTTAATGGTGCTCTCTGGTGTTTTATTGTCCCGCTAAAGCAATATCTCCCGGCCCTGTCATCAACAATAAACTGAAGTAAAGCTGTTATCATTATCTATGAGGGGAGGGGGGTAAGGAGAGGTGACTATGTTCTTGTTTGCTACGTCTGCTTGGTGTCTTCACCATATGTCTTTGGGTTTTTTGGCACAGCTCCTTCATCATCTATCTGTCTTTTCAGGGGCACCTCAGTCTGGACTGATTGGAAAGTGCCGGAGACCACGCACAGCCTTCACCAGCCAGCAACTCCTGGAGCTGGAAAATCAGTTCAAACTCAACAAGTATCTATCAAGACCCAAGCGCTTTGAAGTGGCCACATCTCTCATGCTGACTGAGACACAGGTCAGCAGCACTCTCAGAACAGTAACTATTTGACAAATTGGTAGCTAATTTTTAAAATTTGTACAATCTCAAAAGGCAAAATTATTATCCCTCCTGTGAATTTTGTGCTGTTTAACATACATTTATTGAAAAATATGTCAACACATCTTTAAACATAATAGTTTTAATAAGCAGTTTCTGATTACTCATTTATTTTGTCATTGCCATGATGACAGTACATAATATTTTACTAGCTATACTGCGAGATACTAGTATCCAGCTTAATTTATTGGGTTAACTAGGTTAATTAGGCTAACTATGCAAGTTAAGTTAATTAGGCAAGTCATCGGACAACAGTGGTTAATAATAATATTTAAAATGTCAAATATATTATAGAACAAAAATTAAAAACAGCTATATATACTGTGAAAATTTTCTTGCGCTGATTTTTATTTAAAAAAAATATTTGGAAAAAAATTAAATACTAATTTAATTTTCACTACTAATTTTGCATTCATCTGTAATCTGACAGTTAGGTTTAGAGTTGGGCCTTATAAATAATAATGATTTTTTCATATCATTATTATAGTTCTATATGAATCACATCATGTAAATTCTCTAATGCTTACCGAGAGACATAAGGAGAAAGCAACATATTCTCATAAGAATGTGTGTGTGTTAGATGAATTGGTAGTCAAATTACAAATATATAAAGTATTAATATTTTCCAAATATAATGCATTTCCATACTACTTAAATTATCTGAATTTATACAAAACCACTACCTTAAACCTTTTGTTTTCTTGTGAAATTGGTTTGGGTGAAAACCATAATATGAAAATCATAAAGAAAACTAATGGGAATGGAAATATTTTTAACATCAGTCAAATAAAAAAAATCTCATGAATATTTCCAAATGCCAATACTTTCATGTGAATGATTATATCATTGCATGTATTTTCTAGGTGAAGATTTGGTTCCAGAACCGACGAATGAAATGGAAGCGCAGCCGTAAAGCTAAAGAGCAGGCTGCGCAACTGGAAACAGATGGTTGTAAATCCGGCAAGAGAGGAAACAAACCCAAAGACCTGAGCCGCTGCAGTGCACATGACGATGATGAGGATCTGGACCCAGAGGAGGAAGACGAAGAAGACGAGGAAGAGTTCAGACGATCTATTAATGTAGGTGTGAGTCTACCTCACCATTCAGACTTCCTGCAGCACAGCTCGGCACTGAGCTACAGCTCTCATGGCTCTTACTCTGACGACGACCTGGAAGAGATTGGAGCAGACCGAAAGATCAGGCTAGGGTTATGAGAAAATTAAAGGCAACTTTAGTCTGCGTGTCCACTGATGAATTGGACCGCAAACTACCCTTTAAAATCCAACACCTCAAGACTGAAAGCTGTTGATGTCAAATCTGACCCATTAGGGCCCATTTACACCAAGAATGATAGCTGTAATGATAACTACATCTGTGTCTACACCTACAGTACACACAATAACATTCTCGAAGCATATGTGGATATTGACTGCTTGTAAATGTTTTATCATTCGTCATTAATTCCAACTATTGTTCCCTGCGTCCTTATGGTTATAGTTGTGACATAGACTTTGGAAGTCTTGTATATTTAGACCGGTATTAAAATGATAGTTCACCCAAAAAGTTAAAATTTACCTGAACTATCCCTTTAAGAAATATACCATTATCACTGTTGTACTTGGTGTGAATGGGGCTGTACAGCTGATTGATACAGTCTGTTGTCTCTAAAAATTAACAGGACATTTATAGTCAAAAAGTCTTAGTTCATGAAAATGGTCTTCCTGTTTATTTGCACTTAATATTGTTTGAAGGCTGCTTGTAAACGGCAAATGTACACTATTTCAAACTAACTTTTTTGTTTTTTTTGTATGTGATCAAAATCTTATATATCAAGGCTGCAATCATGTTTTGAACATCATCTTTGACAAATGATTCCAGGAGCGTGTTTTTTTAAAAACATTTTTATTGCAAAACAGTTGTCAAATAGTTAGCTACTACATCTTACCTCACACTATTTCACTGCAAAAAAAAAAATTATATTATGCTGGAATTCATGTTTAGTATCTGTGATTTTCTGTGAGTGAGGGTACATTTATACTGACTAAAAAGGAAAAAATGCAGTTTTGGTCATTCAAATGCCAACCACTGGACTGGCGTGCATAATACAGCAGTACAGTAATTAAAATTTTGACAACATTGTTGTCTGTATGTGAAGGTTTTCAAAAATGCAAAGGAAAGACTTTTCAGTTTTATTATCATGTAAATGTACCTTTAGCCATTTCCTAACTTCAAACAGAGCAGCATCAATATCAAATACTGAAAGAAGGACAGTTTGGCAGGTCATAGTATTGTCATGCTATATATGCTAACGTTGATTTTTGGTTTTAAAAAAGAAGCTGTTGAACCAAATGAGGAGGCCTTTGCACTTCAAGTCACCGGCTGACACTTGTGCTCATTGGTCTCTTGAATACATTTTGTTTAATAGTATGTAGACAAGAGTGGATGCTAATTAACAGAGAATTGTCCGGAGGTCACCGGTGTCAGCTTTCTCCCTGTAACCATTGACTGAGAAACCCAGAGGAACTGGTAAATCCTCTGCAAATATTGAACAAGGGCAAACTGTGAACGGTGCATTAGTTAGTCCATTAGGCTAGTTTATGTCATGTTGTTGCTGTTGGTGTCTTTAATGTTATTTAACTGTTATAGATTATATCTAATTTATTCAACTGATATCAGGACTCCGTTTGAAGGATCGTGTGGCCTTCAAAGAAATGTACTTGATGCAAAAGGAAATAAAAAATTGAAGATGAGTTTCAGCCATTCTTTCTACACTATCATTGAGCTCTTTGCTTTGTTGATAATGTGAAAATTCTGCATATCAAACAGTTTGTGTCTGACTCATGAGTGAAAGGTTCAAAACTCTAAATTAATATCACCCCCATCCTACACATTCATCGTCTCTCTCTCTCCGCTCATGTTTAACCTCTAGCTGACGCAGATGGTGATTAAAGCGCAGATGAATCTACAGCGCATTATAAACAATTGCAGGCCCTGATATTTATGGCCACAGCCTCTCAAATATGAATTACTCAAGGGGGTTTACTGATAGGCAAATAATTAAGTTAATGAAGGAAAAGGAAAATAATCTACTCCTTATGCTGATGTCACCGGGCCATTTAATTTGAAAGGATGAATTACCTCAGTGACCAAAAGAGCATTTTTACAGGGGTGTGGTGTAAGGCCAACAATTAAATATTAAAGCAGAGAAAGTGCCGTGTTCTCAGCCAAGCTAGAATAGGACATATTTATATGTTGATTAAATGCATTGCAGTGATGGAAATAAATACCCTGCCAACCCAAAGGAAACTCGAGCACTCAATGAGGCAAACTTTGAACATTTATCACACATTTGGAAAATTGCACCTGCATCTTGCTCACACCTGAGTGCTAAAGGTAGCCTACTACTGACGTCCACATGTTCAAGGGATAGTTATCCAAAAAAATGAACTAACACTCGAGGGGTTATAAATATTTATTAGTTAATATATTATCTTTATTTATTGCTTTATTATATTCAGTTGAACACAAAAGAGGATATTCTGAACTTATAACCTGTAATTATTGACATTCATAGTAGCAAAAAAATAAATGCTATGGAAGTCAATGGTTACAGGTTTACAGCTTTCTTCAAAATATCTTTCTTTGTGTTCAAAAGAAGAAAGAAAATCGGATAGGTTTGGAGCAAGCGAAGGGTGTGTAAATGGTGACAGAATTTTAATTTTTTGGGTGAACTATACCTTTAAAAGAAGCTCGCTTTGTGTGCGTGTAAAATGTCCCTTGACCGTTTCCGTCGATGTTGTTGTCATGGAGCTCGAATACACAACTGAACTGAGAAGGGTGAAAGTTTCAGCATGGCGAAGCAAATTATTGAACACATTTATATTCAGTTTTCTCTTTTTATTTAAAATATAACTGTATTAAAACTGCTGTGGTAAGTTGTACTTTCAGTAGGCATGGCGTAAAAATAACGCGGGTTTTGCAGTTGTTGTGATAGCCTAGAAACAACCTGATATAAAAAGACTGTCTATAATACTTGACATAAGCTATTTTTAAGTTTATCAAATGGATTTATGATCGATTTTAATAGAATTACAGAACGATTTCGATTAGTAACACCTTGTGAACTTTATAAATATAAACTTTGGGGAAAACACTGTTATCAATAACATTTCATTTGATGATTCTCCGAGGCAATCACCTTTGCTGTCAGCGATTTTCTTAAGGCAGATCACTTAAGCTAATAGAAAGGTAAAGAAATGAGTGACAGGGTCATAAATTGACACCAGCTTCAGTTAACCTCAGGCAGGCATAACATATACTGCTTTTGCAATAAATGTAAATGTATGGCTTCACCACGCAGCTGTTTAATACATTCAGACATTGCCTTATGCAATATAGACGCTATATGTTTATTTTATCGGTCAGATGACATTTAGGTTCATCTCTGATAAATGGACAAATCCTTACTGCAACCACGTCTAATTTTATATAAAAGCTATATGATATATTTGAAGTCTATAAATGCATTATTTGACCTACGTTGCTTTTGGTGTTGGTTTTAGTTGCAATGTTGACAGATCATCCTGTGTATCCTCTGAGCTCACGAATTTCCTTTGGAGTCCCAAACAACCCACACAGAAAGGTAAGGAATATGTAAAGTCATTATAGTTTACCACAATCCCCGATAGTTTTCCCGATTTACTAATAATTCCAATTTGTTGCTCATTATTATTTTTTTTAGACTTAATCATGCTTCTTTTCTGCTGTTGTTTGCAGCAAGTTTTTTTTTTTTTATCACTCTGCTTAAATGGTTTGCTGAAATACAGTGCCCTCTGCTGGTGCAAAAATCCATTATTGTTTTATTTTTCAGAGGGTCTCAAGCCTTAGGTCAGGGTTCCTTCAGAAGAGACCCCACAACTGTTTCTTTGGCGTAGAGACCTGGGCTGAGCTGGTCTGGGAGTACTGGGAGCCGGGAGTAGAGTATACCAAATCTCTGGTCCTTAAAAGCATACATGGAAAACTCCAAAAACTCACCTTCAGGTTAGTTGTTTTCTCCCCCCCCACAAGCTTTAAAGGCTAAATGTAATGACAGGTACACTACCTTTTTTAATATTGGGGTCCGGAAAATGATTTCATGTTTAATAAAATATTAAATATATAATATTAAAATAATACAGTAGACACAATTAAATATCATTACAGTTTAAAATAGCTGCTCCTATTTAGATATATTTTAAATAGAACTTTATTCTCTTTTATGATGTATAAAGGGATAGTTCAGTCAAAATAAAAATGCGCTCGTCCTCAAGTTGTTTCAGACCTTAATGAGTTTTTTTTTCTTTTGAAAACAAACAAAAAAGATGTTTTGAAAAATGATTTAACTGCTAGCCACTGATAAAAAAAAAATTCCATGGACTCAATGACTATCAGTTTTCAAAAGTGCTTAGCAAAAGAGAGAAACTTAAACAGGCTGCAAACAAGAAGGTCATGGGAGAACTGTTTATCTATGCTAATATGCTGATTTGGGGATGAGGAAAGATTTTCCTTTGTTACCACTAATCAGTGTTGAAAACTAATGTTTGGTTTGCATTTTTGTGAAAACTACAACAGGATACTGTTTTTCAGGATTCTTTGATTAGTTGAAAGTTCAAAAGAGCAACATTCATTTAAAATTTAAATAAATGCAATTGTATCTCTATTTCATAATTTTAATATTGACTTGCTGAATAAATATATTAATTTCTTAAAAAAACAAAAACATTCTGAACCCCAAATTTCTAACCATAAAGTTTACAACATATCGATAGATTCATTATATGTTCTCGATTTCAGACCGCCTTCATCCAAGTACTTCAGCACACCATTTCCTCAGACTATCCTTCTGAGCCCAGGAACATCTTTCTCACTCCCGGTTACTTTTCACCCTCTTGAGAAGGTAAAGTTCTTCAGTGTTTCTTATCTTTTATATTTGTTATATATTAACGCGTTCAATAATCATATGATTATAATGGATAATGGATTTTTTAAGAAAAAAGTTTGCTCAAAAATTATTTCAAAGACCATCCAAGATTTGTTTACCTCTAGAATATTAAAGAAGATTTTTAATTGAACTGGCATCCTACCAGCACTCTGAGCGTTCAAAAACAAAAACATATGAACATAAAAACTGACTGATGGTGATACATTGACATCTTTAAAAAAGAGAGAGACAATTAGTCTATGCAAGGAGGTTGAATTAACAGCAAACGTTTATTTTTGCATAATCTTTAAACAAGATTAACAGCAAGTAATGAAAGATGTTTTTAATCAATCAGATGTCTGATTAAAAATCTTTAATCAGTTGACTTCAGTGTCCACATCAGTTAATGATAATGCATAAATGTATCTTGGATTTGTGTATATACCTCTTTCCAGTGTGAATATGTGGACGCAATAGAGTTTGAGTGTAAGGAAGGCACATTCCAGGTGTGTCTGCGAGCTGCGATTCCCCATCATGCCCTGGATGTACCAGATACAGTGATTCTGCCACCCTGTGCTGCTCAACAATGCTCTCAAACCAGCTTCTTCTTTCGGAATTCCAGGTAAAGATGTAATGGACGGTTGAACGTACAGCTTCCATCTAAAGAAATGTGTGTTGAAACATCACTGAATGCACGTTTTCCCCCTAGTAAGCTTCAGACAGTATTCAGGTGGTTTGTGGATCCTCCATTCCAGCTGTCTCCTGAAACTGGACAGCTAAAGCCTGGAGAAGAGTGCAGGGTTACAGTAGAGTTTAGACCTCAGCAGGCTCTAGTGTACCAGGCTGAGGCCAGCTGTGCTTTTGGGGATGATGGGGAGAGCAGATGTGCTGTGCTTCTCCATGGGCTGTGTAAGTACCTACTGTAATAGTTTTCTATGTTTTTGTAATAATAATATAAATATTTTCTCCATAGATTGAAAAATGTCAAATTTCTATTCAATTTTAATAGACACTCACAGACATACAAAAGCCATGATGTTATACTTGATTAAACCAAAGGGGTTTTAAAAGCCAAATTCAAGGTCCACTAAGCAGTAAGCATTGTAAATGAGTAAGCCGATCTCCCTAAACTTCCAAACTATGCATATATTTGCGTTGTTTTTAGTGCTTATACTTTTATAACCAATTGCTATAAATCAATAGATAAAAATTTTACTCTCCATCTTTATTATTTTTAAGTAAAAAAATGTGCGGTAACACTGTACTTGAAGTGGGTGTTCATAAGACATGAAACCTTTATAATCATGACATTACACATGTCATTAATATGGATGATGTTTTATGCATGCTTTTGACAACTGTTATTAAGTGTCATTAGCTGAATTATTGTAAATGCAAAGGGGACATTGTTTGAGATGTCTTTGTTATGACAACTTGACAAACAGATACATCATAACCTGTCTTTGCCTTTGTCATTACAACTTAACTTGTCATAAATCTGTCATAAACATAATTGTAAAGAGGCCATTATAATTCTGTCATCATTTTTATAATAGTTTCATTAATATTTTTCTTGACCTAATATTTTTCAACTACTGAGGTACAAATTGAAATTGTTATTAAAATGACATTAAATGCCATTAAATATTAATGACACTGTTATAAAAAATATTTGACTGATTATTGCCATTTAATAAGAAATTCTAATTCAGTTGTTCAACTGAAAAAAGTAATCAGGAAAAAAATTCATGACACAATTATAATGGCCTCATGATTTATGACAAGTTATGTGGTCTTGGTAATGTCAAGTTGTCATAACGAAGACTTCTCAAAAAATCCCATCTAAATTTAAAATGACATCTGAGTGAACGACACTTAATGACAGTTGTCAATAGCATGCATAAAATCTCATTCGTATTCATGACATGTAAAGGAGTCATGACAGTCTTATGAACACCCCCTTCAAGTAAAGTGTTACCAAACCTATATTAATAAAAAAAAAGCAAATCGATGCCACTTTGGATAAAAGCACCTGTCAAATATATAAATGTCTGCAGAAATAAATGCATTATATTAGGTGTTTGCCATTTTTAGTGGTTTTGATTCTAAATTTCTTCACTACTTACTGCACATTGGTGCAGTTTTTTAAAAATGTGATTTTGAATGAGTCTGTATGGAAGTTTCCCAGTGACGGGTTGCAGCTGGAAGGGCATCCGCTGCGTAAAACATATGCTGGATAAGTTGGCGGTTCATTCCGCTGTGGCGAGCCCAGATTAATAAAGGGACTAAGCCGAAAAGAAAATGAATGAATGAATGAATTTTTAAATATAATTAAAGCAGATACATTTACAAGAAGGTGTTTTTGTCCTTATTGTTATCAGTTATTTTCAGTAACTTTTACTGAACTAAATCTGAACTAAACAGATTATCACATTTCAATTCCTTTTGACAGCCAAGTACCCGCACCTCCAGATCAGCTCCATGGGACAGGAGGAAGGCTGTAAAGTGCTGGACTTTGGCAGTGTGGCGGTGGGAGACTTACTTGAGAGGCACTTTGAGATACACAACCTCTCCACTGTATGCTCTCTCCATCCTGCATTTTTTAGACATAACATATTGAATATTTGGTCCACACTTTAAATTATGTGGCTTTAATTACTATGTACTTACATTTAAATTAATCATTTGTTAGAATGCACTTATTTTATAAACATATTTTTATATTGTATTTATATTTTTAAAATGATCTGCATGTAATTACATTTGTAATTCATTTCTGTAATAGCATTTATAATTACACTGTAATGTGTAATTATTATACATTTGTAATTACACTGTTATATGACACATCCCTTAAACATGAACCCACCCTTAAATCTACCCATACTACCAAACCTCTCCCTAACCTTATCTGTATTCCAGCTCAATAGCACCATAAGTGTATATAATGAAACACAAAATGAACACAATAGGTTTATTGTACTTAGTTTTTTTATATAAGTACCTAGTACTTAAATATAAAATGGGACTGAATATTTTTCTCTCATGGTTTCTCTCTTTCTCCTTAGGTAAGCACAGCATTCAGTCTGTCCTGGATGAGACGACCCGCACTCATGGAGTCTGTGTTTCGCTGTGAGGCGTATGAGGGGACGATCACACCTTATTCAGTGTTAAAAGTCCCTGTCTGCTTCTCTCCGCTCACAGTGGAGAGCATAAGTGTAGACTACCTCTGTCTTACCTGTCCTGGCGCTGTAAATGAAGACCTGCTCAAAGTTTCTGGCACATGCATAGGTACAATTCCTAACCCCACAGTAAGACATCCGCTTGGAAACATTTCAGACATGGTCTGATTGTGATCTTCTGTCCAATTTCCAACTTCAGGTCCAATAGTATCTCTAAGCACCTCCATACTGGACTTTGGCTGTGTTGAGGAGGGCTCAGAGGTCACACACAATGTACAGATCATCAACTCCTCTGCAGTATTGGCTCATTACCAGTTTGATGTGGACACTGGCGGTCATAGTGTGTTCAGTGTTGATAAGCCTTGTGGCACCCTGGCTGGCAGCACCAAACTCAACCTGCGCGTGAAATTCAGACCACACCATTCCATAGCTTATCACAAGACTGTGACCTGCTTGCTGATGCACAGGGTAGGTCGTATCCATCTTCCATTCATTCATCCATCCTACCATATCCATCATTTGTCTACCCATCTATCTATCTATCTATCTATCTATCTATCTATCTATCTATCTATC
>CAIGQV010000001.1:3302357-3317021 GCA_903798115.1 Danio jaintianensis
CTATCTATCTATCTATCTATCTATCTATCTATCTATCTATCTATCTACTTGTCTATCTGTCTATCTGTCTGTCTGTCTGTCTGTTCATTAAATCCATCCATCCATCCATCCATCATCATATCATATATCGAATTGTATATTTGTCCTTTTATCCGTCTAACATCATCCATCCATCCATCTAAACATCTATCATATATCAAATATCGAATTGTATATTTGTCTATTTATCCATCTAACATCCATCCATCCATCGTGTGTCATATATCGACATCTATCTGTCCATCCATCCATCCATCTATCTGTCCATCCATCCATCCATCCATCCATCCATCCATCCATCCATCCATAATATATCTATTTGTATATACGGTAAGTCCATTCTTCCATCTAAAATCTATTCTTCTACCCATCCTTCTGTTCATCCATCTATACAATCCTCGATCCATCCATCCATATTATATCTATTTTCATACGATATATCTGTCCATTCATCTATCTAAAATGTATCGTTGTATTGCTCTATTCATTCAATATCTATCTTTCTATCCATCTGTCTTTGCAAACATAAAGACATTTTTAATCTGCCAAACCATCATTAAATCCATCCTTCACCTATCTATCCGTAAATACATTTACTGTCTATCCATCCATCAATCCATGGTCTATCCCTCTACTCATTCAGCATCTATTTATCTATCAATATGTTTATCCACTACCAATCCATTCATTCATTTGTCATTTTCTTATGTTTCTCAATAGCTACTGAAAAAGCTAACTTGTTGGAATGATGGTGCAGTTCTATTTTTCTTTTTATTAAAGGAGCCACTGTATCTGGATTTGATTGGCACCTGTCACTCAGAGCAGTTGAAACCAGCCATTTTAAACCCCAGACACCTGAGTGTCTACAGATTAAATTTGCTACAAGGGCTCACCTGTTACCCTCCTGACTTACTAAGTACCTTGCTGGAAGAGCAAACATTGAAAATGGATGATAGTGGAGCATTGGTAATGCAGGAGGTGTGTGTTTGTCCATCTTCACTGTGGTGTAACAAATATTTTGTAACATCTAAGAGTTAAGTCATGTGCTTTAAGTTTCTTTTTACATTTTTAGACCAGTATACCCAGCATGCAGCCCAGTTTATTGTTCTAATTCCCATTTGCATGATAGCTAATGGGAATATCTATATGTAAACCTTTCTGAAAATTTAAAACATTCACTTGAAATCACAAAACACTAAATATATTAAGTGTCTTCAGTTTCCAGCAGATACTGTATATCCCACACCTCTCTTCAACCCACGCAGTCCTCTTGAGGAGTATTTCCATATTAATTCAGCACCTGAAGCAGAAACAGAACTCGACAATGACTCATCCAAATTCCCTATTCACCATGTTACAGTTCAACCCTCTGAGCTCCTGTTTTATGATGGCCCAGCGTCAAAGTCAGTTTCCCTCACCAACCACACCAAGGGCAAAATCTGTGTGATGTGGTCACCTGGAGCCAAATCCCCTTTCTCTATTTCTCCTCTCACCTGTGAATTGGGCCCTCTAAAGACCACAGCCTTCAGAGTGACATACAGTCCAAACCAGCAGAACGTGTTCCACGCAACACAGCTTGAGTGTTTCACTTTTTACAAGGTAATATGAGATTGAAGGTACAGTCACACTGACAGGACAACGACCTGAACTCACTGATTTTTAATGACTTGCCAGAGTGTGTAGAAACTCAATCAATTTGAAAATTGCAAGTTTCAAACCAAATATAATACCTATTTGCATAACTACACCAATAAAGAATATTAACTTCAGATTTGTTTTTCAGAATCCATAGCTACTGTAGTTGTGCAACCCAACTGTTAATGTTAAAGGGATAATTCACCTGAAAATGAAAATTCTGTCATCATATAATCTAATTACGGGACTGTCAGATCATAATCTAACTCTTGTAGCGAGAAAATTGACTAAAGCCCGTTATAGGTTACAAAATCCAATAAAAAGTAAAGCATGTATAGCATTTATTCCAAAACAAGATCTATTGAATGTTGAAAGTGAAATAAGGCAAATAAATTGGGAACCTATTATTGAAAATAAATCATGTGAAGAGGGATTTCAGGACTTACTGTCTATCCTAAATAATATATTAATGAAATATACAAAAAACACAAGTAGAAAACAAAAAACAAAACGAAATTTACCATGGTTTACAAGTGCTCTATGGGATATGATGAAAAAGCGTGATGCCTCTTTGAAAATGTTTTTAAAATCAGGATTAACTACGGATCGATTAATTTATACAAGTTTAAGAAATAAAGTAATATCTGAAATTAGAAAGGCCAAAGCAAATTTCTTTCTTAAAATTATTGAAGATGCAAAAGGAAATAGTAAAACGATATGGAAAACTGTTAACAAATTAATTGGAAAAGAAAAGTTGAAAGTAGAGGATATACAGCTTAAAATAAATGGACATATTGTTTATGATTCTGTAGAAATTGCAACTAATTTTAATGAATATTTCCTAGATTCTGTTCAGAAACTTGCTGAACACTTTCCAGTTGTTCACCCATGTTCTAGCCTAAAAGGCAGTCAATATT
Source organism: Danio jaintianensis (assembly GCA_903798115.1). Lineage (NCBI taxonomy): Eukaryota > Metazoa > Chordata > Actinopteri > Cypriniformes > Danionidae > Danio > Danio jaintianensis. The sequence continues at coordinate 3,304,949 of CAIGQV010000001.1, forward strand.
CTTTTTCTCTGAGTCCCACAGATGAAATAAATGTTCAAAAAATAATTTCCACATTGAATAATAGTAAAGCAAAAGATGTTTATGGCCTTGATACTGCTCTTTTAAAAAAATATAAAGATATTTTAGGTTTGCCTCTCACAAAAATGATAAATAAATCTATAAATGATAGTACTTTTCCCGCTGCTTTAAAATCTGCTATAATAACACCAATATATAAATCAGGTGACAAACAGCCAACTAGCAGTTATCGGCCTATAAGCATTCTACCAGTTGTATCAAAAGTGCTTGAAAAAGTTGTAGCAGAGCAACTTATGGCTCATTTAGATAGAAATTCTCTCTTACATCCAATGCAGTTTGGCTTTAGAAAAAAACATTCAACTGAGACAGCTTGTTGTTACTTTCTAGAAACAATAAAGACAAATTTAGATAAAGGGGGGGTAGTGGGAGCAGTCTTTCTTGATTTACGTAAGGCATTTGATACTGTAAACCATGATATTTTGATTAATAAATTAAATAATTACGATTTTTCAAAGCAAACACTAAATTGGATAAAATCGTATTTGAGTGATCGGAGTCAATGTGTTCAGGTGAACAATTTTAAATCTACTTTTAAACCAATTAAATTAGGAGTGCCTCAGGGATCTATTTTAGGACCTTTACTTTTTAGTATTTATGTAAATGACTTACCAGCTATATGCACTGATGCTGATTTATTAATGTATGCTGATGATGCAGTGCTTTATACTTATGGAAAAAATCAAACAGAAGTTGCTATTAAATTAACAAATGAAATGCAAAATGTTTTTAAATGGCTGCAAAATACAAATCTTACCTTAAATGTTGAAAAAACTGTATCAATGTGTTTCTCAAATAGGTATAAAGTTGGAAAGGTTTTAGAAGTTTTTGTAAATGGGCAAAGTATTAAAAATGTCACTGAATTCAAATATTTAGGCATCACGTTGGACTCAAACCTTAATTTTAAAACTCATATTAAAAAACTTGCTACCACATTGAGATTCAATCTAAGAAATTTTATACATATTAGAGATTGTCTGACTTATAAGGCCTCTGGTATGTATTTAAATACTATGATTGTTCCACATTTGTTGTACTGTATAACGAGCTGGTCTCAGGCATGTAAATCATCTTTAACATCGCTGGAATCATTATACAAGAGAGCACTTAAAATTCATGATAAAAAGCCTCGTTTGTACCATCATTGTAATATTTAAAAAAAACATAGTCTCTTAAGTTTTGATAATATTATTAAATATTCCAATATTTGTTTTATTTTAAAAATTATTCACAATCTTTCTGCTCCATCGTTAAATTTTTTATTTTCTTTTTTAAATTCCAAAGTAGAGAAAACATCGCGAATGACACGTTCTATGGTAAGAGGGGAACGTATTGTCCCTAGACGTAAAACCTCTTTTGGTCAATCTTCTTTTATTTATAAAGCCACAAATCTATGGAATTCTCTCCCAACAGAAATAATTACATGTACAAATTATAAGATGTTTTCACGCCTGACTAGGAGGTGGTTTCTGTCAAATCAAATTTGTACACACTGAGTGAGAAGTTTTTGGATTTGTCATTGTTTTAGTTTATATGTGATTATGCCTGTGTGTTTTAAACTGACTTTTTAATTAATTGGTTTTTATTGTTTTAATTCTTACCTGTCCAGGGACTGCAGGTGGAAAATAGCAATCTTGCTACAACCTGGCACAATGCATCTTTCCTTTTTGAGGTTAATGTAATTTTTGTGCATGTCCCTGTTAAATAAATCAAATTCATTCATTCAATTCATTCATTTACTAACTGTTTACTTGTTCCAAAGCTGTTTTTTCTTCTGTTGAACACAAAAATAGATATTGGATATTGCTTAGAAAATTTGTTACAATTTAATTTCATAGTATCATTTTTTTCTACTGTTATTTTTTTCTAATGATTACAGGTTTTCAGCTTTCTTCAAAATAATGTATCTTCCTTTGTATTCAAAAGAAGAAGAAAACTCAGACAGATTTGGAACAGGTGAATGTGATTAAATGATGACAGAATTTCCACTTTTGAGTGAACCATCCCTTTAAATCATTCAGCAGTATTCAACAGTACACTGTCTGAACCGGTGAACTCTGGCAAAAAAATCCCAATCATAGTGTAAATTGGATATTATGTGAATATTAGTTCAGAACATGGACATTTCGAGCAACCTGTAACTCTGCTAGTAAATCTGCAGGCTCTGAGGAATCATAGAATTGTGGAAGATCAGACTTTGTGCCCACCCTGGTGCCTTACAGTGAGAGTTACCGGCCACTCATTTCAGCCTGGAAAAGAGCACTTCATCCCCAACTTCTCTCTTCAACGCCCTCAAGTGGTGAGTTTAATAAAGTTGACATCTTTCATCATAATATGTAGAGAAAACACAGATGGAAAGATAAAGTTCTAACACCATACATTTCCCTACAGGTATTCCCCGCACTGAAACGGGTATCATACAGCACTATCCTCTTGCAGAATACAGGGGACCTACCTTTGATCTTTAGATTGGATCCAGAGGAGTGCCCATCAGTGTGTGTACTGCCACCCAGTGGTATGGTGCCACCAGGCAATCACCAGATCCTCACATTGAGATGCACTCCATCACCAGACCACCCTTCTAGGATCCCCTTGACATTACATCTGAATGCCAGCCCCAGTCACACTCAGGTTAACACTATTTCCTACATGACAGGAACATATATAAACACACATTAACCATATTATTAAAATGTAATTTTGCTTTTCATACTTAAAGTGATAATTTATCCAAAATTGAAAGATTGTTGATTTTTTTTTTTTTCTACACAAAAGAAGATATTTTAGAATGATGAAATCCATAAGCTGCTGAAATCTAAAGTAGGAAAAAAAAATTAAGGATGTCAATGGCTACTGGTTTCCGACATTCTACAAACTATATTCCATCATATTTGATTTAAAACAGGTTTGGAACTTGTACAGGATGAGTAAATGAACATGTTAATTTTTGCGAGAACTATCCCTCTAGCTTTAATTAAGCTACTTTAATAATATGATGCTTAATAAAATACACTGCCCGTTCTAAAAAAAAGTCACCACCTGGATTAAACTAAGCAAATAGGTAAGAGTCTCCCATTGGATGATTATTGCATGGATGATTATGTTTTTAGCTGGTAACAAGTTATTTAATCCTAACTGATGTAGAGAGTAGCTTCTCATTTCTTAAACAACCATGTAGGAAAACACATCCTGTTGATGGACAAGATGTTAATCTTTTTCAGAAGAGTCAAATTATTGGCATGCCTCAAGCTAAGAAAACATCTAAGGAGATTGCTGCAACTTCTAAAAACAACACTTTATTAAAAACAGGAAGGATCGTGGGCAACCATCATCTTTGAGGAAAAAATGTGTTAGAAAAAAAATTTATGTTTGAAAACGGTAGTCATGTAAATGTCTGGTGAAATAATAATTATAAAAAGAAAAAAATTTTTGTTTGAAAACGGTAGTCATATAAATGTCTGGTGAAATAATAATAATAATAAACAACAACAGTAGAACTCATGACTATGTTTAATAGAAAAATTAAGAGCATTTCCATACACAATGCAAAGGGAACGCAAGGGATTAGGATTAGCAGCTGTGTAGCCTTAAGTAAACCCCTTATCAGTATGGCTAATTAGAAAATTAGGCTTTTTTATAATTTGCTGTGGAGGATAAAGATTGGTCTCTGAAGCAATGGAAGAAGGTCATGTTGTCTGATGAGTCCAGTATGCTGTTGGTCAGGTCTAGGTTTAGCAATGTCATGTGCCCAAAGAATGAGGTCAGCTGAATACTTGAATATACTGAATAACCAGATTATCCCATTAATAGATTTTTTTCTTCCCTGATGGCACAAGCATATTCCAAGATGGCAATGTCAGGATTCATCAGGCTCAAACTGTGAAATAGTGGTTCAGAGAGACACCTTATTTTTACACATGGATTGGCTACTACACAGTCCAGACCTTAACCATATTGAGAATCTTTGGGATGTGCTGGAGAAGACTTTGTGCATCAACTCTCCCATCATCAATAAAGGATGTTGGGGAAAAAATTTATGCAACTCTGGAGGGGAATATATGTTGACATATGTGACATTGCAGAAGCATATTGAAATGTCACGGTGAATGCATGACATAATCAAAGCTAAAAATGATGCTTAAAATACTTTAACTTTGCTTCAGCCAGTTTCCATAAAGTTATCTTTACTTTTATGAAAGCATGATGATTGGATACTCTGTATAACACTGCAAGCCTGAAAGTCTCATTTAAAAGCAAACTGGGAATTTGATAAACTGAAACCCTTGGGGCATTTGGATGAGTCATTTTTAGCCTACAAATAAATCTTTTGCAGGTACTGAATGTGGTTGCTGTAGCGGAGAAGCTTTCAGTGAGCGTAGAGGGAGATGGCAGTCTGTTCTTTCAGCCCACAGCAGTGAACTCCTGCTCTGAGCACACCCTGCAAGTGAAGAACATGAGTAGAGTGCCGCTGGAGTTCAAGTGGAGGCTGTGTGGATCTGACCAAACGTTTCTGACTGTACTGCCTGACACAGACGTACTTCAGCCCAATGAATGCAAGGTCAGTCTGCGGGATCAAAGTGGTGGTTTATAGTAGTTTCAATCTTACTGGTGTAAGAATTTGTTTGCTTTCAGGTACAAAAGTGGTCCTTCACTCCAAAGGAAGAGATGATGTACAATATGAGGCCCAGTCTCACGTTCTGGCCTGTTCAAACACCACAGATCAAGAAGTCACGCTTTACAGTTAAAGCTATAGGATTAGCATCCAAATGCTCTCTCCAGGTGTGTTACAGTACATTGGCATATAGCTGATGATCATGAGACAGTATATACAGTTGAAGGCAAAATTATTAGCCCTTCTTTCCATTATTTTTATTTTTTTAATTCTGAGAAAGTCTTATTTCTTTTAGTTTGGCTGGAATAAAAGCAGTTGACATTTGTTTTAACAATTTTTAAGATCAATATCATTTCCCGCCTTAAGAATGTTTTTTCAATTGGCTACAGAACAAACTTTTGTCCAATGACTTGCTCAATTAACTGAACTTAGTTAACCTAATTAACCTAGTTAAGCATTTAAATTGCACTTGAAACGGAATAGTATCTTGCAAAATAACTAGAAAAAATGTATGTACTGTCATCATGGCAAAGACAAAAAGAAATCAGTTATTAGAAATTTGTTCTTATAACTACAGGGGATGGACAATGAAACTAAAACACTGGCCAATTTAGGAGCTTGGAGGTTTCATGGCTAAATTTGACCAGCCTGGTGGCCAAACTTCATTGACTGCACATTCCACCAGTAAGAGCAGAGTGTGAAGGTTTAATTAGCAGAGTAATAGAACAGTTTTGCTTGAAAATTGCAATGCACACAACATTATGGGTGACATATAAGAGTTCAAAAGAGGACAAATTGTTGGTGCATGTCTCTCTGACGCATCTGTGACCAAGAAAGCAAGTCTTTGTGATGTATCAAAAACCACGGTATCCAGGGTAATGTCAGCATACTACCAAGAAGGATGAACCACATCCAGCAGGAGTAACTGTGGATGCAAGAGGAAGGGATGTCTGGGTGCTAACCTGGATTGTATCCAAAAAACCTAAAGCCACAGCTGCCCAACTCACTGCAGAGTTAAATGTGCACCTCAACTCTCTTGTTTCCACCAAAACTGTTCGTTGGAACCTTCACAGGATCAATATACACGTCCGGGCTGCTATAGCCAAACCTTTGGTCACTCGTGCCAATGCCAAATTTCAATGGTGCCAGCAGTGGAAATGTTGGCCTGTGGACAATCTAAAACATGTGTTTTCCCACATCCGGGAAAGTTGTGGTGTGGAGAAGCCCCAAAGAAGCGTACCACCCAGACTGTTGCATGCCCAGATTGAAGCATGGTGGTGGATCAATGATGGTTTGGCCTGCAATATCATGCCATTCCCTAAGCACAATGCTTGTGCTAGATGGCACGTCACTGCCAAGGACTACCGAAGCATTCTGGAGGACCATGTACACCCAATGGTTCAAACATTGTATCCTGAAGAGGATGCCGTGTATCAGGATGATAATGCACAAATACACACAGTAAGACTGGTGACAGAGTGGTTTGATGAACATGAAAGTGAAGTTGAACATCTCCCATGGGCTGCACAGTCACCAGATCTAAATATTTTTGAGTCACTTTGGGGTGTTTTGGAAGAGCGAGTCAGGAAACGTTTTCCTCCACCAGCATCACAATGTGACCTGGCCACTATTCTGCAAGAAGAATGGCTCAAAATCCCTCTGGCCACTGTGCAGGACTTGTATCTGTCATTCCCAAGATGAATTGATGCGGTATTGGCCGCAAAAGGAGGCCCTACACCGTACTAATTAATTATTGTGGTCTAAAACCAGGCGTTTCACTTTCATTGTCCAACCCCTGTATGTTTAAAAATGTGTTTATCCAATAAAATTTGAGTATTGACAATGATCCATCTTGTGCTTGAATGGAACTAAGAACATTAGAGTGTTTGTGCAAAGGACATTAACATGATATATTAATGATACAGATTTGCTTCAATTTGATTACACCTTGAATTGTATTTTCTGAAAAAAGTATTGTCAAATTTTTGCACAGGCAGAGCAGCCTGTTATAGATCTGGGTGAGGTGCTGGTGGGAAGCTGTAAGTCATTTGATTTCCCTCTACTGAACAACAGCCCCTGTGCTGTAAGCTACTCTCTGACCACACAGCAGAGCATCAGTGTTACAGGCCTTCCTGAAGACATGACTCAAGATGCTCTGGGTAGGAGAAACTGTCTTGTTTGGAGTGTTTGTTTGAGAAGCGGTCATTTTTGCATTTACTTCAGTTTGGTTAGCAATATATGAACACTGCAATCACACTCAAAACCATACCAAAATAATCAGTCTAAACAAGGGGGTCTCAGGAGCGATTGAGTCAAGGTGAAAAAAGGACAATTTGACCCAGTGGACCAATAATGCAAACTGTATTCTGATTATTGATAAATTTGTTAGATAAAAGCAGCAGTGTCTTATTCTGTGAGTAAGCACATTAGGTGTTACTGTTGAAAACGAGTCTGTTCATCTTAAAATGTTAATTAAATACATTTTATTTTTCAATTAGAGTGGGAATGATGGCAAAATATCTACTGTATATGGATAAGTCACAACTGGTACAGTTAAAACCACAATAGACCTGCAGAGCAAACTATCAATCCATCTTATATTGTCAACTTACTTAATTCTCTTTTTCATATATTCCTAAATGCATTATTAACGTTGACAGGATAGACTTTCAAATAAATGAAAGTAAATATATTTATTTCATAATTTCCAAAGGAACATGTGACACTAAACTAAGGCTAATATTAGAAAAAATGTACATTGCAATATTTTGATTTCTGCTATTTATATTGCAATATTTCACTAGATAACTTGAATAGCTCTATTCAGAAAATAAATTATGAATTTATACTGACTAGGGTGATTTTGTAGAGGAGTGCATCTGCATAAAATATAAAAACCTAATTACCAGCATAGATAAATATTGTATGGCAAACATACAAATGAAGGAGTCTAACAGTATTCAGGTACATAAATAAAAGAATGAAATGTACAATATACTTTATATAGTCTTCTTTGTATAAAAAATTTTATACAATTTAAAGTTTCTTAAAGCTACAAACGTAATAATTCCTTGTGCCCAAATGATTTAAACTCACTTAAAATGCTCAAAAGTCACAGGCCTTAAACACACACACACGCACACCCGCACCCGCACACGCACGCACGCACGCACGCACGCACGCACGCACGCACGCACACACACACACACACACACACACACACACAAATGATAAACTTTCATTTATTATGGTTAAACTGAAATGACTCCACAATTCTCATGTGTTCAGACTGTTGTGCCTTGTCAATTGTAATCCTGACTCCACATTTCCCATCCTGCGATGTCACTATTGCGGATTCACAGATTGCTGTATCGATGCTAAACGAATGTATTATGCTGCTCTACGCTAAAGACTAAACATTTAGTTTAAAATATATATTTAAAAATGTAATTTTTTACCTGGAGTAAATAATGCTTCTAAATAATAACTTAGACTGAATTTTTCACGATATTACTTGGATCAAATAAATTGTTCCTTAATGAACATGCTTCTATTAAAAAAAACCTTTTGGATGAAAATGTAGTTATTTTTACTGTGTTAAGTTACATAAGTTTTGCTTATGATTGCACAGCAAAGTCAGTCAGTTTTTATTAAATGATTTTTTTTTTTAGTTCTGGAGATGGAGAATGCAAAGGGGACCATACCTGCTGACTGCAGACTACTAATTCGCTGCACAGTGAGACCAGCTCACAGGGCTCATTACTGCTGGACCATCGGTTACCATGTCCTCAATGTTTCTGGTAGCGTACTAAGAAAAGAGTGCTGTTTATGAATTAATCTGTGATTCTGGTGCTTGCATGATATTACACTATATTGCTGCTCCAGCAACATAAACCAACATTATCCACCACTAAATTGCATAGACCAACTCTAGCTAGACTAGCGTGATAGCTCATGCTGACGTTTTCAACTGAATATTAATACAATGTTAGAGTCTAAAATATGTCACTTTTAATTTTTGAAATAATTGCTGTACTTTAAGTATATTTCACTATATAATTTTGTTTTTTCTAACGGCTAGGCTCCACTGGAGAAGACCCACCTCAAACGATTTGCAACGTGCAGGCTGAAGGAGTGTATCCCACCATGGAGGTGATGGATGTCCGTAGCTGTGGAGGTGTGGATGGACTGAGTAAACTTCAGCTGTGGCGTCTCTTCAATCTGGATACACTCAACAGTAATCTGCGCAGAGATCCCAACCCATCTGAGCTCACCTTTAGGGTGCCCACTAGACACAGGTAATTCTTTAAAAATATATAGAACTTAGTTTAGTTGAAAGTCATAATTTTACTGATTTCTTAGGGTTTCCGCAGGTCTTAAAAAGTCTTAAATTAAATTGCTTTTCAGTGAATTAAAATAGAGATGTGCTGCAATTTATATATATATATATATATATATACAGTGCATCCGGAAAGTATTCATAGCTCTTCACTTTTTCCACATTTTTTTATGTTACAGCCTTATTCCAAAATGGATTCAATTCATTTATGTCCTCAAAATTCTACACACAATACCCCATAATGACAATGTGAAAAAAGATGTTTTTAAATTGTTGCAAATTTATTACAAATAAAAAAAACTGACAAATCACATGTACATAAGTATTCACAGCCTTTGCTCAATACCTTGTTGATGCACCTTTGGCAGCAATTACAGCCTCAAGTCTTTTTGAATATGATGCCACAAGCTTGGCACACCTGTCTTTGGGAATTTTTGCCCATTCCTCTTTGCAGTACCTCTCTAGCTCTATAAGGTTGGATGGGAAGCGACAGTGTACAGCCATTTTCAGATTTCTCCAGATATGTTTAATAGGATTTAGATCTGGGCTCTGGCTGGGCCACTCAAGGACATTCACCAAGTTGTTGTGAAGCCACTCCATTGATATTTTGGCAGTGTTCTTTGGGTCAGTGTCCTGCTGGAAGATGAACCGTCGCCCCAGTCTGAGGTCAAGAGCACTCTGAAGCAGGTTTTCATTCAGGATGTCTCTGTACATTGCTGCATTCATCTTTCCCTCTATCCTGACTAGTCTTCCAGTTCCTGCTGCTGAAAAACATCCCCACAGCTTGATGCTGCCACCACCATGCTTCACTGTAGGGATGGTATTAGCCTGGTGATGAGCGGTGCCTGGTTTTCTCCAAACGTAATGCCTGGCATTCACTCCAAAGAGTTCAATTTTAGTCTCATAAGACCAGAGAATTTAGTTTCAGATGCCTTTTGGCAAATTCCAGGCGGGCTGCTATGTGCCCTTTACTAAGGAGTGGCTTCCGTCTGGCCACTCTACCATACAGGCCTGATTGGTGGATTGCTGCACAGATGGTTGTCCTTCTGTAAGGTTCTTCTCTCTCCACAGAAGAACGCTGGAGCTCAGACATAGTGACCATCGGGTTATTGATCACCTCCCTGACTAAGGCCCTTCTCCCCCGATCACTCAGCTTAGATGGCCGGCCAGCTCTAGGAGGAGTCCTGGTGGTTCCAAACATCTTCCACTTACGGATGATGGAGGCCACTGTGCTCATTGGAACTTTCAGAGCAGCAGAAATTTTTCTGTAACCTTCCCCAGCCTTGTGCCTCGAGACAATACTGTCTCGGAGGTCTACAGACAATTCCTTTGTCTTCATGCTTGGTTTGTGCTTTGACATGCACTGGGACCTTATATAAACAGGTGTATGCCTTTTCAAATCATGTCCAATCGACTGAATTTACCACAGGTGAACTCCAATTAAGCTGCTGAAACATCTCAAGAATGATCAGTGGAAACAGAATGTACCTGACCTCAATTTAGAGTTTCACGGCAAAGGCTGTGAATACTTATGTACATGTGATTTGTCAGGTTTTTTATTTTTAATAAATTTGCAACAATTTCAAAAAATCTTTTTTCACATTGTCATTATGGGGTATTGTGTGTAGAATTTTGAGGAAACAAATGAATTAATAAGGCTGTAACATAAAAAAATGTGGAAATACTGAAGCGCTATGAATACTTTCCGGATGCACTGTAAATATAAATATATATATATGAGCAATATCACACGAGTAGCTGTGAGATGTGGCTGTATATTGGCACTGGTGGGAGGCGTGCCTTGGTGTCCCACCAGTGACGAAATACAGCCACATCGCACTGCTACGGGTTTGAGAAAATCAAACACGGAGAGTCTCAAAACCCTTTTGTAAGAGGAACTACTTTCTTCTGCCATTACTTCACATCTGCAGCTGACATCAGAACAGCAGAAACCGTTGCTCACTCACCAACGTCACTTTAGAGCTAGTATTTGGATGATTCTCTACCGTAATGTCTAAAGTGATGACAAAACAGGTGATTTTGCTCACATTTTAAGATTATAAGGCTGAACGACATGAAATGCCATCAGATTTCCCAGTATTTCTCTGTTGCAATCAGGAGATTACAATATTACGATGGTATAAATACAGCACTACAACATACAGAAGAGAGAGATCAACTTAGAAAGTCCTTTACCTGTTTAATAATGATTTGATCAGCTGTAGTTTGAAATTACACTGTTTTTCTTATTATGACTCAAAGACAGGCTAATGGCCGCCGACGCGCTGTCTCTCAGAAATTATTAATATTCAAAAATAGGCACTATCCTTATAAATAAACTGCATAGTTGCAATCTAAACAACTACATTCTCGAAAGCCTCAAAAGTACATTATGTTGTCCAACAGCAGCAGTATTTGTCAAACTGTAGAGTGTCCTCTGCTTGTCGCTGTATGTGGACGAAGTAATACACAAGGGTGAAGGGTTAAGAGGCTGGACGAGTGCTGTTACTGCAGAATATCGCATGGCTATCAGCCAATCAGATTCAAGAACCAGACAGAGCTGTTGTATAAATATATATACACACACAATCGCGATTAATCTTTTCACAGCACTGCTCACAATGCATAAAGTCATAATTACAGTAATCATGCAGTGATACACCTCTCTATAACCTTTGCCTGGACAGTAAGACGACTGTAATTAACATCCAATCAGCCAATTACACTCCAAATAAACTATCTATTATATCTAATAAGGGTCAATGAATGCTGTATTTGCCTTGTTTGTCCATAGACTTTCCTGGTGTGTAAGTGCAGCGCCTCCCACAGGAAGGTTTTGTGTGTGCGGGTGCAGGAGGGAGGAGTGTCACAATATCCTGTCCGTGAGGAAGATTCCAGTGAGTTTAACATGCCACAAATACACACACACTTTAGACTGATCCCCTACATCAATAATTGACATTTATATTTTGGCTAAAAGCTGAATAAATAAACTTTCCATTTAAAGTACGCATGAAATCAAAACTAACCATATTGATTTTGTTAGC
>CAIGQV010000001.1:3317121-3336055 GCA_903798115.1 Danio jaintianensis
TATATATATATATATATATATATATATATATAAAGCAGCTGCTGACCACACTGTAATAGAGGTGTATAGATATACTGTACAATGGGTCTGAGCAGAATGTAAAAGTTATTTCCACACCCCCCAGCACCATTGGCTCGTATGATTTGGAGCTGCCCAAATCTATCAACCTACTGGAAAAAAGTTTTTCCTACATTTTCAAGAATATTACATAAGCATATAGATCCAGATCCCCTGGTAGCAGTTCTAGGCATTACTGATCTTGAAATGACTAAAAATAGTACAGAATAAAACATATTTCCATTTACCAGTCTACTAGCACGAAGGTTAACATTATTAAACTGAAATCAGAAAGCTGATCTTTCATATATACATCTAATGAGGGATCTAATGAAGCATTTGGGCCAAGAGAAAATCAGATTCTCTGTAAAAAAAAAAAAAAAAAATTCTATAAAATTTGGCAACCTTTTATAGATTATTTTAATGAGATAAATTATTCAGGAAATAACTAAATTGAAGAGGATTAGGCAAATTTGAACTAATACTTAAGGTGTTTGTCCTGCCCCCACACATGTAGACAACTATTATGGCAATTATTTCATTATAAGAATTTATCTATCCTCATTTTTTTGTGTCTTTGTTATTTTTAATTGTTGTTTAAGTTGTACAAAACTTGTAAGTGAATGTGTTTGAATATTAAAAATCTAATCTAATAAATAAAGTCATTTCCACACCCAAGTGATTGAATCAGAGGTATTCAAGCCTTAACATACTTTATGCAAAATTAATCAAAAAGTTAGATCTGTTTTTCTTTGTATTTTTACTTTGAAATCTTGCTATAAATACAACTCTTCATGTGCTCTCTAGATATTAGTTCTCAAACACATTGAGCGCACTGTATTGTTTTTTCTTTTTTTCTTAAGGTGGTCTTGAAAAGTCTTAAATTTACCCTCATAAAACCTGCATGAACCCTGTTTGGACTCCTCTTTCTTTTGATGTCCACAGTCTTAGACGTTGCCCTTCCATCTTCACCTCAGCCATGGTGGATTTCAGCTTTAGTGCCTCTCCCTTGGGATCAGACCCCTCCAGTGTTCTGCTTCTGTTTAAAAACCCAGGAAGCATTTCTGTAGAATGGTGAGCATCCAAATTTTAGTCTGTCTATAGCTTACGGTAGCAAATAAATTATCATTCGTAGTAAACAAACGTGATCAAATGGTTTTTCTCAGGTCATTCTTGTTTCCAGAGGACCAGCAGATTGAGCTGGATTATTGGGCTGAGACTGGAGATTTCAATCCATCTGAGCTACACTTGATGAAGATTCAGGACCACAGGCTCTTCTCCATCTCTCCACGCACTGGTCAACTCCAGCCCGGCCAACAGAAGACAGTTCAATTCATGTACAGGTCAGAGAAGATCTCAGTACAGTAGTGCTTCTGTACTAATTTGTTGTTTGTGATGCAAAAAAATAGGCATTGACTTTTTCTTACAGACATGACTTTGTGGGAACAGATCGTCTTCCTGTCCTGTTAAAACTTTCACATGGAAGAGAGATACTGGTGAGAATATTGTTTCTTTTTTTGTAGTGCATGATTAATTTATAACAAACAATTTACAGCATGCTGATAAATGTCAATTGTTCATGAATCTTTCCAGTTGAATTTTATAGGAGTAACTGTAGAAAGAGATCGGCGGTACATTCACCTCTCCTCCAATCGGCACATTTTTGCCCCAGTGGCCATCGGAGGGTTCAGTCCACCCAAGCAGGTTGGTAGTTACCTGGATAGAAGTTTTCTCAGAAAGCCCTTGATCCACAGCAAAAAAAAAGTCAGTGTCCGTAATAATGACTAATAATGGTTCTTTTATGGTGATGCTAAAATATAAAGGTTTCAGTTTTTATTCTTCCATTCGTTTGTTTAATTCATTCATTCATTTTCTTTTCGGCTTAGTACCTTTATTAATCAGGGGTCGCCACAGCGGAATGAACCGCCAATCTATCCAGCATATGTTTTACACAGCGGATGCCCTTCCAGCTGCAACCCATCACTGGGAAACACCCATTCACTCCCATTACCCAATTTACCTATAGCGCATGTCTTTGGACTTGTGGGGGAAACCGGAGCACCCGGAGGAAACCCACACGAACACGGGGAGAACATGCAAACTCCACACAGAAATGCCAACTGACTCAGCCAAGGCTCGAACCAGCGACCTTCTTGCTGTGAGGCGACAGCGCTACCCACTGCGGCACCGCGTCACCCCCAAAGCAACTTTTTGCACAACTTTATTTTGTATTTTTTAAATAAATATTCAAATATAATCTGTGCATAAATTCCCAATAGATTTTTATCTCAAATAAATACGTTATAAATAAACGTTATAAATAAATATGATTCTTGAACATAAAATTATAATGTTTTCTGAAGGATCATGTGACACCGAAGACTTATTAGAATTACTGATGCTGAAAAAAATCTGCTTTGCCATGACATAAATAAATTACATTGTAAAATATTCAAAAGAAACTAGATTTTTTTTTTTGTAAAATTGCACCATATTACTTTTTACTATATTCTGTTATTATTCAAATTAATGCAGCCGTGGTGAGCAAACATGAGACTTCAAGAATACATAACAAATTTGCTTAGCTCAAACTATTGAATGGTAATGTGTCATAAAATATTTTTTTATTGTAAATTCATATATAACCTATAATCCTTTATATTATGTTGCGAGTTTATGCCCTATTTGGTGTTGTTATAGTAGTTAGTTCATAGTATACCAGTCAATTCTTGGAGGATAAAAATCTAAACCTTTAGTTTTATTAATTGTTTTATTCTACTGGCAGATAGTAAAGTCTTCTCCTAGATGTCATCTGTTTATTATTAAGTCACAGAGGTGTTAATGTTTCTGCACAGGTGTTTGAGTTGTATAATGCAGGCGCTCTCCCACTGAGGTACCACATGGACACCACTCCACTAGAGGAACTGATGGAGGAGAACTTCAGTCACCCAGTCCTGCAGTGTCTGAACCCCTCTGGAGAACTGGAACCAGGTCACACCGCCATGCTGGAGTGGATCTTCTCCCCTCTGGAGGCTAAAACATACACTGTTAGTTACTCCACAATAACATCCTCATAAAATATCACTGATGCTTTTTTGATAAAAAAAAAATCATATAGTAACAGTTGTTTTTATTTCAAAAAAGCATTATGGGCAACTTTAATATGCTTTAAATTACATATAAAGTTATTTTGAATGTCATATTTGATAAGTATTTTGTCACATTTCAGACAGTTCTACCAAATAAGCATTAAAAAGCTGTTAAATGCTCAATATGTTTCACAGATTTGAGATTTTTTTATTTTAAATGCATACATTGAAGGTAAACGGCAATCAGAATGGGATCGGTGTTGAAATAATACCTGACATAAATCCTGTGATGTTGGAACAAAACATACATTTCTTTTCAATGATCATAGGGGTTAATTCATTATACAAGATGGCAGAGAGAACATTCAAAACACACACACACACATGCAAATCTTATTTAGTTTTAATTTTGGAAAAAGTGAACATGATTCTCACCTGAATTTAGCCATAGAAGCTGTCATGGCATTAAAGGGAAAGATCATGTAAAAATTGAAAATTAATTCCTCATCATTTACCCACTATTCCAGTGGTTCTAAAATTGTATGTTTTTTTTTTTTTCTTTACTTGGACACAGAACAATATATTTTGAAGAATGTTAGCCATTTACAGCCATAGTGGGAACAAAAAATATATAATGGAAGTGAGCTGCTGTTTGTTTCCCCTCAACATTTTTCAGTATTTATTCCTTTGTTCAAAAGAGGAAAGAAACTAAAACAGGTTTGAAACAAGTGAAGGATGAGTTAATGATGACAGCATTTTCATTGAAAGAAAGAAAGAAAGAAAGAAAGAAAGAAAGAAAGAAAGAAAGAAAGTTTTAAATGTCATGTTTTACAGGTGGATATACCTATTCATGTGGTGGAAGGGGACAGCATGTTTGTAACTTTTGAGGGCCAAGGTTTTGATGAAAGAGAGTCTGAACCCATTCAAATACAGAATGGAGGAATTACTGTGCCTTGCACTCAAAGAATCACAGTACCTGGACAGGTAAGAAAGTTTGCTTGGTGAAAGAAAGGTGCTTGATGATACAAACCAAAAGTATGAAGAGTTTCACAAAAATATACGCACTTTCCCATTTTTCTTTGTGTAGGTGGTGTTCCTGTCAGAAGAGAGAGTGTGTTTTGGTGATATCCCAGTGTGCTCTCGTAGTACACGCATCCTTTTTTTGACCAACGTCTCAAACACAGATGAAATTTTGTATAAGTGGAACATCACGAGAACTGAATTCCAGCAGGTATGTTGATTTAAATGAAATGATCATGCAAAATATAAACTTTAAAATGAGTTTTTTTGCCCTAATCAGGTAAATTCAAGTTGAGCTTTATTGTCATTTCACTAAATGTGTGGACATACAGTGGAACGAAATGGTGTGTCTCGCAGGACTGAACAATATTGTGCAATATACAAGTAAAAACAAGTAATGCAATGTGATTTGTGGTACATTCACAGGTAAGTTAAGTGTCCAGTGCATATAAGAGTGTTTCTACAGGTGGTTTGTCAACCCACTCACCTGTGTGAAGCACACTCAGAAGTGTACGTTTTTATAGAGATAAGGGGTGATTGTGAGAAAGTGTCTGGTGCTGCAAATGTGCAAACTGGATCTTGTTCCAAACCCATATACTGTTTTTTTGTGAAACAACAGTCAAAGCTGAATTTCCAGCATCATACTTTAGTCTTTAGTGTAATTTTTTTAATGTATTCATTTTCTTGTCAAAACCATGATGCACTTTTTAGGAAAAGCATTTATTTGAAATCTTTGAACACGATGAATGTCTTTACTGTCACTTTTAATTAATTTTAAAGGGATAGTTCAATACATTTTTGGAGCTTTAAGTGTGAAGTGAACTACGGTATCACTAGAGTAGAAACATTTCAACGTTTCTGGAAAAAATACATATAGGAAATATATAGGAAAAAATATCAGCAAGCATAAGGCTGTGGAACAAAGTGATGGCATGTATAATTGATCAGATAATCATGGTCAGTTTACGCATTGTTTTGACTATTGACTGTGTCTTTTTATTTGACTGTAGACTATAAATATCCGTCCTAAGAGTGGTCATCTTGCACCAGGACAGAGTGTTCTCTGCATCCTGACAATACAGGCCTCGGGCAGCCCCACTTTCTACCAAGAAGACCTCATCTGTGAGGTAACAGATAAAAAGATACTCTAGTGAATGCATTAACCACATTTAGATGCATAAGATAATGTAAGCAACCCTTTTTTGGTTAGCAATTATTTGTAAAAACAAAAAAATGTGAAGGATTATTAGAATTGAAAGTTATTGTTTTCTATTTAAATATACTATATTTTAAATTTAAAAAAATCATACTTGCATGGTAATTTTGCTAAAAACATTTCTTATTATTATCGGCTTTGAAAACAGTTTGAAATGCAATGCACATATACTGTTAAGTGAAGGCACATGTGAAGAGAACTGACTTCATATATCCCTAAAAAGTCATTTAAAAGTCACTGTATACCAGAAACACGTCTAAATGTTTGTTTCTGTGATTTTCAGATAACTCTGCTGAAGATGCTAGCACAGTATCACAAAGACTTGCGGCAGTGGGAAGAGGAGACAGAGAGACAGAAATATGAGTTTACCATCACTGAGAAAGACCTGATACAGTCAAACCAACTAAATAAATACACTCAGGTGAGAAATCACATATTTAATGCTGACAAATATCATTTACTCAATCCAAATATACAGTAAAAATATTACATAACAAATTGACCTCTTCAGGAAGATGCGATGTTTGAAAAGAAAACTGGCACAAAAAAATATAAGGTAAACTAAAAGAATTAATATGCTGTAATAACGCAAATTTTGAGTTTATTTGGTGTGGTAGCCAGCTGAAAGCAGTGTACAATTAAAAAAAAAAATATATATATATATTTTGTTCTATATGTGGCAGACCCTTCCACCCATTCGTAGTAGTGATCAAGCTGTTAGTTGTCCCTCAGCGAAATCCAGTCGGGCTGAACATAGAACCCGGCAGCACACAGGCCAGGAAAGGAGAAGACGTCCTGAGCCACCCCGTCCTGCATTACTCCACTTGGGTGTCACTGCACGCTCTCACAGCCTCTTGGAGTACCAGACACACTTCTCCACTCAGTTCAACACTCATTACATCAACAGGTTAAATAAGATGTGAAAATCAATGATGGCATTGAAAAGTCAGGATTTTTTTATATAAATTTTGGAAATAGGTAGTAAACTTTAGGATAGATAAAGATTTATCATATATATCCTATATATTATATACACATTAATTATTAAAAATATATATATACATATATGTATATGTGTATATATATAAGATATATTTCTTTTAGATCTAGGCAGCCAAAGGATTCTTCATCTGGAACAGGTGAAAGCTTTTATTATCTATCAGAACTTCCTCCTCTTGGTCCTGGTCCTGAGAGAGGCATCATCACACATGTGCTCAACTCTTTGCTACAGTAAGTCTTATGAACTATCCTAAACTACCATTGGAGCAAGTACATTTTTTAAAAGAAATTTATAATTTTATTTGACAAGGATGCGTTAAATGGATCAAAAGGGAAGCAAAGTTGTTTATAATATTGCGCAACCTTTTTAAAAGCATTGCATTAAACAGAAATGTTGTTAAAACATAAAAACCTGACCTGAAACATTTAAGTGTACATTTTGCAACACTTTTGGCTAATTAAAGGCAAGTAATTTTCAACATTCACAACAAACAAAGGCTCAGCTGTGACTGAGTGTGGAGTCATGGGAGTTGTGGTCTTCATTACATCCTACAGGATTCCTGCAGATATCATGTTCACGGATGAGCTTAAGTTTTCAAAACCTATTTTCATGGTAGTATGAAGCACAGTAAGACTGAAAGCTGTCAAAGTGAAATAAGAGAAATGAAGAAATTGCATTTTAGAGAGGAGCATGACGCTGCACAAAAGCAGCAGAGCTTTTATTATGCCACTGTCCACCGCTTCCAGTTCTTCCGCCGTGAGGAAGAAGCAGTGCTGTTTTATCATACTAAATACATTTTCAGTTTCTGCTATAATGCTACTCTGTGCAATCTAATAAAAAGCACAACATATAAGGCATTTTTGGTGTTTCCCTCTTTTTTATAAAACCAAACTGGAAATCGAGAGTGTGTGACATCATTTATATGGCGAAACAGGACACTCTAATGTCTGTGTCACTTAATTAAAATGACTTATTTCTGAAGATTTGAACATTCTTCTAAATATTTGGAATAATGTAAACAGAAGTCAGCAAAATATATAACACTGTTCTAGGGATATTTGTATAATTTAAGGAAAATTATTTTACATGGTTTGCTTTTAAATGGTATGACTTATCAGTCCTTGTCTTACTCATTGGTTACACTATTCCTCTACAGGAGTCTTCTTGATGAGCCTCAGTTCCAGCAGTGTCTGCTAGAGAGCGACATTGAGCAGGTGCCATATTTCACACAACTGCGTACGGCTCCTGTCCTCCACACAAAAACGCAACCCCAGCCCTTTGCAGACAGCCAGGACCCTGTACAGATGTCGAGTGTGTCCAGTGCCGCTCTAGCAGAAACTTACCCAGAAAACTGCAACACTGGAGACAGACCCAAAACTGAGTATGAGCAGGAGGCTCTGACAGAACTTCAGGAAGAGATCAAGATGAAGGTCCAGGAGTCCATTCGCAGGTTTGAAAACAGTCAAATCTATCAGTACAAATTGACATTAGGTAAAAGTCGAATTCAAATGGTCAACTTCAAGTCAACAAACTGCCCAAGACAATGTCATTTAATGTAACTTACATTATTTTATCTTATTGTAAATTAATTTGTGTCCCATTGGAAGTCCTCTGGTTGAGAACCACCGTGCATTCTAATTTTCATTTATTTAAATGGGAGGGGGTTTGGGGAATAATCCTTCAAAAAAGATTTTGTGGAACCCCACTTCAAAAAAAGGGGAGAAATTAGCAAGTATTAGGATTTCACAAAAAACAATCATGTTTTATGTTGCATTCAATCTATGTTAATATTTACACTTATGTTTTTAAAGAAACGTTACACCATTAACTGACAGCACAACAGTCCCACTTCATGTTTTCATTTCTGATACCTGGTGTCTTGGCCAGTACAGGGCCAAGATCATACATGAGACAAGAGCTCCTGTGCAAGAGTAGACTTATTCCTGTCAAAAATGGTAACCTTTAAGAAGCTTGTAATTCAAGTTGTTTGTGCTGTAATTTACAGTGAGGGAGACAGAAAGAAAAAAATGCATACAGTAGAAAAGAATAATTGCTTGCTGTTGTTTTGATGCAGGTTTATGACTCTTCCATCTGAACTTTCCTTTGCCTTTGTCAACTTCAATGGCATTTTGTAAACACTGATTGACTCCCTATTTCAGTTATTTGTTAGTTATAGCTCAGATACAATATAATCAACTTGTCTTTGTCCTCTTCCCTTTCTTCAGGTTACCTGAGTTTTGTGACCTGGTGGAGGACATTTTACTCAACACCCTTCAGAACCTAATGATGGAGGCTTTCCTTGGTGAGCTGGTGCTGACCACACGACCACGAATCATCGCTCTTCCTCCGTCATCTTCCAGGTAACATCTACATTTTATGTTTATCTCATTTTAATCTGCTGCTTTGGTTGCAATTAATTTTACAGTATGTGCCTTTACAATGAACATGATGTCAGCAAGTAAAACATGTTTTACATTGTTGGTCTGGGAACAATGTTCCAATCAACCAATCAGATTTGAGGGTTTAAGTTTAGGTTTAAAACAAGGATTTAAAGGTTATACATCACTTTAATTATTTTTCTCAAAATTTTGTCTTAAATTGTGGTTTAGGTTAGGTTTAGGAATTGGGATAGAGCATTATATTTTTAAACAGGAATGTTGTTGATTTACAACATGTGTTGGCAAAATCATGTTGACTGTGCACTTACATGCATGTACGCAGCGGAATGGACCGCCAAGTTATCCAGCATATGTTTTACGCAGCGGATGCCCTTCCAGCTGCAACCCATCACTGGGAAACATCCATACACACACTACAGACAATTTAGCATACCCAATTCACCTATACCACATGTTTTTGGACTTGTGGGGGAAACCGGAGCACCCGGAGGAAACCCACACGAACACGGGGAGAACATCCAAACTCCACACAGAAACGCCAACTGACCCAGCCGAGGCTCGAACCAGCGACCTTGTTGCTGTGAGGCGAACGTGCTACCCACTGCGCCACCGTGCAGCCCATATATATATATAATGTTTTTTAAATAATTAACTATCCCTTTAGGGTCAGTACCTACTGTAGATACAGTATACCCTCACTGGAAAAAAAATGCTGCCTAAACTTTTTTAGTTGAATCAAAGAAACTTTTATAGTCATCTCAACTTACATCAGTCAAACTAACTAAAAATATTACAATAAACTTTGTGTAACAAAAAAAATGAAGTCATTAATATTAAAGTAACATAAAACATTTGTTTTCATGACTTTTTGTCATATCATTGTTTTACAGTGCAGTTATTATTACAATAGTATGTACATGTAGAACTTGATTGTAAAATAAAGTGCTGTTCCGCTGTTTTTGTATAAAACAATCCACTGAAGTGGTATTGCCTCTTCTTTTCGGCTAGTACCCAAAGAGGTATTAGCCAAGACTTTACATTTTCCTTTTGTGTATTTGCAGGAGAAGCAGCTTTGGCTCCAACAAACAAGCTAGTGCTGAATCTAAGAAGAGCAAGCAGCAGATGCGCCCCCTGTTGACCAGCCCAAACCCCAGATTGTCAGAACTAAAGCCAGAACAGCAATGAGCTGTACTGCACTATTAACTCTTAACCCTCAGTATCACTGTATGACATCCATGACACTGATTCATATTAAACTGTATTCAAAAATACCATCATGAATTCACTGAATCTCTTTAACCACCAACAACTAGATCTTTCAGACTGATAATGTTAATAATGACAAAGCCTAAAAAAATATATTTTAAATATGAAAAATATCTGAGATCTTCTGTGAATTTTGAAGCAGATTGTTTTAGAAAGAATCTATGGTCACGTGAAGTACAGTACTCATTTCTAATTGAAGTCATTTCTGTTTGTATATACTGTAAATGTGTGCATTTATAGATAAGACACCCACAGATGTATTTTTACTCTTATTCTGAGTGACTGCCTTGCCTGTGGTTTGTCCCCAAGGGCATTTAAACAGTGTGATCACATGACCAGAGTAGCCCATTATCAAGTTAAGGACACCGCCTGTGAGAAATAACTTTGGCAGCACAATTTTCTGTCCTAGTGCATGGAGGATGGTGACTCTAATCTAGGGACTATAAGAATGA
This sequence comes from Danio jaintianensis, assembly GCA_903798115.1. Lineage (NCBI taxonomy): Eukaryota > Metazoa > Chordata > Actinopteri > Cypriniformes > Danionidae > Danio > Danio jaintianensis. Next base: position 3,327,621 of record CAIGQV010000001.1, read on the forward strand.
AGCACTGAATTTTAGCTCATTTTAAAGGGAACCATTTCTGTTGCTCTACATGGGTGCCTTTTATTCTGGCTGCTGTCCTACTCATGAAACCACTGAAGAGAAAGACTGTATTCTAAGGTAAGTGACAAATGTGATTTTTCTTGTATTTAATGTACAGTCGTGGCCAAACGTTTTGAGAATCACATAAATATTGGAAATTGGAAAAGTTGCTGCTTAAGTTTTTATAATAGCAATTTGCATATACTCCAGAATGTTATGAAGAGTGATCAGATGAATAGCATAGTCCTTCTTTGCCATGAAAATGAACTTTCCACTGCATTTCATTGCTGTCATTAAAGGACCTGCTGAGTTCATTTCAGTAATCGTCACTCAAGTGAGAATGTTGACGAGCACAAGGCTGGAGATCATTATGTCAGGCTGATTGGGTAAGAATGGCAGACTTGAATGTTAAAAGGAGGGTGATGTTTGAAATCATTGTTCTTCCATTGTTAACCATAGTGACCTGCAAAGAAACGCGTGCAGCCATCATTGCGTTGCATAAAAATGGCTTCACAGGCAAGGATATTGTGGCTACTAAGATTGCACCTAAATCAACAATTTATAGGATCATCAAGAACTTCAAGGAAAGAGGTTCAATTCTTGTTAAGAAGGCTTCAGGGCGTCCAAGAAAGTCCAACAAGTGCCAGGATCTCCTAAAGAGGATTCAGCTGCGGGATCAGAGTGCCATCAGTGCAGAGCTTGCTCAGGAATGGCAGCAGGCAGGTGTGAGCGCATCTGCACGCACAGTGAGGCGAAGACTTTTGGAAGATGGCCTGGTTTCAAGAAGGGCAGTAAAGAAGCCACTTCTCTCCAAAAAAAACATCAGGGACAGATTGATCTTCTGAAAAAAGTATGGCGAATGGACTGCTGAGGACTGGGGCAAAGTCATATTCTCAGATGAAGCCCCTTTCCGATTGTTTGGGTCATCTGGAAAAAGGCTTGTCCGGAGAAGAAAAGGTGAGCGCTACCATCAGTCCTGTGTCATGCCAACAATAAAGCATCCTGAGACCATTCATGTGTGGGGTTGCTTCTCATCCAAGGGAGTGGGCTCACTCACAATTTTGGCCAGAAACACAGCCATGAATAAAGAATGGTACCAAAATACCCTTCAACAGCAACTTCTTCCAACAATCCAATAACAGTTTGGTGAAGAACAATGCATTTTGGAGCACCGTGCCATAAGGCAAAAGTGATATCTAAGTGGCTCGGGGACCAAAACGTTGAAATTTTGTGCCCATGGCCTGGAAACTCCCCAGATCTTAATCCCATTGAGAACTTGTGGTCAATCCTCAAGAGGTGGGTGGACAAACAAAAACCCACTAATTCTGACAAACTCCAAGAAGTGATTATGAAAGAATGGGTTGCTATCAGTCAGGATTTGGCCCAGAAGTTGATTGAGAGCATGCCCAGTCGAATTGCAAAGGTCCTGAAAAAGAAGGGCCAACACTGCAAATACTGACTCTTTGCATAAATGTCACGTAATTGTCGATAAAAGCCTTTGAAACGTATGAAGTGCTTGTAATTATATTTCAGTACATCACAGAAACAACTGAAACAAAGATCTAAAAGCAGTTTAGCAGCACACTTTGTGAAAACTAATATTTGTGTCATTCTCAAAACTTTTGGCCACGACTGTACATAAATATGTACATGAGTTACGATAAACGTTTTTGAGTATTAAAAAAAGGAAAATAGTATTATGATTACTGAATTTATTCTATTTAATAAATGCAACATTTATTGGTTTATACAGCAAGGGGAACCACTAGACATTCTCAGTTGCTAATGATATTTCTTCTGAATTTAAAATAAAAATGTTATCATTTTAAGCATTAAAATTACAATTAATCAGATTATTAATAAAAATATGTTTCATGTCACAGTATATTCATTTTTAGATGACAATACCAGTGTTTTAACTTACAAATTTGGTGGATTAACCCTGATTTTTCAATCACAGCAAATTAAAAGATATGTCATTTTTAACATAAAGAAGATATTGTAATTTTTTCCATAGCTGTATTTGTAACACTGATGAATATCACTAGTATATTAACTAGTGTTGGTTGGTATAGTTTGATGTGGTCTTTTAATGCAGGGTTGGCTCCAACACGGCCAGTGTGTCCGGTTTCTGTGAGACATCAGTAGGTCATCATGAGCTGCAGGACAGCAGATCTAGATCCAAGAAGGAGGAAAGAATCTCCACTACTGAGGAGGAATCAGATACTGAATTAAACGCCTTCATCCAAATGAGGAACAAAGCGGACAAAGATACTGAGGTGAAAAACAAATAGCCCTATAACGCTTAACTGTATTCGATTACATTTCTGCATTACTTTTTACATTTTTTTTTTTTTTTTACTATATTTTTAAGAAAGTAAATATCTTAAGGTTATGGTGTACAAGTCTTCAAAGAAACAAAGATTACTTTTGCATTTTTATTTGAAGATGGACACTTACAGCGCTTCAGAAATGTTGGCTTACTTGATTATTAATACATAATTTGTATAGTTTTTGAAGATTTATTTTTTTTAATATTAGACAATAACTCAACAGGCTTTTGAGAGATGTTTATTTATAAATCAATTTATACTCAATCATCATTGCATTGAATTAGGTTTTTCCCCCAAGCACATGAATATGATGTGTTTGTGAGTAAAATTGTGAGTCATATTTGTTTTAGTTTAATGGTGAGTGATAACACAGTTGGCTCACATATTGAGAACATGTTGCACAATCATATTATATTACACAAGAATAACATTTAAGTAAGTTACTGTTGTCCTGCATCAACAACATACAAAAGTCCTTTTATGCCTACTAACACTATACTTTATAGCCAGTGTTGGGTGTAATTAGTTACAAAGTAACTAGTTCCTGTTATTAAATTACTTTTCTGCTAAAAAGTAAAGTAAGGGATTATTTTCATTTTAGGTCATTTAATTACAGTTACAGGCAGCACGGTGGCTCAGTGGTTAGCACTGTTGCCTCACAGCAAGAAGGTCGCTCGTTTGAGTCCTGGCTGGGCCAGTTGGGATTTCTGTGTGGAGTTTGCATGTTCTCCCTGTGTTTGCGTGGGTTTTCTCCGGGTGCTCCGGTTTCCCCCACAGTCCAAAGACATGCGCTATAGGTGAATTAAATAAACTTAATTGACCGTAGTGTATGTATGTGAATGAGTGTCTATGGATGTTTCCCAGTACTGGGTTGCAGCTGGAAGGGCATCCGCTGTGTAAAACATATGCTGGATAAGTTGGCGGATGTCCGCTGTGACGACCCCTGATGAATAAAGGGACTAAGCCGAAGAAAAATGAATGAATGAATTTAAAAACAATTGTAATGACGTAATTAGCAATTAATTAAGTTTCAGAAGTAACTTACCCAACACTGTTTACAGCAGATGTGACTTGGCCATTGACTTTTTCGGGACTGTTTTTCGGGAGTTTGTCTATGAGTAAATATGTTGGAATTCAGGCTGATGCAATTTGCCAATTTTCTCAAATTGAATTCAGCTCACCAAACTGTGCCAGACAGACAGGTGATGAGGAGTTCAATTCAGACATTAAAAAAACCTTAAGGTGAGGACACTCATCTGGCCTTGCACATCTAACTGTAAACCACAGTCACAAACTGCAGGGAGCAAATATTCTGACTCAGCAGTCATTTCTGAATCAATTTTTGTGAAAATATAATGAAATACGTGTTATTCTGGCAACCTTTTCTTGTATGTCCATGGCCAATTCATAGAGGATCAACAAGATTTGACTGTTCTCGTGTTTATCAGGTGCAGGCAGTTGGAAGAGCACATGGTCTAATGTACTTACTAACTTGCTGGAGTCAATGAATGGTAACTCAATAGTGATGTTCTGTAAAGCTTTCTTTCTTGCTTGCTTATTGAGCATTCTTCCTGTTTTGCTCAATTCCTGTTATACTGACCCAGATTCATTGATTGGCAGACTAGACTTATGGTGTGTGTGTGTTTTAGGAATGGGAAAAGCTGAATTATGATATTCACACGCTGAAATGTGCTCGGAAAGAAGTTTGTACACGTTGGAAAAAGATCTTACTTCAGCTGGGTGAGGTGGCTTTATTATGTATTATGTTAACCCTCTGGTGCATGACTTTTCTTATGTGTTTGTATTTTTCTTAGGGCATTAAAAACATATTCCATTATTTTTGTTTTTGAAAGTTACAGAAATGTCCAATCCAGACATAAGTGCACCTCAGCAATAAACGGTATGAATTTAATGTCAAAATGGTTTAGTGAAGTTTCACAAACTAATTTTGAGAGGGGCACATGATATGATTGATGGTCTCCCATCCGTAATCATTAGTAAGCCAATTGGATTAATCCAAACCCACTATAAATAGCCTGTCTAGAATTACTCCCTTATCTTTGTTTTCCGAAGAATCCCCCATCCACCCCATCTCCCCCCTTTCCTCCTTTACCAGGGGGAGCTCTCGAGAACTACCTGATCTCATACCCCCTTACATGCTTTTCGACCAGGCTGGAGCCCTGGGCTCAATTATCTCTGAGCTCAGGGTTCTCTCCCAGGACAGCATGCCAAACCTGCTAATATTATCAAGCAATATCTAAGTGTGAACTTATGAAATACCCTAAAATTGGGTTTTATGGTAAATCCATGAACAGTTTGAAAATCATTTTTAAAATATTTGCACACATTTCAACATTGTAAAAGTCTTAACAAGTAAATTTTTTTTTTTGTTATTTTATTATTATTTGATGTATTTTGATTTTAAACAAACATTTTATATACGGTATACGATTAGAAGTTTGGGGTCATTATGATTTATTTATTTTTGACAGACATTAACACTTTAATTCAAGAATGGTACTTTAAATCCATCCAAAGTGACAGTAATAACATTAATAGTAATAGCAAAAAAATAAGTGTTGTTTCATTGTATTGACCACAGATTCATCCAAAAATACAATTTACAATTTAAAACTTTAAGTAGCTACTGTTTTCAATACTGATAACAATAAGAAATGTTTCTGAAGCATCAAATAAGATTTCTGAAGGAAGGTTTGACATCGCCTGAAAATAAGGGTCATTAATGATTGAGGCTTAATAGAAACTGCAATAGTTACCCCGCTATACCAAAATAACCCTGCTAATTTCCTTTTAATATTTCTCCATCTCATTGTATTCTCTCTTTCCTACTTTTCCAGTAGGAAACACTCCACTCTTTTTTTGGAAATAGGCTAATTTTACAACTCCCCTAGAGTTATACAGTTAACATTTTTGAATCCATTCAGCTAAACTCTGGCAAAAGCACTTTTAGCTTAGCTTAGCATAGATCATTGATTAGATCATTAGCATCTCACTCAAAAAATTCAAACATAAGTTTAATAGTTTTCCCCAAAAAAGTGGAGCATCCCTATTAAAGAACACTATTCATTTTGCGTTTAAAAAAAAATTTGTTTAATTGTACAATGAACAACGTCAGCTAACACAATAGCAAGTCAAACGTGACTCTTATTTGCCTGTGTAATGGCTGTGGAGGGTGAAAGTGTCTTTGTGTCATGAAAATGTGTCTGTATGCTGTTGATTCAGGTTACCAGAAGGAGGTAGAGTCTTTGCTGACGGTCAACAGACAGACTGTTCTGAGTGACAGTGAGAATGTGGAGACGGCCAGAGAACTGCTGAGAATGCTGGCAGAGGAAACAGGCATCTTCCCTCGTGGACTCAGCAAAGGCGAAAGATACGTGTTCGTCATGGTAAACTAATGACTGGATACAAACATTACAGTCCTGAGCCCGTATTCACAAAACATTTTATCAAGCCACTAGAGTTCTTCTAATTACATAGCAATATACGTTTTTTAACTTTTATTAAGGAACAGAGAGAAGTATTAAGCCATCTTTCCACTACACACAACAAATAGACACGACAGTTGGAATAGGCCTAGTAATTGTTGTAATGGACATTTCATTATAAGCATATGAAGCAACATGGGAGAAAAGCTAAGGAAAGGAATAAATGAACAGAAAGTTGCTCTTAACTTAAAGGTGGCATTAAAAGTAAGGGTGGGGTCAACCTCACTGCTATGGATGATGCCTACATACTTATCAACTATGCACACAATGAATGGCTGATAGGGGAGGGGTCTCTGTAACAGATTTATTCATTGAAATATCATAGAGCATGATATTATGTTGCCATATTGAAATAAAGATTTTAAATGTGTCACAAATAAAACCGTTTTGTAGACAGTTAGCCCTCATGCATTTAAACAGCCATTTAATTAAAAGAGTAAAAATATATACATATGTAGTCAAACGTGACTCTTACATAATGTCAAACTGTATGTACGAGAAGCTGTTACTTCTTGCCCAACTGGTCAATCATTCATACAGGCAGGAAGCTTTGATGTATCATCACTCTAAACAGTCAATCGATTCCATAGCAAAAAAAACAGACTAACCTAGCAACCATTTAACAACAGCGATTTCTCAGTATCAAAACATCACAGGGATCTGCATATTGACTTGTTTGATAGAACTTTCTGTATGCTACAAATGCTAGCAGTGATTAGCTACATGCTAATAATAATTAGCTAAGAGATATAACAAGCTAGAAAGGCTTACTAAGTATTAAGATTTGATCAAACATGTAAATGAGGCTTACCTAGTAACAACCCAGTCTTAGCAATTGCCTAGCAACTACTCAGAACACCCTAGCAACCGCTTCCTGCCAACTGCGTTTGTGTCCCAGCATATTTCCTTCTATATGGGCAGGTTAGGAGCCTTAAGATGTCTTGTGAATATGGCCCCTGATTTTTAGCTACTGTACTGTATGTGTACATTTACATACTCATCATGATTAATGTTATGTTTTTTTTTATTTAATTATATGATAATCATTATATGATGTTGACCAAAGTTCTTAACAGGTAAGGGGATTAGCAAGAGAATTGAAATTGTTTTAATTGTTATTATTATTTTCTAGGACCGACTGGTGTCTTTGGATAGCGCTGAAGACTTTGTGCGCTTGGCCAGAGAGAAATATCCAAGAACTTAGTCTTCTGATGGACAGGAACCTTTGGGTTTGGACTCATTTGCTCACTTTGATTCCTCTACTTCAACTATTTTTTATCAGTAAAGTCTTTTATGTCTTGTTCTGGATGAAAGAGAAGGAATTTCAATTTTTATATTCAGAAAAATATTTGCGACAAATATGCATCTAGAACATATCTCACTATTGACTTTTCCCTTTGACGCTTAAAAAATATTTCAGTTTAATTCTGTAATTTAAATGTTAAATATGACTGAAGTCATTTATTGTTATTCAGTAAGTTAATACTTCATCAGATGAATGTGCTTTTGTAAATAAAATAAAAAAATGACTGAATGCATTTATATTGCCATACACCTAAAGTGTTTTACAATCATATTGAGAGGGGAGTCTCTCCTCACCAAAACGGTGCCAGTGCGCTCACTACACACCATCTGAAATCTTTACAAACCGTCCCCAGCAGTGTAAATGTCTCTCTCACACTCACACACATACACACCAGCTATAGGTGGAGGAGAAATGCAGTGACAGAGCCAACTCAGTGGATGATTATGGGAGGCAATGATGGGTAAGGGCTGATGGAGGGAATTTGGCCAGGACTCTTTACGAGAAGACCAAGAATACACACAGTGCATTGCACACCTGGAAAATATGAGCACGGCTTTCATTTCACACCATGGTTCATTTGAAATGTGTGGCAATTTGGCCATTTTGTCCGACCGGTTCCTAGCCCCGGTGTGATAAATGTGACAGCAACAGTGACAAAAGACAGGATAAGGTTAAGATAATTCTTTATTGTCTCTGTACAATAAAAACCTCTGGATGTCTTCATAGTGTCTATCTATCTATCTATCTATCTATCTGTCTGTCTGTCTGTCTGTCTGTCTGTCTCTCTATTTAGAGAACTTGTGTAGTGATTAATTTCTACAGCAGATGGCGCTGCGAGCTACACTGATTACTTCGGGCGCTTCTGCTTCAGCCATGAAGAACTGGCCCTGGTGATTCAAGGTGGTCAAATTCTTTTTATCAATATATTTAAAATAATAAAGTAATACTGTTTTTGCAACATAATAGGACATGTACAGTGTGCAGGATTATTTTGCAGACATTTTTAAAAGTTCACAACATTCATTATAACGCGATAATTGGTAGACGCAACAAATGAAAACGCCACATGACCGAAAGTAACAACAACAAAATTAATCAGTAACACGTGCAACAATTGTATTTGACGAAAGCCCATATTATGTTTTAAATGAGCATACATTTGTAAATGATTAGCATTATATAGTAGTCTATGTGTACTTTATTTCTGTAAAGAGCTTTTGTAGTTATAAGGCTGTTTTGAATTGAGGTAAA
>CAIGQV010000001.1:3336883-3404541 GCA_903798115.1 Danio jaintianensis
TCTTTTTTGTTTGTTTGTTTGTTTTGTTTGTATCTCTGTTCTTTGTTTTTCCCTCTCCATTTGTATGTTTCAATGTAATTTGTGTACCTTTTTGCATAATAATAATAAAAAAAAAAAAGATATATATATATATATATATATATGATTCTATATTAATAAAGCTATAGCCTATACTTAGGTCAGTTTGATTTGTCATACTCCATCATCAAAATCCTCAAACAGCACAGTTATTGTTGTTTTTTTAAGCCATAAAAATGTTGGCTATTCTGTCCCTAATTAATAGACATTAACAAATAACATTTCAATGATATTTTGACTATGAACCAGAAAATGCCCCTGGTTTTCATTGAACACTATCTGGTTACCTTAACATTTAATTGACGACACATACATGTGAGTTAGATATTTATAACCATTTACATATTTAAAAAAATTCTTACATATAATTTATTACTTGTGGCTACTCTGTGGTTTGCTGATAGAACAATTTTGCACAGAAGAATATTTCAACAATTTTTTGTAAATGATATTAATAATGAATCTATTTATTTTCTCAGCAGTTTTATGTTAATATGGATATCATATTTTTTTCTTTTATGTTCATATGTAATTTTCAGATGGGCCTGCAGAGGTCAGTCTAACTAAAAATGTGTTATAATAGATTACTTTCCCCCTCTCAGCAGTATTCTAGCATCAGCTCATTAAACATTTGAAGATATGGCATATCTCATGATGAAGATACTCTCTACCATACTTGTAATTCTCTGCTTAATGTCCCTCTATCAAATAATAAGTGAGCATGGTCATAGATGCAGCTGTGCACATTGACCTATATATTGTTGTCTCCTGGGCCAGATCTGAGGGGCCAGAAACAGATGTGGAGCAGAGAGAGAGAGAAAGAGATTGAGAAAGCAGTGTATAAATCTTTTTAGTCTTCAAGCTTGGCTCCCTCATAGTACTGAAGGCCAGCAGAACCACCTTGTTCTGATTATGTGTGTGAGTGTGTGTGCGTGTGCGTGTGTGTGTGTGTGTTCATGTCATCGTATGTATGTTTATATGTGAGATAGTCCTGGCTTTCTTGTTGCGTCCCTCTAGCAATTGCTGGAAATGTTCATCCCATGACCAAAGAAAGGCCAGGGTCCAAGCTCTCTGCAGCTGACATCATTTCGGGGTCCGTCTGTGAAAGATGATCTGCCCCCATTCACCTCCTCGCAGACAGAGAAAAATAGGAGCATTTATCCCTTCGAGGGAGATGCGATTGTATTTCGTAATGACTGTAATTTCTGCATGAGTCCAACTTCGGATCAACTCTATACAATTGGGTCAGTATTGGTAGTATTGTAGAGTGTTTCTACTTTTTTTTCCTTTTCTTTTATCCACTCTTTAATTTTCTCTTTCTTACATTTTTTTCTCTTTCAACCCTTGCCACACTTTAGCACTTTCTACTCTTCCCACAGTTCTCCAGCTGTGTTGCTCAAGTACTACTGCTGTATGAGTGAGTTGCACAAGAAATCTTACTCTGTTTTTTTCTTCTTTTTTTCAGTTGCCTAGATCATGATCAGTTTAATAAATGGAAACTGATTAGAAGGACTGGACTATAGAGTTGCCAGACTGACCCAAGGGACTGGTGGTAAATAACTATTAAGGTTCACAACTGGTTGTATAGAGTCCTGTTATTTGAATATTATATATGGAATATTATAGTGTTTATTTATACTTGTAGTAATTTTCTAGTTAGTGCACCAGCAGTGATGATATACAGCCATAACGCACTGCTACTCATGTGATATTGCATTTATACTACAGTTCAATGGCATAATCGTGTATTTAAGAAAGAAAATCAAACACAGAGAGTCTCAATCTTCAAATTTATAAATATTTAAAATAGGCACTATTCTTATAAATAAACTGCATAGTTGCAATCTAAACAACAGTGCCTATGGAAAATCATCATAACCCTTTGAAATAGTTACTTGATTTGTCATACAGCCTTAAATCAAATCACACTTCAAATAACTTTTCCAACTTTTGAAATGTTTTTGTAGCCTTTTCCTAACTTTTGCCTTTCTAAATCTTTATCCCGAATGTCTTTTGTAATGTGAGTATTGGTATAGATTTTCACAGGGCATGATGAATTTCTATAGGCACTGTACATTCTCGACTAAAAAGCCTCAATATTATGATCTTAAAAAAATATTTTAACAAAATTATATTTAAAAAATACTAGTTAAAAATAATTTTGAACTTTCATTAATGGTTAGAATACAGCTTCAGTGTCAGAGCATTTAAAGGAGAATGCAGGCAGTTTGATTATAATTCACTGGTTTTTATTCATCCTGAACTTCATTCATTCATTCATTTTCTTTTTGGCTTAGTCCCTTTATTAATCTGGGGTCGCCACAGCAGAATGAACCGCCAACTTATCCAGCATATGTTTTACGCAGCGGATGCCCTTCCAGCTGCAACCCATCACTGGGAAACATCCATACGCACTCATTCACACACATACACTATGGACAATTTAGCTTAACCAATTCACCTATACCGCATGTCTTGGGACTTGTGGGGGAAACCGGAGCACCCGGAGGAAACCCACGCGAACAAGGGGAGAACATGCAAACTCCACACAGAAACGCCAACTGACCCAGCCGAGGCTCGAACCAGTGACCTTCTTGCTGTGAGGCGAACGTGCTACCCACTGCGCCACCGTGCAGCCCCGTCCTGAACTTATTCAAGCTAAATTTAATTTGTGCATTTACACAACACTCATGTATTTAATTTGATGACAGTGTTGTTAAAACAACCCCTTTTCAAACAAATCAGCTAATAAAAGTGCTGTACTATGAATGCCTGGCCAGTAGTTGATGATGGATCTTTGTGAAGAAACACAAGCTGTTCTGTAGTAAAACATTGTTGTTTTTGGTTACCAGGTACTCACTTGTCTATAAACTGAACATGTAAAAAATATTTACAATTTACACATAACAGTTTCAGCTTCCATTAAATTTTAAACAGAATCCCCACTTTATAAAATTCTGGGTTGTTGTAACCCAATGCTGGGTCAAATGGACCAACCCAACATTGGGTTTATTTAAATTAAAGTGAAATGGCCCAACGTTGGGTCAAAACAACCCAAAATTTTGTTTTCAAAGTTTGTATTTATAGTCCCCCAATGTGCTATGTCAGCCTAAGTTATACATTTGAAAGAAGTGTTATGTAAATGTATGGAGTGTTACATCTGACATTAGATTTGGATGCTTTATACACAGCACACAAAAGCAATTTGCTGATACAGTACATGTAGCATACTGTATTAATATCAAAACTGAGTAGTCTGCCTGACTAACTCAACGTTATTTACTGACAGGAAACCAAACTTTTTCATTACTAACAGAGTTTACCACAGTCTCAGTACTCCTTATGATGTCCAGCACCAAAACCAAAACTGATCCAACAATCATGCTGAAACCTAAAATTCTTCCAGTTACTGGCACTGTGAAATCTCCAGGTCAAAGCTGAAGTACCATCAGTCATCATCTGTTTGCTGGTGCCATTTAGTTTGATATTTTATATATAAATCAATGACATTCATACATTTTAAGTCAAAAAGTGTCCACATTTTTGGAGCCACTGTATACAGTATAATAACAATTTTGTGCATATGTAAGTGTGTTTAACAGATGATGGGGGATGTGAGAATGGTTTTCTCATCATAAGAGCACTTGGCAAGGAGAGCAGCCAGACCTGTCTCTCTCTCTCTCTTTCTGCTGGTCTATGAGGTAAATAGACCTGGAGCCAGACATCGCTCCCTTTTCCCTAGTTATGTGGATGTGAGCGATCAACTCGAATGGCATAATTTGTTATTTTAAGAAAGTATAAGCACAAAAATACTGAATTTTCAGATGAGCAGAAAGTGTCTGAACCAGACAACGGTTAAACCATTTAAGTCAGCTTTAATCAAAACAGACAATTCTTGTATTTTATGGAATATTGAAATTTTTCATATAAATGTTTTGCCATGCACATATATATTTTTTTAAATATGCTGCCTTATTATTTAATTGAGAGAATTTACTCTCATTCTTTAATAACAGCAATGTCTGTTTCATGCTGACTTTAATTAAATAATTTAATGGGATCATTCAAAATGATTTCCTCGCTAGTACAGTAATATTCCATTTTTTGTTTGTTTAGTAACTTGTTGCATCTAAAATGTCTCATGGCTTGGTAAAGTTTCTAAGTATGAAAGTCTATGTTATTTTGCACATCTGCTTCTTTTAAAGATTTTTGTTCTTAAAATTATACTCTCAAAAATGAATCACAATGAAGTTTCACAATGAATTTTGTAACCTTTTGATTTGACTTAATTTGTCTTTTTTTTTTATTTTTATGTATTTAGTCAGATTCCATAGAATCAATCTAAATCTGTTAAAATCGAATACTGTTAGATTTAATCAGTTAAAAGATATGAATATGGTATAAATGTATTTAGCTGTAGAAAAAGCCAGATCCAATTAGTTCAATTCTATGAGATCGGTTTACTTAATAGTCGGGGGCAAAATTGATGCAAAATTTATACTCCACACAATAGATTAAATCCACTGTGTTTTACATTAATAATTTTTTTTTAAAGCACATTGGATTTATTGATATTATTACATAAATATTGTACTTATTTATCTCATTTATGTTTAACTAACAAATATCAATCACATAAAGTTTATTAGTTCAATTGTGTTAAAAGTGTGTACTCCAAGTAGATGGAAATTTTGATGGATATCAATGACTGCTGGTTTCCAAAATTCTTCAGAATATCTTGTTTTGTGTTCAACAGAAGAAAGAAACTCAAAAAACGTTTAGAACCACTTGAGGGTGAGTAAATAGTGAGGACAATTTCATTTTGGGTGAACTATCTTTTAATTTAAAAGCTGTTGCCCCAGCAAAGCGATTCTGAGGTGATCATTACCTCATGACAAAATTAAATTAAAGACAAAGAAATTTTTTTTTATTAAATTATGTAAAATTAATCGAAGACAGCTGAGTGGTTAGCACTGTCGCCTCACAGCAAGAAGGTCGCTGGTTCAAGTCCCGGCTGGGCCAGTTGGCATTTCTGTGTGGAGTTTGCATGTCCCCCAGTGTTTGCGTGGGTTTCCTCCAGGTGCTCCGGTTTCCCCCACAGTCCAAAGACATGTGCTAGGTAAATTGGATTAACTAAATTGGCCATAGTGTGTGTGTGAGTGTGAATGTGAGAGTGTATGGGTGTTTAAAGTTCAAAAGAAAATCGGCACACTGCCACTTTAGCTCTCAAAATCATAAATTTTTAATCTAACAACGTTTTCGACATGGTCTTCATCAAGTGAAGTGTATGGGGGTTTCCCAGTACTGGGTTGCGGCTGGAAGGGCATCTGCTGTGTAAAACATATGCCTGAATAGTTGGCGGTTCATTCCGCTGTGGCGACCCCTGATAAATAAGGCACAGCCGAAGGAAAACAAACTGTTGTCTTCTGATCATTTACTTCTGGATCTCTGTCCAACAAAGACTTTATTGAACTTGTTGCTTTCATTGTATTAGAATAACCAATGCAATCTCGCGAAACACAAAAGTATGGGAGTTCCTCAAGTCACTGTTTATAATCAACGTTCTTTTCCTGTACATGTAAGCAATTAGTGAAAAAAAAAAAAAAAGTCTAACATATGTCCCATATACAGAACTGTGCTGTCTTAAGACACCACTGTTTTGTGTCCTCATTTGTTTGGTATTTCATGAACAAATTACATATAGCAGTTTGACAGCATTTGACAACATCAATGAAACTCTGCACAGATGTGGGACCGATTATATAATGCATACAAAGCTTTTCCTAGGCCGTTTTCACCATAGTCTTTTCTGAGAACTCAGTAAGGGATTTCTAGGCAGGAGCAAGAAGTCATTTTTCTTTTTTTAGTTTAATATATCATATTTAATATACAATCCTTGCTTCTGCTCTGAGGGAGCCATACAGTGTTTCCTTATTGAGGGAATGCAGTGGCTTTGGACATGCTGTGCCGAGATAAATGGGTTCAGTCTTTCTGAAAGAGAAGTGCACTTTCCTTTCAGTCATCTTTTCCTTTAGTCAACTTTATAGTAAAGTTTAAATTAATATTTTTTTGTGAAAGAGAGGAGCCCTAAACTATAATAGTTGGATAACATACATATTTATTAGTACTTCAGAGAGCAAAGGTTTAGAAGTCACTAGGTATATACTGCTTATCATGCGTAAATCCTTTCAACTTGTGCTTGTTTTTTTTGCCAGCCTGCTATTTTAACATATAATTGCAATATAATTAACAAAATATAAAGTTAACATTATAGTTAATATTAACATAATAATTCTGCATTCATTGAACAACCGAGAATGTTTACAACCACAATGAACTGTAATAAAATCTAATCTACTTTACTTTGCGTGCACAAGTACACTTTACATTGTAAAAAGGAATTAGTTGACTTTACTTGAAAAAGTTAGTAAACCAGTATGGTTGAAATGAGCATAATTGCATATTGTAAAAGTAAATGTGCATAATTATAAAAAGTCAACTGAACAGTTACAAGTTACAATGAGTTAACTCACTTTTTAAGTAGTCAAGTAGTTTTTACAGAGCTTTTTAATTGCCATTATGAATTGTGGATAAATATCACATTCATTTGATTTTACTGGCAAAAAATAAAAATCTGCCAAAGAAGTTGAGGAATGTCTTAATTTTTAACATTAGTTTCAAGCTGTTCACATCCAAATTTTTACATATTCTCACTCATGTTCAACCCCTGTGTTTGTGTTTATTTCTGTTAATTTTGTTACACTTTTGTCTCTTTAATTATCCTGTTAGTTACTATGGTTATTTATCGCCTCCTCCCCTCATCTGATCTAGTTTTGCTAAATTGTTTCCTTTCACATATATACCATTTTGTGTTTGGCTCTTGTTGTCTGTTGTTTTTAGTTACTCCTATGGTGTCTGTGTATTTCCTTTGTTTTGCTTTTGCTTTAGTTTTGTTAAAAAATGGTTTATACTGCGTTTGGATCCTCACCTTATTTTTTGTTCCTGGACAACACGCTGGACTGTAACACATGTACAGTAGCTAATAGCTGAACTATAGAATGCATCTTTTAAATGTAAATTTAAGATTCTGTTGTCTTTGAAATATACTTAAAGTTTACTGCCTAATATACTGCCAAGATTTTACATGAACTACAATAGACTATTTTGCCATTTATAGTAATAGAGGTATTATGTTTATTCCACATTTGCACATAATGAAGTTGCAATCTAGTCCATTTAAATATACTAAAACCACACTGCATAAAAAATTATAATCAAGCATTTTGTGTGGTTTTTTTTTTTTTGTAATTTAATCTAGTCTACAAATAAAAATAAATGGACTTCTATAAAACCCGACAATTTTTAAAACTGATTAAAATATTCAAATGTAAAACATGAGGAAAACCTTTTTATTTAAATGTTCATTAAAAGTGCACTTACAGTAAATGGGATAAGAAACATTTATAATTTATATTTTTGTTGTATGTAATTTTACTGATATTGTACGTGTAATAATGTGTTTTTGATTTAGGGTTGCCTTTTTTAAATCTGGCAGGGGGCAATAGATGAAAATTAGCCCTTGTGGCTAACTCTGGCTTATTTACAGTTTTTACTGTTGATTAATGAGCATTGTCCCTGTTAAATAAAATGAAAATAATAATAATAAAACAAAAAAGTGACATGTTTTTTTTTTTTACACTTATATCTGCAAGCACAGGTTTTTAAAGTCTGTGTGAAGTCAAAATTTACAATGTTTATTTTGCTAGCGCACATTGTTATTCTTTAGGTGAACAAATAATCTGTGCAAGTTAATACACTGAAAAGAAAGTTTGTTTTGGTAATCTACAGTCAAATCTCACTATTGGTCCTTCTCTGTTGATGTCAGTTTGACGGCTTCAGCCACAATATTCTTAACCACGCCCCTCTAACCGTTAGTTTCCTGTGAAGTAATGATGTGTAAAAGAAAGCCCTGCCCCGCACTCAATATTCCATTTCAATTTTAAGTACACCAACATACTGAAATAAAAATCCACAGCAACTTCCTGTTCACTATAAAATCTACTTTTTTAAAAGGATAGAAATGCTCCACAAAATTGCCTTCCTCAACCCACAAATATACATGGAAAGGAAACTTGGTTAGATTTCTAATGCGACTTCATACACACTTGATTGAAGGTATTTTGTCAGGTAGCATAAATCATGTTAAATCCACAAATCTGCTTTTCCGTTTCCTTCCTAAGCATCAAAAGGGTCAGGCTGCCATGCCTGAGGTACGACAACCAGCTTTAAATCAATCCAGTTGAGTTGACTCCTACATTGGCCCTTATCTACAGCCTCGCTCTACTCTGCTTTATCTCAACACGAGACACTCCGCAACCTAAACTGACCCCTTTGGCCAAGTCTGCATACTCACACAACGTTAGGCTTATTTGGGTCAATTGACGTAGCCCACGAATGAAACCCATTATCCTCTGTTCCCGTGAGACTGGACCGTACTGAATCTGAAATCCTGCACGTAAGCATACTGGCGTTGAGTCGTCCAGCGTTTTTGGTTTCTGCTGCTATTGGGTGATTTAAACAGTTTGGTTTAAGATGCTTAGAGGGGTGACACGGTCTCAATGGAGCAGAGCAGAAATCCAGATGTGCTGCTGTTATGTCACTGTAGAGCTAAAGAGAGAGGTGATCTGCATGGGAGATTTGTTTAAGAGAGAGAGAGAGGCCCTCTCAATGGAGATAAACATTCAGAAGAGAAAGCTTTACTGCCATCTGCATTCAGTGTGGTATGCGCCTGAGATATGTGTGTGAGGTTAGAGTTGTAAAGATTTGACTCTATAGTGTCTTTGGACCACCAGAATACCCAGTTTGAATCGGCGAAGGGTCAGTAGAAAAATTCCAAATTGAAAATCTCATTGCAAATCTTTGGTGAGCAGCATTGATTTGTAGGTTTTCAGTAGACGCGATTCTTGAAGTATGCTGCAGTTGAAGTTGTTTACCAAAAATAATAATAATGATAATAATAATAATAATTCCCTCATATTTCAGCCTGATCTCATGAGGAAGCGTAACTATTTCACCCCTAAACCCAAACATTATTAGAAGATGAGCAAATTGTACTAAATTGTACGAATGAGATCGTATGAATTCACATGAATTAGCCAACCCTCATTACGGCTCATTACGGATACATACCCAGGTCTACATTTCTGGGACAGCAAAATATGTGACTAAAGGTGCGTCTGCTCGCAGTTTTTGTTTTTGCAAATCCACCAGAGGCGAGCGGCAAGCTACTGGGCAAACTGGTAACACCGGAAAAGCTGTCCTTTATGCTGCGTTCACACCAGACGCGGATGAAGCGTCAAGCGCGAGTGATTTACATGTTAAGTCAAAGCAAAGACGCGAATAGACATCCTGCGGCACGATTAACACGAATGAGGCAGCGCGAATGATGCGATTCACGCGAATGAAGTGGTGCGTTTGACGCGCGGATCTCTCGAGTTGGAAAATCTGAACTTTAGCGGACATTCGTGCCGCGTTAATCAATCAGGAGCTTGCTCTTGTAGGGTGCGTGATTGTGACGTAGTGCCTGTGGTTGGTGTCCTGAGGGGAAAATCCTCTTGCCGACACCGGACAACAGTTCAACAAACTGGGCTGGGCTCAGTCGGAAGCACTGCTGAAAGCTTCCATCATCCTGGTATAGTTTCTGGAGGAGTTGATGAACTCTCAGAGCTGGGTGCACCTCTGAAAGGATCTAGTGGACTCAGACACGGCGCCGAATGAATATATGCTGTTTTTCCTGCCTTCCTAAAGCACATAAAGCACAGCTATTCTCTCAATAAAATCCATGTTAGCACTTTAGCAACGAAGCTAGAGACACCGGGCAGATAGAAGCCCTGCCGATGACGCGAATCCGCATCTATTGTGAAGTGAATGTGATGCGTGATTGATGTAAGTAACCTGTTCACGTGTGAATAGCGCGATTTATTCACGCGTGCCGCGTCTAGTGTGAACAGCGGTCAGTTGGTAGAGCTAAAAGGAACAGAAGCCATCGGTGGCATCATACCGCCCCGTAGCGTTCATTTTAAAGACGAAATGCAGCCATACGTATCTCTGGCTACATAGTTTGCGATCTCCAGAAATGTAGACAGGGGTACATATCCACAATGAGCCTGTGTTGGAATTAGCCACTAAATCAAAAAGTTACGAATTGCCGTGAGATAGCATTGCATATTTACACAGCCCAGAACATCCAAGATGTATATGAAGAAAAGTTTAGATTTTGGAGAAAAATGTTATCATTTGTTATCATGTTTTTTTATCATAATCTTAAACAATTGAACAGGGCTGTTTGTAAAAAAAATCAATAGTAGGCAGCCTTAGTAGCTATGTTTCCATCCACCTATTTTAATGTGCATTTTGGACTATCAAAAAGAATTTAAAAAAACCTAATGGAAAATGACAAGATCCACTCAAATTTTGAAAAACTGAGATAAACTTTTTATCCGCTAAGAAAAAAATTGGCGTAAACTTTTTACATTTTATAAGAAGTTTTAAAGAAAAAAAAACAGCAAGACACAATTTAAAAATTGTATTGTAGTTCTAAATTATACATATTCAAATTTGCTAAATGGCCACTGTGGAGAGTCTGTTACTGTATGTGATTATGAAAGGAGTTCTTAGCTGTGTTAATCTGACTGTGTCTGTTGCCGTGCAAAACAAATGCTCATTTGATTGTGTGTATGTTCACATGGAAAGCTGGCTCTCACCAAAACTGACAGTATGACCCTGAAATACCTAACCGTCCAGTATAACAATAACATCACACTGACAGCAGTAAGACAAAGTGTGCAGAAAAAAAAGAGAGAAATTCAGACTGCCACGTAAGACAAAAGAAGAGCTCTTTCACAAATGCCTAATTACCTAGAAGATAAAACAAAACCTACATTTTACTTTGTGACATTTAAGAAGTTTATTTTGCTTTCTTGAAAAATGATGCTACAGCCTTATTTAATTGTTAGATTTTTGGACTTTTGCAATGGAATCTATTTGCCTATATATACAGTTGAAGTCAGAATTATTAGCCCTCCTGTGATTTTTTTATTTAATTTTTTTCTTCTTTTTTTAATATTTCCTAAACAATGTTTAACAGAGCAAGGAGATTTTCACAGTATTTCTGATAATATTTTTTCTTCTGGAGATGGTCTTATTTGTTATATTTCGGCTAAAATAAAAGCAGTTTTAATTTTTTTTTAAACCTTTTTAAGGTCAATATTATTAGCCCCCTTAAGCAATATTTTTTTTCAAATGTCTACAGAACAAACAGTTATTAGAATTTAGTTATTAAAACTATTATGTTTATAAATGTGTTGAAAAAAATCTTCTTTCCGTTAAACAGAAATTGGGGAAAAAATATACAGGGGGGCTAATAATTCTGACTTCAACCATAATGCAAATATTTTATTTCATTTTATTACTTTTGTTTGTGTATAAATGATAATGGCATAAATATTTTTTTCAGAAAAAGGATGTGACATTTATGATATTTATGTGATTAAAATGGAGCTTAACTTATTATATGTTTTCATAGCAGTTTATAAATCCTAAATACACATCTTTAAATTATATTTTCACATTTATTAACATAATTAGGCATACAGCTATTGGTTGTAGTGAAAATCACATTATAATTGCATAAGAAATTTCTAACAGTATTTAAAAAAAATCTAAAAATAAATTATATGACGGATGAGGATTTCCAGTAGATTCAATATAATCTATAACAAGAAAATATTTTAAATGAAAAAAATAAATGAATGAAATAATCTGCTTTAATAAAAATGCAACTAATATAAATGTGCCTGAAGTTGAAGAAGCACCAGATATCAGACACATATGCAGCTGAATTCACTTATAAGTGAACGCCCAGGGCTGGCAGGCTGGTAGAGGCCGACTGTAGACGAGCCCAGTGTGGTTGAAATAAGGCTATAATTGAGCAGGAATCTCCCTTTTATGGCATGATTTATACACGCACATTAAAGCATCTGCACAGTACAGTCAGATAATTACTGAACTCAGCAAGACACTTTCAGCAACGCCCCAACACATTACTGCAAAACAAATACCTGTTTTATTATCAACTGAATCGTGTAATTGAATGAGCTATTGACGGTATTTGTCCTGTTAGAGTATTATTTTTCAGTACATACACTGTTAAGAGCAATTAGTTCAATTTACTTAAAAAAGTGAGTAAACCCGTTGCCTTCAAATTAAGTAAATCAACTATGTGCATAATTATAAAAATTAAGATGAAGAGATAGTTCACCCAAAAATAAAAAATTACCTCATCATTTACTCACCCTCATACGCTAAAAAAATGCAGGTTTCCACACAATTCATTCAGGTTTTTCCAGCACAAATCAATTAAGTTAACGAATTTAAGTGGATTGAACATAAAAAAATTAAGTTGTCACAAAACAAATTTCAAGAATTGTGTTGTTTAAGCTCATTTTACGCAAGCAAAATAGCAAAATCATTTATTTGAGTGTATGGTTTTAAACCCTTATATGTTTCTTTCTTCTGTTGAACACAAAATAAGATATTTTGAAGAATGCTGGTTGCTGGTACCCATCAACTTCCCTCGTAGGATGAAAAATAAATGCATTTTATTCATGACTGCCTTATACAATACATGACGATTGACATAATACGGGAAGACACATGCACTTTTCAGCCTATAGACTTCCAGATGTGTACTTCATGCAGATATGAATTTGCAATACCTAAAAATCATGCTTGTGTGGCAAGTTTCGCATGCTGCTGCATTGCAAATTCAAGCATGGTGAACTTGGTGACCTGCGAATTTGCATGGCATAATTGTGTGAGACCAATACAAGATCAAAATATGACCTCTCTGTACAAAAATGTAAAATATGGAGCAATCAGTTGTTTATCAGTCTTGCATCATCTTGTTTTATCCCGCCCTATTTCGCACCGAACAGAATCTTGCATGCTCAAACTCTAGTGTCACTGCGACGTAATACTGTAACATATACTGTACTGTACAGTAACATCTAGCCAACTAGCTTATTTATAATAATATATATTATTGTTATAATAATTATTATTATTAATCAGTACCTACACTATTAAAAGTGATTAGTTAACTTTACTTAAAAAGTGAGTAAAACCATTGCCTTAAAAGTATTTGACTGGAAAAAAAAAGTTATATACACAGAGAAGGGCTCGAGGGTCAGTAAATTATTGTGTAATTTTCTTTTTTGGGTGAACTATTCCTTAAACTTCCGGCCCGTGGGCCATTTACGGACCCCCCTCCTCCTTGCGGCCCACAACTGAGGTCAAAAATATAACAAGATTCGGCCCACCTAAACATAAATTATTGAATCACTATTATTGTTGTGCAGTCACATATAGCCACTTGTGGTTTTGACCCACCACCTACTGGACATTTAAATTATTGCACTATATATTCGGTTTAGTTTTACTTTCGGTTTCTCTCAGTGTGCTGTCGAGAGTAACACGCATATTATTTCTGGGGCAAATTTTTTTTTAAGTGCTCTATATTTTTACTAAAGCTCTATTTTTTTTTATAAATATTCAAAGGTCATTTGATTATTATCAGTTTTATACAACCTGTATTTTGTTGTACAAATGCTTCTTCATGGCTTACATGTTGTGCTGGTGGTGTAAAAAAAATGATAATTTTGCTAATATTCATATATTATGCTATATATTCAAACTGTCTCATTTAATAGATTTTCCTCATATGCGTATTAAAATTTGTATAAACAAATTTACATTACTACAATCTTACTTCTGGTTGAACTGAACATGGCGGCACGGTGGTGCAGTGGGTAGCGCTTTCGCCTCACAGCAAGAAAGTCACTGGTTCGAGCCTCGGCTGGGTCAGTTGACATTTCTGTGTGGAGTTTGCATGTTCTCCCTGTGTTCGCGTGGGTTTCCTCCGGGTGCTCCGGTTTCCCCCACAAGTCCAAAGACATGCGCTGTAGGTAAATTGGGTAGGAAAAATTGTTCGTAGTGTAAACTCCACACAGAAATGGCAACTTACCCAGCCGGGGCTCGAACCAGCGACCTTCTTGCTGTGAGGCGACAGCGCTACCCACTGGGCCACTGTGTTGCCCAGTAATTTAAACTAATGTACAACAAGAAACAAAAAGACTGAGTGTGTCTCTAATGTTCGGCCATACACACAACAGCCACAGATTTATTTCAGCAGCTGTGTGATGCGATAAACGTACTGATTTGCATTATCACTGGTGACAGGTAATGCTTGAAATATAAACATCATGTCTGTTGTCCTAAGATCCATCCATTACATCAGGTTTCCACTTTTGTCTTGTGCTTGATTGTTAAACCAACCCTCCTATGTATTGTCAGTCACTTTAATGGCTCCCCGCCAATTTCAGTTTGAAACGCCTGCTTTAAGTCAACTTAACAGTTCCAAGTTACAATGGGTTTTCTACCTTTTTTAAGTATAGTCAATTTATCACTTTTGAGGTATCGCATTTACTCGCTTTTTTTAACTAATAACTTTTTAGAGTGTACGAGTTTTTACCTAAATTGTTAAAAACAAAGAACCATGACTTTGTATTGATCTTGATATAGAGTCCACGTAGGTCACTGGAAATGACGATGGCTGCATAGACTGTTTAGGTTATATTTCAAGGCATGCCATCTTTCAGCAAGACCTAATCTGTGACCTGTATCTTTAACCTGAGGGCCTGTGTTTGAGTCGGGACAGACAAGCACGTATTGAGAAAGTTGTTCCATGACTGTTACCTGCTGACTTTTATCTCATAGACAGCTGTATATTACCTTGAGCTGTCAGACAGTGACTCACAGCCTGACATCAGCAGCCCGAGGCTCAAAAAACCTCTGTAGACCCCACAGAAACATCTCATGAAACTCTACAGGACAAGACACTCGCACAGGTTTCTTTGAGTCTGACATGTTCCCCTATGTAAGTCATACAGTAGCCACAATTATTCATTCATTCATTTTCTTTTTGGCTTAGTCCCTTTATTAATCAGGGGTCGCCACAGCGGAATGAACCGCCAACTTATCCAGCATATGTTTTACGCAGCGGATGCACACACGTACACTATGGACAATTTAGCTTACCCAATTCAGCTATAGCGCATGTCTTTGGACTTGTGGGGGAAACCGGAGAACCCGGAGGAAACCCACGCCAACACGGGGAGAACATGCAAACTCCACACAGAAATGCCAACTGATCCAGCCGAGGCTCGAACCAGCGACCTTCTTGCTACCCACTGCGCCACCGTGACGCCTAGCCACAATTAAGCATTCCCAATTTTTTTTTGCTTGTAGTAAGTTAAAGGTGCAGTAGGTGATTGTCTTTAGAAACATTTTTTGTTGTGCTTGTTAAAAGTCTTTTCACATTCCAATAGTAATGATTAAAGCAAATGATCTAAATGTATTTATATGTATTTTGAGGCTAAAAATGTGACTAAAAAGACTAAAAAATGTTCATCTAATTAAAATTTGTCGGGCCGACATTTCCCATAATTCTGATAAGTAGCCCAAACTGTCTGTCAACAAATGTAGATTTGTACATCTGCGCACCCATTCACGCAAATCCGCCGTTTGCGCATGCATGCGCGCCGCATTCATGTGCACACGAGAGAGAGAGAGAGAGAGTGACAGCAGTAAAAACAAATGCTGAATGAAAATTTTTTAAAATCCTGAATCAATATTGAAGTTACTTTTGCACGCTGAAGTATTTCTTTTAGACAGGTAATGTTATGTTTTTAAAACTATTTTAGTCACGCAAAGCTTATGTAGATTTTGTTGTTTAACGAATGGGCTACAGTTGAAGTCAGAATTATTAAACCCCCTGTTAATTTTTTTCCCCAATTTCTGTTTAACGGAGAGAAGATTTTTTTCAACACATTTCTAAACATAATAGTTTTAATAACTCATTTCTAATAACTGATTTATTTTATCTTTGCCACGATGACAGTAAATAATGTTTTACTAGATATTTTTCAAGACACTTCTATACAGCTTAAAGTGACATTTAAAGGCTTAACTAGGTTAATTAGGTTAACTAGGCAGGATAGGGTAATTAGGCAAGTTATTGTATAATGATGGTTTGTTCTGTAGACTATCGAGAAAAAAAAAAGCTTAAAGGGGCTAAAAATTTTGACCTTAAAATGTTTTTAAAAAAATTTAAAACTGCTTTTATTCTAGCCAAAATAAAACAAATAAGACTTTCTCTAGAAAAAAAAAAACTATCATCAGACATACTGTGAAAATTTCCTTGCTCTGTTAAACATAATTTGGGAAATATTTAAAAAAGAAAAAAATTTCAAAGGGGGTTTAATAAATCTGATTTCAACTGTATGTGCACGGAAGTGTTGTTCAGCCACTGAAATCTTCCGGCGAAAGATTGATGTGACTATTTTCACTTTCATAAGGTACTTTTTACAGCATCGATAATGTAGATTTTTATTTAGTTTAACAACAAATCACAAGTAAATAGTGCTATTCCGCCTAGCCTGCTTTACTGAGGTGAAGTTGGTTTTATAATCACATTGGTTCATTTTTGAACAATGACAACCTGTGACGCGCTCCCTATATTGTTTACCATGCTACTCTGAATATTCGGTCTGAAAAAGCATGTGAGTATGGCTTAGTAATAAGTGTAAGTCCTGCACCCCACTGGCCAACCACTAAGCATACAGTAGTCGCTTTAGGACAAAGTGCGTGAGAGAGTGAGACCAGCGATCCTTGCATGCATGAAATATTGCACATTATGACAAGTTTTGCTTGCTACACAACTGAAAACGTGCTAGATATAATACAGTTTTTCGTTCGGAATTGTAATATTATAAAGTACTTTTACTTTGTTGGCAGCACATCAAACAAGTATGGACTGTACATTGTAAAAATCAATCAGTTGACTTTACTTTTGTTTTTACTTCACTTGACTTTTTTTTCTAAATCTTGTATTGTTCAATTTTGTGAGTCCATGTGCACTAGTAATATATTTACATTTCAGTTATATAATTACATAATTACTATGCATGCAACAATACATGTTTGGCCACTGAAATCTGAGAAACAAAGAAGTTTTCCATTTAATCTCATTGCTGTCCCATAATGTACATAAAGGAGATCTCTTTTTCTTTCCAGCCATCCACATATCCGCATTCCACAGACATAACCCATACTGTCCAGACTTTCATAGACCATTGATTCTCTCCAAACTGTTGTATCCATTTTAACTCTCACTTTATCCATTACTTCAAACATCCGCATTGCATTACCATATAAACTCTGACCGCCGACTTGCTGAAATAGTCTTTGACTCGGGTCACGATGACATCAGGGTGAAAACACATATAACTATGACCATCCTTGTAACCATGACTACAGCCTGACCCATCACTTACAGTCCTTTGAGACACGTATTTGTCAAACGGGACCGGTGAGATGCTTACAGAGCCCACATTGGTGTATGGTTAAAACTTAACCACATTTGAGAAGCATATCTCAGACTTTAGACAGGCAATGAACCCACAGCTAAGCAAAGTTTGATCTATTAATATCAGTGGAAGTGAGAGAAACATGTTGGGCCAAGATTCCCCATCAGGCAGCAATGAGTGTGTGTGTGTGTCAGTGTATGTTGTAAAGACACACCCATGTTGCTATGGCTTCAGTAGTTGATGAAGGTGTAGTGTGTAGTCAAAAAGGGATGTGAAAGGCATATGTATAAAAAAGATTCCTTACATTCAAAATTGTAGATTTATTCACTCAGCGTAAAGTCAGTATATGAGATCGAAATTTTCTTTAAGGAAGTTGTTCACCAAAAAACAATTCTGGCATCATGTGTTTACACTCATATCATTCCAAACCTGCGACTGAGAAACACAAACGATTTTATAGGGCACAGTTTTCCATGCAATAACAAAAAGCTGTCAAAATTAAAAAAGAACCAGCTTGTTACTTTTCTCAGAAATCTTGAAATTCACTCAAGCTTTCTTGGCATATTTATGGATGTTTTTGAGAAAACTAGTAGTGTCAAATTTGTAATCAAAATGGTCATAGTTGTGATATTTTATTGGTCATAGTTGTGATCAGTTTATTAAGTTCACAAAACTGATCTTACAGTCTTAAATATAAAGGTGCCAGGAAGAACCAGAAATGGGTTTTTACATAATGTGAAGGAGGGCTGCACAATATTGGAAAAATCTGATATTGTGATATTTAGTTTTTCTGCAATATATATTGCAATATGAATACAATATGACCAGATGGCTTAAATGTTTTCCTAGGAAGTCTGAGCGTTCAGGTACAGCGAATCAATAATCAAATGTAAAATAACACTGTAGAGGCTTTATTGTACACTCAAAAAATGACTTTTGCTGTTTGTTTAAACTACTTAAAAATGAGTTGAAACAACATAATTCTTAAGGTTTTTTTGGGGGGGGACAACATAAAGGAATTGTGTGGAACCCAGCATTTTTAGTTGAATACAGTTAATATTAATTACACCTCCAAATGTCACAATTTCTTGTGTTTTAAACTCGCTTGAAATGTGTACATAGTCACAGGTCTTAAAAACACATGCAAATGATAAACTTTCACTCTTACTTAGATTTTTTGTTTTGTTTCTAGTCCAAATATCTAAAACTTCCTAAATCAAGTAGCATTTTCTAGACAAGCAAAAATATATATTGTTTTGTTCTCAGAAATAAGTCAAAATTAAGTTCATTTTTCCTTAAAACAAGAAAAATAATCTTGTTTTGGTTTGAAATAAGTTTATTTTACTTAACCCACTGGCAGATAATTTAGTTTTTAAGGAAAAAATATATCAATTTTGACTAATAATTTCTGGAAACCATACAATATTGTCACTTGTCTATAAAATGTTTCTTGAATTAAGAAGTCAAAAGGTGAAAAGCATTTTTTTAAGTGTGAACTGTGGCTTCTGGTAAACAATAATTCAGACTCAACATTCCACATCATGCAATGTGACTATTGCGGATGTGCACATTGCAATATTGATGCTGAAACAATATATTGTGCATCCCTAGTGTGAAGAGAAATTTCTATGTTTTTTATATATAAAAAAACATAGAAATTATATTTTTCCATTGTAAAAACCCTTTAAATGTTTAAGATTTTTCATGTATCTTTTCAGGGTGTCACGGTGGCGCAGTGGGTAGCACAATCGCCTCACAGCAAGAAGGTCGCTGGATTGAGCCTCGGCTGGGTCAGTTGACATTTCTGTGTGGAGTTTGCATGTTCTCCCCATGTTCACGTGGGTTTCCTCTGGGTGCTCCGGTTTCCCCCACAAGTCCAAAGACATGCGCTATAGGTGAATTGGGCAAGCTAAATTGTCTGTAGTGTATGTGTGTGAATGAGTGTGTATGGAATGTATGTATGTTTCCCAGTGATGGGTTGCAACTGGAAGGGCATCCGCTGCGTAAAACATATGCTGGATAAGTTGGCGGTTCATTCCGCTGTGGCAACCCCGGATTAATAAAGGGACTAAGCTGAAAAGAAAATGAATGAATGAATGTATCTTTTCATCCCCATTTAAAATTTGTCATTTCACACACTTAAACTATTCATTCTCAGCGCTTACCAACAGATTATCAGTGAATAACATCTCTTCCTCATACAAATTTATTGTGTCACTTTAAAATGCTTTATGATATTTTATATTTTTAATGTGCTTTGCCGGTTTTATTTAGGCTTGACCAGAAAAAAACATCAACATGAAATAAGTGACCAGGACACATTTCCACAGAAGAAAAAGTCAGTTGAAATTTAAATGTAATAAATTAGCAGATGGTTTTATCCAAATTGGCAAGCACATGAGAAATACAATAAGGGATTCATCATACAAATCTTAAATAATCTTAAGAGGTGCTAGTAATAAAGTGTCAGACATCATTTAGAAAGTACAATCTAGAATGGAGGGATAAAGGGAAATCATAATTTTACATGTAATACTTTACTCCCCAGGATGCTCATAGAGGAGAAAAATGTTCATATATATATTTTATTCATATAGATTATATTGTATATATTTCATTTATTCCAGATAGGGGTGGGAAAATCCTTCCACCAGCAAGGAACAGTAAATGAGAAGGTTCTAGAAAGTGATTTTGCGCCTGTCTCTGTAAAGGAAACATGAGGCGATGCTCACTTACCCCCACAGGCTTAATAAAGTGGTTGTAGACTTGTAAAATGAATGGAAATAAATAAGAAGGTTTCCTGTATGTATGTATCAGTGTCTTAAACTGGTAGCAATTGCAAAGAGATAAGTAGAGGGGGGATGTGGCCTGTCTAGGATTCTATATGCCATATTTTGGGGGTTTTCCTAACTCTTTAACTGCACACCAACATGCTTTCATTTCTCACATTACAGACCTGTGATGTGATTGATTGAGTTTCTGGGATGGACATACATCAAGTATTACTAAATAGCTCGTCTACTGTAAGTAATAATAATATATCAAAAAAGAATGTGATGCCAGAAAAACGAGGCTACCTTTACTCTAAATCTGACTCAACAGGCACTGAGCCAAAACTTTCCTCATACAGGAAGTATTACCCAGGCCCCAAACGTCTGACTTTTTTTGTACATTCTGCAAAGAATTTCCCAAAGTCTGCAAAATGTCCATGACTAAAGTCAGTAATCCCTATACTGAGTTTTTTTTTCCTTTTTCTCACAGACTTTCAGCTAGCTGCTCATAGGATTATAGGATGAAGTCTTTATCTTCATGCAGTCTCTGATATGGCTTTCTCTCCCAATGCTCTATCTTCCAACTTTGTCTTCATGTTGAAACTCTTTACGACCTTTGTATACTTTAAGCAAAATCGAAGAACTGATGTGATGAAATTTCCAACAAAATCGGACAAAAAAGTTCACACGGAGTTCATTTCTGAAGTTCAGAAACAGCTTTTCAGAAAAGTTTTCTTCGGGGGAAAAAGTTAAAACCTTCAAACTATGATTACGTAACCAGCATTCTTCTCTGGTTCATGCCTTCTGTTCAATCCATAGAGGTCAGCCGTAAATAAAAAACACCAAAAATGTATGTGTAATTGTAATTGAACAGTAACACACATGACAGTAACACATTTGTGTTTTAAAATGCCATAGAATACATTGATATAATATGTTAAAATGTTTTTGATATCTAAACAGTAGGTATGTGGATTAGGTAAGTACAAAAAAAATCTCCAGAAACATTGTTTTACAGGTCTAATTTCATATGTTGGTTTTGACCATATTTGGAAGGGTCGTGAATATTTATATATCGGCTAAATTATAATTATTCTCGACAAAAGGGACAGAGAGAGATGTATTTAGTTGTATTTTGTGTGATTTAATGTGTATGAAAATACAGGCAGGAATTAATATCAACCTCTGCATAAATAGATGAGTTTTATGAAGTTTATTGCTTCTCCTTCACTCCAGAAAAATCCCAGTAAGAGCTTAGTGATATGACACGGTGCATAAATGTGCATTAAACACTTATATTAAGCAGTTTGCATGTGTTTGTTGCCTCATTACAAACATATGTAGCAAATTTCACAATATACTCGTAAAACTAACAAAATATACATTCAAACAGAACTTATGCCTCTTCAGGGTGGCATTAAATATATCTATGATCCGTATATCCCTCATTTTGGATTCCGATGAACTGTGAACATTCTGTGAACTTTCATGGCTGCCTGCCTCACAAAACTTCTCCTTTTCTCTTAAATCTTTTCTCGTTTTCAAAATAAGAGTCCCATATACATTCATTAATTTTCCTTCGGCTTAGTCCCTTTATTCATCAGGGGTCGCCACAGTGGAATGAACCACCAACTTATCCAGCATATGTTTTACACAACGGATGCCCTTCCAGCTGCAACCCAGTACTGGGAAACACCCATACAAACTCACAATGTAGTTTATTCAATTCACCTATAGCGCATGTCTTTGGACTGTGGGGGAAACCGGAGCACCCGGAGGAAACCACGCCAATACGGGGAAAACATGTAAACTCCACACAGAAATGCCAACTGGCCCAGCCGGGACTCGAACCAGTGACCTTGCTGTGAGGCGACTGTGCTAACCACTGAGCCACCGTGTCGCCTCCCATATACATAATAAGTATAATACAACCTTAGATAAACTTAATAAAAGGGAGAAAAATTATAATTGTTGTAATTTCATTCGGAAATGTTGTGGCCAATGATACACTGCTGGGGTGTGCATATTAATGATCCTGTTTGGATTGTCAGATTTTGTGTTTTGTTCTGATTGGCCAGTTTCTCACCAGGATTTTATACTCACAGGATTTAGATTAGAACGAGGAAACAATTTGTTTGAAGCTTGAAGCTCACTGTATGCTATTTCCATTTACTGAACTCTGATTATTTAACTATGCCTGCTATTGCCTATATATACCCAGAATTTACCCAGAATTTCATTATATGGCGCCTATAAGACTGTCAAGGTGTTTTCTTTTAACCGATATGTCATATAAAGTTCTGTATAAATAAACTTTAATGCTGAATTTCAGACCTTGTGCAAATCCAATTACTATGATCAAATGCTTTCTTAAGTGCTGTTTTCACATCTGTGTAATTTTGTTGTATAGGTTTCATTTATTGAGAGAAAAGCATGCAGCATATATTTACACCATTGATCTATATGCCATTCTCTGCAGATGCTTGCAAATAGCATAAAGTTGGAAATAAATTTAAATAACAAAGATATTTAACTTTGCAGTGAGTATATTGGGGCATATGATTCTCAGTTTCCTCCTGCCTCTCTAATTCTGTTTAGTTCTGTTTCCTTATAGTTTTCCTGTCTCTTTTCATTCATCCCTCTCACTCCTTTATCCTTATGTCTCTGTTTTTCTTTTCTTCACCCCATCTCCTTCTTTAGACGTGGAGGCAGGGCTTGTATTTCATTCATCACAGCCTTGATTAAAGAGACGAGGTCGCCCTCCTCAGTGCCAGAAATCAGGCCTTCATGCTTTATATTTCATTATTTATGAAGCAAACCCTCAGCTTCCCTTTCTGGGTCTACAGACTACACTTACGCACTCCAAAAATATTTATGTGCATGACATCAGCCTTGTCTTTTCGCTCTCCAGCATTCATTCTGTGAGACGCTGTGGGGTAAAAAACAGAATGTCCTGTGTACAGATGCACAAAACTCAGAAGAGGCAAGGCAGGGGTGTATTGTGCTTTGTTGTATGGGAGATTATAGAAATGCCATAAACAATAAAGTTTTCCAGTGACAGCTGTGTCTGAGTACATATGTGAGTCAGTCAGTATGGCTTTTGTTGTGTGTTTATTCATTAGGGGGTCTGCATGGTTTTACTTTGCACCAGAGGCATGTTGCCCAAAACTGGTTGCAGTTTTACTCAGGTTCATGTTTAGTTTTAGCTAACTCTGAGTTCATCATCATGGTTACTTAATGCTAAACTGCTAATCTGTTGTTGACTTGACTTAATTTTTTTTTACCAGATGTCAGTAATAACTAAAGTAGTCTATACATACAAAGAAAACAAAACAAATTAGTTTAGAAGTTATGTATAATAAAATGTAAGGACACAGGGAAAGTGTTGAAAACATGAAGAAAGGAAGGTGTAAAAAGGCATGGAAAGCCCAGACAGCAGCTGAAATCTCTCAGTATTTAGAAATCACCCCTGCCCCTTGTCAGTGTAATTGAATATTATTAAATAGAATAATCAAATATAATATTTTATAATACTTTATAACATTAAAATAATACAACGTATGTATCAGTCCCAACACCTACATTACCAGAAAATGAAGATGAAATCAGGGTGGACATTTCAGCAAGACAATGATTCCAAATCCAGCCAAAGAAACTGCTTTCAGAAAAGAAAAGAAAACTGCTAGAATGGCCCAGCCAATCACCTGATCTGAATCCAATAGAAAATAAGAACTAAAGTTCAGTTAAGAAAAAAAAATGGCCCACAGACCCATAAAAAGGTCAACTGACATTTCTGTAGAATGACCCATCTCTCCTTATCTTTAATGGTATTGGCTCTCTTGTGAGAAATGAACCAAACTGACTCTCTGCATGTTTCGTGTGATTGGATCTTTGCTTCACATGTCACATTTTCAGGTCCATGTGGTCCAGATTTAATCACAAACTCTGGATTAAACCCAGAGTAACAGAGAATGTTTATATTTAGCATTGCAAAACCATCAAACATGATCTAAACTCAGGTTGAATTTGTTTGGCTTTGTTAACTCTAAACATACTCTGTAGCTCATACTTAGTTCAGCCAGATTCATGCAACAGGCCACAGCGCATAGAGCTCATCACTATGCATGTGTGCTGACAACTGCCAGTGTCCGCCTGTTAGAACACTCTCTCCATGGCCCCAGAATATGATAAGCTTACTGTAAATGCTGTCAGCAGTTGAAATGTGTTAAAAATTGAAGACATGGTCCCTTTGCAATTGGAAGGTGTAAATATAGCTTGTTTTTCCGAGGAACGCTTAGGGGAAATTAATGTTAAGTTCAGAATTAACAGTATGAGGGTCAATGACTTGCAAGACTGTTCAAAAAGGGAAATATTGTTTATAATTATTAGAAATGTACTCTTTTTTTATCTATTGGTGGTTTTCAATTTTTTTTATACAATTGTAAATAAAAATATGTGGATGGTAACAAGTTTTTTGTGTTTTGGTCCTTTCTGTGAAATAATTTCCTGTCTTAGTTAAATTTTTTTGTTCTTCTAATAAAAAGAAGTATATATTGTACCGGCGACACGGTGGCTCAGTGTTTAGCACTGTCACCTCACAGCAAGAAGGTCACTTGTTGAAGTTTGCATGTTCTCCCCGTGTTCGCGTGGGTTTCCTTCGAGTGCTCCGGTTTCCCCCACAATCCAAAGACATGCGGTATAGGTGAATTGAATAAACTAAATTGGCCGTAGTGTATGTGTGAATGTGAGAGTGTATGGGTGTTTTCCAGTGCTGGGTTGCAGCTGCAAGGGCATCCATATGCTGGATAAGTTGGCGGTTCATTCCGCTGTGGCAACCCCTGATGAATAAAGACTAAGCCGAATGAATGAATATATTGTTCCTAGTTGCCCAGTACTGGGTTGCGGCTGGAAGGGCATCTGCTGCATAAAACATATACTGGAATAGTTGGTGGTTCATTGCACTGTGGCAACCCCTGATAAATAAGGGACTAAGCCGAAGGAAAATTAATATATTGTACATAAACAATTTAGGTCATTTCAAGAATTCCATTCTTTTTTTGTTTTATGTGCATTTTTCTCCTTATGATATAGTCAAAAAAAGTAAAAATATGTTCGTTTCATCAAGTTTCAAGTAATTTTATGCATTAATTGCATTGTTAAATGGTTTAACTTTTACTTTAGTATGATGACATCAAAAAAATAAAAGTCCTGTAAGTTTCAAAGCTAAAAACATCCTCGTTACTGAAATAAAAGCTTTTATTGACAGCCACCTAGAAAACATCAGATCGTGGAATGGACCTATCTGTGACCTCATAAGTGAAAACAAACTATTGAAAAGGGCTCTGTTTCTTGTCAAGTTCACCATACAGACACGTTCAATTCCTCACCTGAACTGTTGGGGCCATAGAGAGCTAGTTTACTGTGCAGAACTGTTATCCAATCATAGTTGTGGGCATGTACTTCCAAGCCGTCATATATCCTGACTTATATACTTACATTATTCCAAATGTTTCGAGAAATAAGCAATTTTAAGCATGTTAATAACATCATGCACCATCATTTTCCGATTTGGTTTTATAGATAACAGGGAAACACCTAAGACACTTTAATATGTTGTGCATTTTATTAGACTGCACAGATCAGCATTAAAACAACCTAACAAATGTATTTAGAATGATTAATCAGTGCAGTTTCTTCTCTATGTAATCACGACTGGATGAAGCGATGAATAACTATCATTTCTCATCAGCAATTGCTTCAGCGTTCTCGTTTCCCTTTTGACGCTCCCAAACTTTTTTTATCATAGTATGAATACTTTAGCTCATCCATGAACATGATTTCGACAGGAGACTCATATGATGTAATGAAGACCACAACACCCTTGATTCCACACCCAGTTGCGGCGTCAACAAACTACGCCTTTGTTTGTTGTGAACACACGCCCTCTAGTGGTGTAAATTACATACTGTGCATTTAATGATTAAATTACATCAATGAGCATTGTACATCAGTGAGCATCAAGTTGTTGACTCAGGAGCTACAATGTGCAGTTCAGCATAATGTATGTTTAAAATAGGAAAAAGAAACCATTCCTTTTACAATAAATAAAAGTATTTTACATGAATGCTATTTTGACAAAGGTCACATGTTCCAAAGGGACAAGCCCAATGACCAAAAAGGCCATTGCTTTCCATGGTGTTTGTCCTGAGCGAGGGAAAAGTGCATGGAGACTGAGGGGGTGTTGAAGATGGACATGAGGGACTGGCAGTTTCCTGTTGGCTCACACAGATTTTGTTATCACTCCTCAGCTAATCCTCCTGCCCCCTCTGAAAGCAGCCGCTACACAAACACCCATTAGCATCAGCTAATAGTCCCCATATCACTCTTTGGCCAGTAAATGCTCAATTGGGCTTCTCGCTATATATGATTCATCTGTTTTTCAGCTGGTCACCAAGACTCACACCAAATGCTTAAGTTTTGCCAAATGTGGAAAAGCCACAGAGGTTACCACATACGTCTAGTGGACTTCCTGTCCTATAATCGCCCATGAAAATCTTGTTTTTTGAAGATGCAGACCGAGTGCGCATTATGTCAGAGACGACTTTCTATTTATGTGCTTGTTTTGGATGTAATGTAACTCCCAGACTTTGCTTATTGCTTTATTTATTCTTAGTAATATACAAAATGTGGTATCACAGCCCATTTAAAGATGACAAATTACATTAGAGAGTCTCTCGGTGGGACAAAGAAAGTAAATGATGTTCTCCGTTGTTCATCAGCAATTCATTCACTTCAATCAATGATGATGAATAGCTTTTTTTCCCCTAAATTTTGAGTTCCAAGGACACACCACTGGCTTCAAACCTCTACATATATTTATTTTTAGAGGAGAAGAGCCATACTATCCTACACAGCCTCCGTCACCTCATCAAACATTTGTTCCAGAAGTTTCCCTGGGGTCACATGATGAAGTTCTATTGGACGTCACAAGCTTTAACAATGGCTCTATTGACCGGCGCAGATTTCATGTGGGACTCTAAATGCTAAAAGCGCTAACAGGTTGGCTATAAAGGAGTGTCCTGATGCTAATTTATCACATAAGTGTGTTGACCTTTGTTCTTTGTGCAGCTTCCCATTGGGGGGTGGAACAACATGGCTTTGTTAGGCAAGTCAAGGTCAGAGGACGTACTGAAAAGAGAAAGAACCCAAGAGAAAAAGAGATTCCTGCTTCTTAGTAGGTCACTTTGTGTCTTAACGTGTAGCGACTCGTCCCTTGTTGAATGGACTTTAAACATTGGTAATTACAGCGTTCTCTGGGAAGGATGTGAAGTGGTGTGTGTTTCCGCTCTTTTTACGTCTCCTGAGAAAGACCTCCATATAGCTCATCTTACACTATAACGTCACTCTTTGGGACTGTAGATCTGTTCTTTCTTGCTTGTTTTTTGCACTACTTTCTGTATTTGTAATCCAAAGCTTATCTTAGCTCTTTACGGGAAAAGTCCTTTTGATTTATCCCAGTGTTTCTAGAAGAGCTTTAACATTCTCCTAAATCAGACATGGGGAACTCCACAGGCTCAGCAGAGTTCCTTCCCACACAGGGTTCAAACATTATGTAATGCAAAGCTATTGTTAATGTACAAAATTAGACGGATCATTTTGACCTTCTTTGTAAAAAGAAGACGAAAAAAAAAAGACAACCGGAAAGATTGTCCTGGGCCCTTTGACTAGAGAGAATCCACTAAATTATCTCTGTTCATGCTTATCATTTGTCCAGGCACCAATATGAAAGGGATAGTCATCATAATTTACTTACTCTCTTATCCACTGTTTCCTAACCAGTTTGAGTTTCTTTCTTACAAGGAGCACAAAGAAAGATGTTTTGAACTTGCAGCCATTGACATTGCATTGTATTTTGTCGTTCCTACACTGTAAAAAAATATCCATAATTTCCTATTTTGTGATTAATTAATTTAATTAATTTAATTTATTTATGCTTTTGAATTGCATTCATGGGACCTTGATCTTTATTTCAACAACTTTCATCCTTGAAAAATTTGAAAAGGTGACTTTTATGAACATGTTTAATAGATTAAAGTGATATATTGTCTGGGTTTGTGTTGTATATATGCTACAAAAACCCTGTAGTAAACTGCCAGTACATTTTTTGTTATTTCTCTATATATTATTTATTATACATTATTTTATTTCAAACTATGAAAAAATTCAACAAAAGGACACTTGTGGATCACAAAATACAGAAACTGTTAATTAACAGATATTTTTCACTGTGTACTATGGATGTCAATGGCTTTCAGTTCCCATAACTTTTTCAAAATGTCTTCCTTTATGTATAACAACAAAAAAAAAAGTTATAATAACAGTTGTGAGAGGGATAAGTAGTGGGAAATTCATTTGTTTTTGTGTGGGTGGAATTTCCTTTTAATTTATGGGCTGATTGTAGTCCAGGATCTTGTGAGAAAGCGCTTATTTGTTTTATTGAAATGCACGAGCGCCATTTACCAGTGCATGGGAAATGCACAAAATAAATAAACACAGTCCAGAGTTAAAGCATGTGATTAATATTAAAAACTCTCCTAGCAAAATAAAGGGACAAATTATTTTACTCACTAACGTGTAGCTCCAAACTTGTATGACTTTATTCTGTAAAACAATGACTAAAGATGACAAATCACCTTTGTTTGTGACCCTGGATCACCAAATCTGTCTTATGTAGCATGTTTTTTTAACAATAGTCAAAAATATATTATATCATTTTTCTTTTATACCAAAATCATTAGAATATTGAGTCAAGATGAAGGCCACAATAGAATATTGAGTCAAATCTTCCATGATGTTTTGTAAATGTATTATTGTAAATATATCAAAACTCAATTTTTGATAGCAATATGCACTGTTGAGAAATTCATTTGGACAACTTCAAAGGTGATTTTCTTAAATTTGACTTTTCTTTTAACTTACAGGTTTTCAAATAGTTGTATCTTGGCAAAATATTGTCCTATCATAATAAACCATATATAATTTCCATATACATCTATGGAAAGCATATTTATTCAACTCAGTGTCACACATAAGGTTTCATTAGTTAATGTTAGTTAATGTATTTACTAACATGAACTAATAATGAGCAATGCATGTACAGCATTTTTTAATCATAGTTTAACATTGACTAATGTCTTATTAAAATCCAAATTCATATTTGTTAACATCAGTTTATGCACCGTGAGTTAACATGAACTAATAACATAGATGAACTAATATAAACAACTTTACTTTCATTAACTAAAGTTAACAAAGATGAATAAATACTGCAATAAATGTATTGTTCATTGTTTGTTCATGTTAGTAAATGCAATAACTAGCATTAACTAATGCAACCGTATTGTAAAGTGTTACCCAATGCATAAATCAAATTTTTCTTATGATTGGTTTTGTGGTCCAGTGTCACATTTTTATAGCACTTTATGCAATACAGCTTGTTTCTAAGTTATGTTAAGGATTTTATAAGTTACTGCAAATGAAGAATATTGAAGTGCATTTAAGAAAATACATGCAAGTCTTTCTACTTATAATATTCACATTTAATAGCATTTTAGCAAACTAGCAGTTTCTAATTGGACATTATTTATGTGCTATTTTTTTTTCAATGCAGCCTTCAAATATTAGAAATGTAAAGCTAAAAATACCAGTTTCAACAATAGAAGTCTTCCAACATTTCTTTTAAACAAATGTCATGAAAACAAACTAAACTGTTTATTTCATTCATATCTACAATCAGTTGTATTTATTTGTGCTATTGCGAAGTCAAATTTGGACTGTAAATGTGTTATTTTCTTCTTTGCCAGAATCACCGGAAATACCTCTGAAGCAGAAGTGGGGCAGGAACTTGATAAGGTGGAGTCCCTTTTAAGCTTGCCTTGCATTTTCATTCCCTGAGGAGCCGCAATTGCAAAGAGCTTATCTAGATGTGCCCGAACCGGCCCTTGAAGTCTGTGGTAAATGCTGATGCACTAGAAAAGCTTTTTTTTTTATTCCTCGGGGGTGCAGGACTCATATAACTCACCCCGGTTTATCTGTGGCGCTCTATCAGATTTGCATGTCAGAACGTGACAGACAGTGTCAGAATGTTCCCTCCTCCTTCTTCCTTTGCTGCTTACAACAAACTAACAGAACAAATAGTCACAGCGGATGCTCTGCTCTCTGCTGGGATCCACTTGGGTCTATGAGCAAATAGACTCAATGGATTGTTTCCTGGGAAGAAAGACACAAGCAGCAAATGGGTGAAAATGCGAGCCGGTGATTATTCAGAAAACATAGTATATTCGCGGCACAAAAAACACCATTTATTAAATCATTATTTCAAGGCTTTAAATAAAGTAATTTAAACGAGTAAACAATGGACAACCCTTGTGGTAATTTTTCATGAAACAAAATTACATGACAATTGACAATTCCTTAACCAAAATGTGAAAAAAGGGAAACAAAAACAAACAAAACAAAGAGATGCTTTCAGTAGTTAGCATTAGCATCATAACTATAATTTTAGCAGCTGGCATGGTTGGAGTGTAACAGATCCTAATTGATCTTATGGGCCTTTGGATAAACAAATAAATGCAAAATTATGTAACATTGTCTGTTTTGGTGAGTCTCAAATATGAATGTAACCAGCTAAGAAAAAAAATAAATGTGTATCATTATATTGGGTCCGTGCATTGGTTCTCTATTTAATTTATACAGACTATTTTGAATTTACGTGTTACTTTTAAAATGTACTTTAACATAACAAAAAAAATTTAAATTGACTTTTACTTTAGCTTTTTAGTGTACCCATATGCAAACACATTTATTTCATTTGTATCTTTATTCAGTTGTTTTCATATTTGTGCTGCTCTTGCTAAATAATTGATTTGTTCTTGTTTTATTGCTGACTTTTTAGTTTGTCTTTAATAATGCTTAAATTTTATATCAGGCTAGTCGGTTACACTTTATTGTAAGGTACCATTCTGGAATTCAGTAAACCTTTAACTATCATTTTTGTTAAATATTACACTGTAGTTAAGTTGTTACAATGACATCTTAAAATAAAGTGTAACCGTTGGTCCTTAAACTAAAGTGTTCATCAAGTTTTTGTGTTCATCAAGTAATAAATACATTAATCATTATTTAGTATAAATGTAAGCAAATCCACGACTATTGCACAATAACAGAACCATTGATAATCCATGTAGAGTATAAACTGCATGAGTGTGTGGTCTGTTGTATTGTATCAGTTGCTCTGTGGTCATTCAGATGTGTGTTCTTTGGCTTTTACTGGAAGTTTCTAGTTATTGCTCCCAGATTTGTTTCTAAACCTTCTGTCCGAGCTTCTTTATTTGCGTTTTTATTTATTTTTGCTTTATACCATCACAAGAGAGTGATGAAGATCCTGACCATAGAATTGTTTAGCTAAAACCCCAAAAGCTTAATGTATCTCCTGAGAAATTCAGGACAAGGGGTTTCATTCATTTGAACCAAGACTTATGTCTCCTAATGAGCTCTTATCACAAGAACAGCATCCCTGAAGCAAGTGCTTGCTCAAGGGGAGATTGGTAATAGGTTATCTGTATTGTTTTAGTGCCTGACTTACTAAAGGAATTAGGAAAATTAGGTAATGCAAGCACGCCCACCACATCTGTTATAAATGCAATTTGCATTTGCTTCGAGCCATTTTAAGTGATGACTGTTACTGATTTCCCTGTAACCATGGACGCAATAAATATTACACAGTAAATGCTACATTTGAGGAAGTAAAATTGTGAAGGTCTGCCCTTTTTCACAGCTGGATGTGTTTTTGTCGTCAGTGTCTAGGGGATATAGACAGGTCAGGCTTTACTGTTATGAAATATCATAGTCATTTACTGTAGCTTGCATTTCAAAGTAGCTCACATATGAAAGTGACAATCTAAAGTAACATGGAGTTAAATGGAAATGGTTGATCCATGTGGTTTCAAATCATCACATTCTCACTTCTATCTCGTCACATTTTGACACTTGGGCTGGTGTCACATTTCAAGCCTACATGTAACAACTTTTCAACAAATATAAAACAAGGGTACCATTTTAGCTTAATTCTCACTATTAACTACTGGCTTATTACCTCCCTTTTATCAAGTTATTCTCTGTTTATTATAGTACTTATTGGCTGTGAAATGACTAGGAATAATAAATGGCAGAAAACGGTCAAACTACTTGCTCTACAAACAAGTGTGTTCATAACTATACATAAAAAGTTGAATAATATAATAAGAAAACAGTAGTTTGCAGCATAACAAGCTGTTTTTAATGTCTAAAAATCAATGGAAGTGAAGGAGACGGGAAGTCTCTGGCTAAAAAGATTCCAATGGCTGTGCCCGCTCGTACATGAAGAATAAGGTCAATAAAGTAATAATGAATATTCTGCATTATCTTATTCTTCATACCTTAATTATTAGGAATTATTATGAGTTTATTGAGGAAAAAGTACTGTAATGGTTTGTTACAGTAATATTGAGAATTGTAAATTAAAATAAAGTGTGGCCAAACTTTAATATATAGTTCATATAAAAAATTATAATTTGCTGTTAATCTACTTTAGGCTAGATGTAGGTGACTTTTTTTCTTCATTAGAATGTTAAGGAAAATTTTTTAGCTGACACCATGGTAGTCGGTGATTCATATAATGCAAAGATAATGTCTACCAGAAAAGAAAAAAAAAATACACAAGAAAACATTAATTCATTCATTCATTTTCTTTTCGGCTTAGTCCCTTTATTAAACTGGGGTCGCCAGGATGCCCTTCCAGCTGCAACCCACCACTGGGAAACATCCATACACACTCATTCACACACATACACTACGGACAATTTAGCCTACCCAATTCACCTATACCACATGTTTTTGGACTTGTGGGGGAAACCGGAGCACCCGGAGGAAACCCACGCGAACACGGGGAGATCATGCAAACTCCTCACAGAAACGCCAACTGACCCAGCCGAGGCTTGAACCAGTGACCTTCTTGCTGTGAGGCGAACGTGCTACCCACTGCGCCACCGTGACGCCCACAAGAAAACAAACAAACAAACAAAAGAAAGTTAGTTTGTTTTTTTTACAAGAAACTATCATTCACAACATTATGACTTTCAATCCACATCCTCAACAAATAGTCCTGAGCAACGTCTGGAGTGTAGCCATCAATAGCTGCTGGGAGGCTGGTCAAGCTGGTTTTAGCTGGTCATTTCCCAGCATGACCAGCTAAGACCAGGCTGGAAATGGCTAAAACCAGACACAAAATGCCTAAAATCTGTTGTTTTTTGTTAATGTGAAATTTTGAATAAAAATGTCTTATTTCTGAAAAAAAAAATGTTTTTATGCTGGCTTGAGGTTGTTTTGGACTTGTGTGAAAAGGGTTAATGCCAATAATGGAAGATGAAAACACATTTGCTGGTGTAGCAAAGGTTACACCAATGTGATTGATCAGATATCTCCATTATGCTTGACGTGTTTATTATTGGTTACTAGGTTACCAATACCACAGTCAGCCACTCTAA
This sequence comes from Danio jaintianensis, assembly GCA_903798115.1. Classification (NCBI taxonomy): domain Eukaryota; kingdom Metazoa; phylum Chordata; class Actinopteri; order Cypriniformes; family Danionidae; genus Danio; species Danio jaintianensis. The sequence continues at coordinate 3,370,802 of CAIGQV010000001.1, forward strand.
CAACTTGAAAGAAATGCACGTAAATCGCACTTTAGATTTGTTTGTTTGTTTTTTGAGAAATTGAAAAGATTTGCTTCATGATATGATAGAACTCGCATGGTGTTTGGCTACCAAAAGGTTTAAAATATATCTTCTATTGTTGCCCACAGTGATTCAGGAATGACACAAGTGAGTAAATAATGACAGATGTTTCATTTTTGGGTGGACTATGCCTTTAAGGGCATGATAGTGATAGTTAGTTGAAGGATTCCTCAAGACAGATTGTTAACCACTCCACTTAACTACTACCCCTGAATTTAATGCTGACGAATGATTACAGAAAGCGCACACACACACCCCTTACTGTCTGTTTTCAGCATTTGACATCAAACGCATGGTGATAAAACATAGCGGAGCCTTTCATCTGCTGGGGTCTTACCAAACATGCAATAAATTAAACAGGAAGAAGATTTAAATAAGGCCTAACGCCTAACCACAGGCAGGTGGGTGAGACTGCTTTGTAGACTTGGTGGGCTATTAGTTTAGGACCCTTAGACCCTGTGTACACCTGGTGTTGACATCCACCTTGGGTGATCCAATGGTCAGGCGACAGAAATCGCCGTTTACACCTGAATATCTGACAGATATGGTATCTAACATATAGTTCTGCTGAAATGTAATCACATATCACAGCAATGTACACATAATTTGCATGGAATTTGTAGTCAAACGTGTTAATGGATGGTCAGAGCTTTATGTACTGTGTCAGTGACATGTATTTATACAGATTACAGTCTTTTTGACCTTAGTTTGTGCAAATAAAAGAAAAACATAGTCATTTTCAAGGTTAAACCCCAACACTGTCATATGGCGGTGAATAAAATGAATAAATGGAGCATTATTCAAGTTGGCATTTGGATTGGAGCTAGGAATTCTTTACAGAATGGTTTTCTATAAATGGGTACAAGACTGCGTGCTCTCCACCTAGTGTCCTAACACATTATCATTTATAGACTTTGTGAGAAAGCACACTACTACAAGGTTTTCATACTTCACTGTTGTACCAAGACATGCAGTTATGATTGAATGTTTTTTTTTCCATTCTCGTGCTTTCCTACTCATTCAACATAACATGCATTTATGAAAACTTTCACTTTTTTCTGTTGAATAAGTTATTTAGAAACATTTTGTAAAGCGGTAACCATTGACTTCCATAGTTTTTATTTCCCCTATTACGGAAGTCAATGGTTACTGGTTTCCAACATTCTTTAAAATATCTATTTTTGTGTTCAGCAGTAAAAATAAACTCATAAAGGTTTGGAACCACTTGAGTCTGAATACATTTAAATTTTTGGGTGAACAATCCCTTTAAACAACAAATTTATTGTCAAGAATTTCCACATCAAGATTTTTATTAATTTATTAATTTATTCTTTTGTGCTCGTCTGCTTCATCCCAGATTGTGACAATCCTTGTTTTGGGCAATGTGCACTTCAATGAAAAATTCATGCCTATTATTCAAGTTGGCATTTGGGTTCTTTATAAATGGGTTTAAATGGCTACAAGACTGCCTGCTCTCCACCTAGTGTCCTAACATATTATCATTAATAGACTTTGTGAGAAAGCACGCTACTACTAAGTTTTTTATACTTCATTGTTGTACCAAAACACACAGTTATGATTGAAATTGTATTTGCCATCCACATCCTTTCCATTTCCGTGCTTTCCTGCTCATTCAACATAACATGCGTTTATGAAAACAATTAAGGTGTAGTTCACCCAAAATTCTGTTATCATTTACTCAACCTTCACTTGTCAGAAACCTGTTAATAAGTTAAAATAAGTTATTTAGAAAAACATTGGAAACCAACCATAGTTTTCATTTTCCCTATCCCTAAATGGTTACCGGTTTCCAACATTCTTTAAAATACCTTCTTTTGTGTTCAACAGTAAAAAGAAACTCATAAAGGTTTGGAACCACTTGAGTGGAGTAAATTTTAATTTTTGGGTGAACTATCCCTTTAAACAACACATTTATTCTGACGTATACTTGTCAAGAATTTTCATATTTTTATTATTTAATTAATTTATTCTTTTGTGCTTGTTTGCTTCATCCCAGATTGTGACACACCATGTTTTGGGCAATGTGCACTTCAATGAAAAATTCATGCCTTCGCAAAGTAGATCAGAATTATAATTTTTTTCAACAATTAATTATTTTAGTTACACTTTGTATTAGGCCATATAGGACTGCAATTTGACCTTTTTTGTACATGAAATCATTGCACCTATACAAATATCTCCATGATTTAAAAGATTTGTATATATTTTTTGCTTTTGCTTTATACTTTCATTAGTAATACAGTTCCACATCAATGAAAACAAACTACAAAAATGTATGTTTTGTAGCTAAAAAAAGATTTGTGTCGATATAATCAAACTATATAACAAAACTAATTTTGACCAATTAGATTCAAGGACCAAAACTAGTCATTTAATAATGAACGTTTGATCTTCTAGTCTATCATAATGTAAAAGCGAAATCTTTGATCAACGATTTATTTCACACCACAGCCATTTACGACATGATGTCATTCCTCAATTGTACTATGATGCAAAGAGATTCATTGACAAGATAAACATGTTTTTGTCATTTTGAATTAAACATCTTTTGAGAGCTTCATCCAACACTCCAACCCCAGTGGGCGGTGAAAGAATCACGTTAGGGATGGAAATGCAATGATTCAGAGTGTCACAGCAATAAAGAAGTCCACAAATGGATGCCTGTCACTCCACACTATTGGATTTCCAGTGCGAGGAAACTCTCTCATTACTAGCGCTGCACCATCTGGAATGACGTACAGGTGTTTATCCATGTCTCAGGGTTTCCACTCAAATTGCCCACAGACGCTGTACTATGACATAACATTGGTTGAATTATGGCACTGAGTAATAGTTCCACTCATGCACATCCTTCATTTCAATGGTTTCTAGGGTTTAATCTGCATGGTTTTGGACTGAACTATAGTTATCTGTTTCAAAATCTCAATGTTTTCTTTTTAAAACAATGCATTTCTTTCGCTGTCCTGTAAAATCAACCCAGAGGAATATCAAGTGCTACTCTTCTGGGAAACGTTGGAGAAACAATAATATATTAAAACGCTCTCCATGAAGCACGCCAGGAACTAACAAGATTACGTTTTCCTTAAAGGTCCAAGAACTCATAAATTTGAAAGCAAACAAGTACTTACGCACCTATTAGAGTTTTAAACACAGCAGTTGCCATTGATCAGTTTGCACCAAAAACTCACAGCATTTGGCTGTCTTTATTATACAAATGATAGAAATGATACATATAACAGTTTGAAAGCATCATTATTTATCGCTACGTCTAATATCAACTTTTATGTTCAGTCTGCACTTCTCCTATAAACCAGGTATCGGTTTACTTGCTTTACATTACTATATAAGGCGAAGAGGTTCTTGAATATGTGATAGATGTTAAAGTTAATCCAGGATAAAAAACAAAAAGTCTTCATCGGTGTTGTTGTGTGATTTATGTTTTAGATAGACAAAAATTACTGTGTGCTTTCAGTGTCAGTCCGGAGTAATGAACTGTCTCCCATGCTTTTATCTGCGGATGATTTAGTTTCGATAAACAGGACACAGCCAGAGACTGCCAGGCCATCTTTTCCTCCCTTTCTAACGTCATTCTGCTGTGTTTGCAGCAGGACTGTAACCGTCATAGACACTGAGGGGGATGAGTAATAATTAGAAATGGCTAATTTTCCCCTTACAATCCTGGAACTTCTTGCACTGCTCTGTTGACCTCCATTACGCAGCCTTCTATTTTTAGGAGGGATAACAAAGTTTTGAAGGTTTTAAGCTGGTTGGCTTTAATAACAGTGCGTGTGGATGTCAACATTTGTTAGATGGACAATCAAATCAAGGTAGGTTGGGTTTACTGTTTGAATAAAAGCGTGAGTAAACCTGTTGTTTTTAAAGTGATTAGTTGACTAAATAAAGTGAATAAATCCGTTGGTTTAAAAATAAGTAAATGAACTACTTATATTTATGAAAATTAAGTCAGCTTAACAGTTCATGGGACCATATGTTTTGTAATAATTGAACAATAAAGTCCACGTGAAGCGAGAGTTGCTAAGACTTATTAATTTGATTTACTTGAAATTGAAAGGGAATATTAAGTAAGTTTGAGCGATATGGTGGCTCAGTGGTTAGCACTGTCGCCTCACAGCAAGAAGGTCGCTGGTTCGAGTCCCGGCTGGGCCAGATGGCATTTCTGTGTGGAGTTTTCTCCCCGTGTTCGCGAGGGTTTCCTCTGGGTGCTCCGGTTTCCTCCACAAGTCCAAAGACATGTACTATAAGTGAACTGGATGAACTAAATTGCCCGTAGTGTATGAGCATGTGTCTGAACAAGCGGTGGTATGGATGTTTCCCGGTATGGTGCCTCTGTGGTGACCCCTGATCATTCATTCATTCATCCATTTTCTTTTCGGCTTAGTCCCTTTATTAATCTGGGGTCGCCACAGCGGAATGAACCGCCAACTTATCCAGCATATGTTTTACGCAGCGGATGCCCTTCCAGCTGCAACCCATCACTGGGAAACATCCATACACACACTCATTCACATACATGCACTATGGACAATTTAGCTTACCCAATTCACCTATACCACATGTCTTTGGACTTGTGGGGGAAACCGGAGCACACGGAGGAAACGCACGCAAACACGGGGAGAACATGCAAACTCCACACCAGCTCGAACCAGCGACCTTCTTGCTGTGAGGCGAACGTGCTACCCACTGCGCCACCGTGCAGCCGACCCCTGATGAAATCCGAATAAAAATTAATGAATGAGTAAGTTTGGGCAATCATTCCCTCATAGCAAACTAATGGTAATAGGGGTCTGGTTAAAAATATCATGGGTGAAGCTATCAAACTGACACCATCACAGAAGGACCACCGGGTGCTCCGGTTTCACCCACAGTCCAAACACATGTGCTATAGGTGAATTGGATTAACTAAATTGGCCTTAGTGTATGAGTGCGTGAGTGTATGGGTGTTTCCCATTTACTGGGTGGCAGCAGGAAGGGCATCTGCTGTGTAAAACATATGCTGGAATAGTTCATTCTGCTGTGGCAACCTCTGCGACTAACCCGAAGGAAAATGAATGAATGAATGATTGCAGCCTTGGTATGAAGTGCTGGTGTACTAGTGGACGTAAAGGCAGGTAAGAGTGACCTGGCTGTATCAGCAGGATCATCAGCAGGACAGAAATAATCAGCCATTGTGTTGTGACAGAGGTCTGTCTGCCAGGAGATTGGGATCAGTGGTGAAGGCTCTCTCTCTCTCTCATCACGAATAAAGGGTCACCTTATCATCTCAGCAGGGGCTCTGCTGGATTCACCCTGGCCTCATTTGAGCAGTTTTCCCCTCCGCCCATTCCTCTTTCCACAAAACATTTCCATTGTTGCAAAACACTGAATTTTGTGGTTTTTTCACTCCACCCCTAAAAACAGAAATGTTGTTGGCCAACTTTACTTCCAAGAAGACATGCGTATGTTTTATACAATTTCACAGGAGGGCTAATAATGTTGCATTTAACAGTAGTTCAAGTCTTTGTTTATCATCAATAATGTTAAGTTTAAGAACCCCCAAAGCTTGTCCAAACGAATCATTTCTGATGTTTTGTGTCACACTGAGATGTAAACTTTCCTAATCCTGTGAAAAGTGATTAGTATATGATAATTTCATTCTTTTTGTTTGTTTGTTTAGGTCTTAAACTTTCTAGATATACATTATAAGCACAATAAAGTATTATGACTAATATGTTTTAGATATATAATAATATATATTCATTCATACTTTCAGTAATACTTCATAATGAGGTTTCATTAACAATAACTACAGTATGATAAAGTAAGAATAATTATAATTTATATTAGATTTTAATATTAGTTTTCCTTAACTAAAATAGCCCTATGGTAAAGCACTGAAGTACAAATTTTTGACATGTTGATTGTATCTTATTCTACTAAATTATGACATAATAGTAAAACAAATCTAACTTTTTTTAAAATGGAATGGTTTCCATTAACCTTATATAAAATACCCAAAAACACAATACAGTAGACAACATTTAAAGTGGATCAAGAAAGTTTTTAAAAATTGTCCTAAGACAAAAATGGGTTTTCTTCAGTAGTTTTAGGACAACTTTGATAAAATGTTTTGATCCACTTCAAATGTTGACTACTGTATGAAATATTTCCTTCGGCTTAGTCCATGATTTCTGTATAAAATATGTTATTAACAAAGTTCTTTTGTCATTTGCTACAGCGTTTTCTTGCCGTAATCAAATTGACACGCTTATGTCTAATTTTGGGGTTTTTGAGTAGGCCAGAGAAATATTGTTATTAATGTAATATTGTTATCAATGGAAACACATTAAGTCATTTTTGCGATTGCATTATTGGGGTCTCTGGGCAGTGAAGTCAATCCAAACAGAACATGAAGGTTAATGAAAGAAAGGGCTGGTCATAATTCATTCACAAATCACTACCAGATTGTGCTCTGACTCACAAAACCTCTAGGGTGTTGGACAGCGTTGCTTTAGGTTTAGCGCAATACTTTGAGGAAAAAAAAGACAGCAAACTTTCACCCACAAACATCGTCCACTTTCTTTCCTGTAGGAGTTTTTCCTCTTAAATGGCAGATAAAAATGTTCTCAGTGACTCAACAACTGAGTAAGCATTCCTGCTGCTGTAGGCCTGTGTGTTTTGCTGTAACCAGGGATAACCTCTGTCCTCTGTGCAGCCTTACAGACTATGGAAAGGAAATTCTGAGACATCATTGACTAAATGCACATCTGGGTTGTCATGGTGGTGGTCAAGTAATGGCAGTACATGTGTCTTTTAGCTGTGTGAGATTCATTCATTCATTTTCCTTCGGCTTAGTCCCCTTATTCATCAGGGATTGGCGCAGTGGAATGAACCGCCAACTTATCCAGCATATTTTTTACACAGCGGATGCCCTTTCAGCTGCAACCCAGTGCTGGGAAACACTCATACACTCTTACATTCACACACACACTCATACACTACGGACAATTTAGTTTTGTTCAATTCACCTATAGCGCATGTCTTTGGACTGTGGGGGAAACCGGAGCACCCGGAGGAAACCCACGCCAACACGGGGAGAACATGCAAACTCCACACAGAAATGGCAACTGGCCCAGCTGGGACTCGAACTAGCAACCTTCTTGCTGTGAGGCGACAGTGCTAACCACTGAGCCACTGTGCCGCCCAGCTGTGTGAGATCTCTTATAATATTCCCCATTTCCCCCTGACCTCTTGCTAGGCCTGAACAAAGCAAAATTCATACTTGCATTTGTGTGCATGCATGAGCATAGAATCCATTTTTACTAAAAGTTCTCATAAGTAGTAGTAAAGCTGGGAGCGAAGACAGGGTTGAGCTTTATTATATGAATGATGTCAGCATGCTTATGCACACAGTGATTGGCTGACTGGGAGGGGAGGGGTTTCTGTCAACATTGCATTTATAGAATTATTAGCCCTTCTGTGAAATTCAATTCTTTAAAAAATATTTTCCAAGGGCTATTTAATGTAGAGAAGGTTTTTTAAACAAGTTTAAACAAGAATTTTAACTACTAATTTATTTTGTTATTATAATTATGACAGTATACCTAATATTTGTATAGTTATTTTGCAAGATACTAGTAATCAGCTTAAAGTGCTATTTAAAAGCTTAATTAGGTTATTGGATAACAGTGTGTTGTTCTGTAGACAATCGAAAAAATTATCATTTCTTGATGGGGTTAATAATATTGACCTTAGAAATTGCTTTTTAAAAATTGTTAAACTTCATTTTAAATGTAAACGCAGAAAAAATATAGGAAATATTGTAAAATGTCCTTGGTCTGTTAAACATCATTCATTCATTCATTTTCTTTTCGGCTTAGTCCCTTTATTAATCTGGGGTCGCCACAGCGGAATGAACCGCCAACTTATCCAGCATATGTTTTACGCAGCGGATGCCCTTCCAACTGCAACCCATCACTGGGAAACATTCATACACACACATACACTACGGACAATTTATGTCTTTAGACTTGTGGGGGAAACCGGAGCACCCGGAGGAAACCCACGCGAATACAGGGAGAACATGCAAACTCCACACAGAAACGCCAACTGACCCAGCCGAGGCTCGAACCAGCGACCTTCTTGCTGTGAGGCGAACGTGCTACCCACTGCACCACCGTGCAGCCCCTGTTAAACATCACTTGCGAAATATTTTTAAAAAATAATAAAGAATTTAGCCTTTTTATGATGTCTATTAGATTTCGTTTAAACACAGAAAATGCTTGCTGCGTAGTGTCATACACTTGTGATCGGATCAACAAAACCGCATCTTAAAACCAGGTGTAACCAGGGCCTGTGACATCTGTATTGAGAGGAAGTACAATTAGCTCAGCATTTTCAGTAGCTTAACAGTAGCTCAGCTACTTATGATACAATGCAGCTTTTCCAGTAGCTAGCTACTTTTTTCCAGCAAATAGTGGAGTAGCTTGACAACAGCTACAGTACATTTAGTGAATCTGCAATGGTCACACACTACAAGATCACTTCTGTCATGACCTCTTTTAGAGATTTAGTATTGTAATGAATATGGCAATGTTTATGTGTTTTGTCTCGGTGGCATAGATCTGCTACGCTGCTGCTTTGATTATAATGGCAAAGCAAGTACCAAGATTTGTCTGCCCGTATATTTACAGACATGCCTTCTAAGAATATAAAACGCTGCTGCTGCAAACATTATATTTATTTAACCCCCGTAGCAGATCTAAACACAGTTGGAGCAGGGGTGAAGGAGGGTCTCCGAAAATGCGATGCAACATAACAGAGCAGAATGACTTTGAGCATTTAAAATGCTGAGGATTAAGCTCATTGGCTGCCGAGGCAACAGCAACCAATCTCCTGCGCCATGTAGTTAAAGACTGAGGAGCAGATTAGGTGACCTATTGCACACATAGATTTTCATGGAAGAAATTGTGCATACTACAATAGTGTATTACAGTCATTTACTGTATTGGTAAATCACACATTTAATGGTTTTATGTTTATTTACTTATTTATTACTGTTATTTTGTAAATAATGTTTTTCAGTTAACAACAGCTGAAATGCAATCCATAAAGTATCATCAGAGCTGACAATTAACCTGAAGTAAGAACACTGTGCGAGGGCTTAAATTATTATTTATTTATTTTTTACCAAAATGGAATAATATCTTTCTATTTTTTTAGAAAATGCTACAGTGTGCTTAATGTAAGATCATCACATTTGTTGCGGTTTTGTACTTTATCTCTTGACAGTCTGGGAAATTTGAAAACATTAAGCTTTTGACAACATGATTGTATCCCACTGTTTTAAATGCCAAATATTTTACTTAAAATGAACATTTATTAATGTTTTTGTAATGTACACCTTAGGAAGTAACTTGTAGAGTAGCTAGCTACTTTTTAAGAAGTGTAGTTTGACAGTAGCTTAGCAGCTTTTCCTGATGAGTAGCTTGTAGCTTATCAAGCTAACATTTCAGAGTAGCTTCCCCAACACAGTGTGACATACATCCACCACACAAACAGACAATAATGAGACAAGAACGGAAACCACTGTTGCACGATGGACAGTTTATTTAAATAAACAAACTCCCCTCTAACCGACTAAACTTCCTCTGGCAAGTAATTTGATCAATTCGTGGCTTCCTTTGCCCATCGCTTCTTGCAGATGACAGATGATGTCAGACGATAACTATACCACACATGTGTGTTGTGATTAGCATTAGCTTCTATATTTAGAGAAAAAGTGTCCTAGTATTGCACAAAACATGCATCTTCCTCACTCCAAACAGAGACAATGGACTTCGATGTAAGCATACACAGCAGATAAATGTGATTTTCTAGATTTGGTTGGGGGTTGCAGCAGTTTAGCGAAGTCTGGGTAAAATTGAAGGGGGTTGCAGCTGCACCTCACCCCGTCCTCTGGGAGAATGATGTCATACACTGCAGCAGTGATGTAGAGATTAAAAGGGGGCTTACAAGCTCTTAAGTTTCTTTAGGGCACATTTGTTTTGGTGGCCATCTAGGAAATGCCCTCTGGCAGCTATTTTGTATGTTAGCAGTGATTATGAAATTACAGCCTCTGTCTACTTGAGTCAGAACAGGTGTTAAATTAAAAGACCAGAGAGGTACAGGTTAACAGGGGTTAAAAATCCAATCATTAATACAGGGACTTTAAGAAGCATAATTTTACAGTCTGTCAAAATAAAATGACCTTCTTATAAAAGAAGTGAAACAGGCTTACGATTTATACATTGTTCACATTACATTCAGCAAGGATTCATTCAAGTAACTGAAAGTGACATTAATGATATTGGGTATGTTACTAAATATTTCTAATAAAAAAAAAAAGTATTTTCTATTGGTCATTCATTCATTCATTCATTCATTCATTCATTTTTTTTCGGCTTAGTCCCTTTATTAATCTGGGGTCACCACAGTGGAATGAACTGCCAACTTATTCAGCATCTGTTTTACGCAACGGATGCCCTTCCAGCTGCAACCCATCACTGGGAAACATCCATACACACTCATTCACACACACATATACTACGGATTTAGCCTACCCAATTCACCTATACCACATGTCTTTGAACTTGAGGGGGAAACCGGAGCACCCGGAGGAAACCTACGCGAACACAGGGAGAACATGCAAACTCCACACAGAAGCACCAACTGACCCAGCCGAGGCTCGAACCAGCGACCTTCTTGCTGTGAGGCGAACGTGCTACCCACTGCGTCACCGTGCAGCCCCTTCTATTGGTCAAATCATAATAATAATGTTATACAGCAAGATGTTTTAGCAAACCAGCATTTTATTATTCATTCATTCATTTTCTTTTCGGCTTAGTCCCTTTATTAATCTGGGGTCGCCACAGCGGAATGAACCGCCAACTTATCCAGCACATGTTTTACGCAGCGGATGCCCTTCCAGCCGCAACCCATCACTGGGAAACATTCACACACACTCATTCACACACATACACTACGGACAATTTTAGCTTACCCAATTCACCTATACCGCATGTCTTTGGACTTGTGGGGGAAACCGGAGCACCCGGAGGAAACCCACGCGAACACGGGGAGAACATGCAAACTCCACACAGAAATGCCAACTGACCCAGCCGAGGCTCGAACCAGCGACCTTCTTGCTGTGAGGCGAACGTGCTACCCACTGCGCCACCGCGTCGCCCATTTTATTATTATTAAATAATATTCTTATATTAAAAAACTATATTGTTTTTCACTATATTTTACTGCATTTTCAATAAAATAAATGCAGCATTGGTGAGCAATTAAAGCTTTTTATGAATCTTACTCATTCCAACTTTTCAATACACTCGTGATAATGACTGTATTATGTATGCCAGGCCAATACTTGGTGAAGTTACTTTGTAAAACATATACACAGATACTGTACATTCCTGTTGTCCTCCATTAGAACTCACATATATCTATGAACTGAACACAAAATATACATACACACGATGTTACATCACAAAAACAATTTTTTGAACAGTATCTTTTTTTAAAACGTGCACTTTCAAAAGGTTCTCAAAACCTTGTATTTTTAAGCCCCCAAAAAGGCAGTTGCCTTGATAATTTGCCATTTTTTCTTTATAGGGGCTTTACCAAACCAAAGTTTTCATAGTTTTTATACTGGCAGAAGCTTTTTGGTGTGCTTTCACCAAAGAAACTGAGATGATAATTTAGTTGTGGGAGAATTACACTCAAAACAAAAAAATGGTGCTAAATAGCACTAAAAGTAGTTATATGGCTCATAATCATAGGGGAACCACTTTAAGTGCTATAGTACATGCCACATATTTAAAAATGGTGTTATGTAGCACCTTAACCACCCCAAATAACCACTAAAGAACCACTTTTAGTGCTATTTGGCACCATTTTCTTTTTGCTCCTCAACCACCACAAAGAACCACTGAAGAACCAATTGTTTTGTGGGTATAGATTAGAACCGAGTTAATAAAATGAGTACCAGTGATGCAAGTGTACATTAATTGCACATACACAAGCTATTAGAAACAGCACTACACACCATTTTTAAAAAGCCATATAAGTAGTTAACTTCTTTATGAACATGGATATAGGAACATGCCTTTCTTCAATGAATTCACTTTTTAGCCAGCTTACATTGCTTCAGAGTTCCTATTTGAGGTGCCAATTCAACAAGTAAAGTGGCCTGGTAAAAAAAAACTAATTCTTAGAGGACAGCCATGGAGATACTGATGGTTCTGATAACTGAGTTCATATAACTACTAACGGGGCTTTTACACTGGAGGATCATTTTCACAGTTCCTAAAGCTATTGGAAGAAATACCCAATTTTATAATCCTATTTGGAGGATATAAATTAGGCTCTTGCTTCAAAGCAGAGTCTAATCCAACAGAATAGGAACTAAAGTGAGGTAAGTGTAAAGCAATAGCATGGTATTTTAAAGTGTTACAAGACATCTACATTCAGAAAGCTAATGTTAGTGGCACTGACTTTTAACATTTGTTATGGGCTTTGTGTTCCTTTCTTAATGGTTTGTACAAGTTGTCATGGTTGATTCCATCCTCATTTTTGATGTCTCAGTAACATCTCAGTTTTCAGGGAACCAGGCCTGGTGGCTAGTTCCTATAAAGGATTCCTGACTGCCTGGGTCGAAAGCCCCTTATACTATCGCGTTCCTGTAACTATACTTGGTGTGAAAGCCCCATATGCATTATCTCTCCTTGATCTAGTCATAGTCTTTTCTTAAAGGAATAGTGCACTTAAAAATGAAAGTTCTCGCCCTTGAATTTTCCAAACCAGTTTGAGGTTTTTTTAACCTAAGAGAAGATATTTTGAAGAATGTTGCAAACAGATAACCATTGACTTTCATGGTATTTGTTTTTCCTACTATGGCTGTCAATTGTTAACGGTTTCCAACATTCTTCAAAATATCTTCTCTTGTGTTCATCAGGACAAAAAAATCTTAAACTGGTTTGGAACAAGTGGAGAGTGAGTAAATGATGACAGAATTTTCATCTTTGTGTGAGCTATGTCTTGAACACATCTGTCAACTTTTTCACAGACTATTGTTGTTTCTGGAATACTGTTGTGCAGAAAAAAGCACAAAAACACTGGCTTTGAGTCATTCACTGAGTCATAGCAAATGCATCCAGATGAGCTCACACATCCAGACCTTTGTTTGAGGAGTCAAACCTCCAGGGTTCACTCTTGCTGCATTCACCTCCATGATGCAGAACCTTCAGTCTCTCTATATTCTCTAATTTCCAAAAAATAAAAATCCCCTAACAAGAACACATGTGCCACTCGCCCATACCTGTGGTTTCAGATACAAAGAATCCAAAACACAGGAAAACCAACCTCAACACATGCTCACGAAACCCCAAATTTGGAAATAAAATCTGATTCATATAGACCATGTACCTCATTGATGAGAATGCATTGAGAAACCACAATGAAAAACATCTTAAGAGAGTCATCCAGATTAAAAACAGAAAACTGGATTAACCCAGATGTTTAAACAGGAGCGAAATGTCATTAAAACTTTGTGGACGGAAGACTTTATAAGCTCATTAAGAGAGAGATATCTTGCATATCAGCTCATAAGCATAGATTACAGTGATCCTGGGGGGAGGGTGAAGAAAAGACTGTGGAAAGAGAATAAAACATGAGTCAATGCTAACATCTGGCCTGGGAATCACTGAATCATCTGTTCAGAGGTAATCTGTCTCATTTCATCAGGTAAAGAATTTAACTACATGGTGGTATTATTATTACAAATGCAGAAAAGTTCAGAACGCAGTTTCTAAAAGTGTGATGATGTTTAAATTGGAGCTCTGTCAGCACAGAGACCTTCATTCATTCAGAGGAGTAGTTTTAAAATGAAAGGGTGCTGACATCGGCCACTGCTTTTTCATGAATGACCTGCAAGATACTTTTAAAGATAAGACATGCAGAGAGAACTAGATGCATCAAGCTTTGGGGGACAAAATCTAGCATAACTGAAACACTTTAAAACTACTGAAAATAATAAAATAGCATGTTTTTGTTACTGACACTGAACTAAATTTCAGCAACAGTTTATAGAGAAAGAAATTCAGTCGCATTTAGAACATCTGTAATTTTTTTTGAAGGGATAACCCTAACCCTATTTTACTCAGAAACAAATTAGTTTACTCACCTTCAAGTGGTTCCAAACCAATATGAGTTTCTTTCTTCTGTTGAACACAAAAGGAGATAGTTTGAAGAAAGCTGAAAACCACTAACCATAGACATCCATAGTTGAAAAATACTATGGAAGTCAATGTTTATCAGTTTCCAGCTTTCTTCAAAATATCTCCTTTTGTGTTCAACAGAAGAAAGAATGTCAAATGGGTTTGGAATGAGTGAAGTGATTTTTTTTCAGGGGGGGGGTTGGGTGAATTAGTGAAGTTTAATTCCAAGACATTAAAATAATTACATTAAACCTAATATCAGCCTATTTGAGATTATTGTTTTCTAAATGCACATTCAGGAAAAGATACTAAAGTACATTTTCAAAATATACTAATAAATACTATCTTATTCATATATATGTTGGTACAATCTGGTTAAATCGCAGTGATGGTTTCTTAGGGGGGCCTTCAATCTTAAAATGTCATTTGACTCAAATGAACGAGATTGCACGAGTTCATACAAACAAGTCACTAATCTTCTAAAGAATGAAAGAGCTACTGTAAGAATCTTTTAGGGCTAAATAAGGTGAAGAAGTGCCACCACAGTTTGCAATGGGTTTTATGGGATATAGAAATACGTCAAGGTCTTGAAAATTATTGATATTTTTGAAATATATTGGTATTTCAGCCTCATAACTTGCAGGAAATTTTGTTGTTGTCTTTGTTGTTGTTATCGAAGTCAACTATTGGTCACACTTTATTTTGATGGTTCGTTTGTTGAATTTAAGTTACATTGCATCTACATGGCAACTAATTCTCATTAGATAATAAGTAGACTGTTAGGCTGGGGTTAGGGTTAGTGTAAGTTGACATGTACTTGCAAAGTTTCTTATAGTCAGTTAAATGTCTGTTGAAGGAGCAGTATCAACAGATATTAAGCAGACAGTCTACTAATACTCAAATGGACCATCAAAATAAAGTGTAACCCAACTACTAAAGTCGAAGTTCAGAAAACCAAATTTTACAAGTGTATTTTAAAGGAAAATAAAAAAGCCTAAAAATAGTACATTCTATTCTATATATCTACAAATGTATTTCCTAAAACCCTTTTAAAGTGGAAAAAATTATCATTATTGACAGTTGAAGTCTCTGAAGGTTGGTGACTAATAGGGAAGCCATAAATAAAATTATTGTTGCGTTTTTTTAATGTATCACTTTCATCTGCCTTCGTTTCAGTCTTTATTTCTTTTTAAAGGTGATAGTAAACTGTGAATGACTTTATTTTACCACCAGGGGACTATTATTAAAGTTAAGAGTTTGCCTAATTGGATTCAGATGAACGCAGCGCCCTGAACCATCTGTGGATGAGACATTGAAGCGTGATCTCTGTTAGATTAGATACAGTCAGTCGCTCAGGCTCCCTTAATGTTTGGGTCAGTATTGAACGATTAGTTGCATAACAATATTTATAAAAATCAAAAAGTGGACTATTACGCTACAATGACAGCGGCTAAAAGCTTTCAGTTTAGCATTTTGTGTAGTAAAATGTTTAAAATATTTCCTCAAAACGCGAGATTCAGATTGGGCGTCTGCATGGACCCTCTCGTGCGCGTGTGACGGGGTAGATCCTCCTCCTCCTCCTCCAGGGCGGAATGTGGAGGTCAAATAAAAGCGCTCCGCACATCTGAGTTCCGCAGAGGTGCGCGCCAGAGCAGGAGAGGCAGGACGAGGACGCGCGAGGACAGAAACGCACACAGGAAACTTGGAGCGGCTGCGGACACCCTGAATCCCCGAGCCAATCAATTCCTCGAGGAAAGGAAGGTTTAACTTTTGGCGTGCTTGTGTTCAATCTCACCTGTGAAAAAATGTCCGGTGGCCCTTTGGGCACGGCTCTGGCGGTGGCATTGCTCGCCTGCGCTGTGCAGTGTATGCCGAAAGGAACGGGGAAACATAGGAGACAAGCTCAGGAACACTCGGTGGCATCTGTGTCTCAAGGTGAGAGGTCCTCTGTGTGTATTGGTTTCAGGTTTAATTCATTTATTCTTTTTTTCCCCCACACAATTTATATGGGCTGAATTTAAACAAACAGATTACATTTAGAAATTTTAAACCTAATTTGTTTAAATTCAGCCCATATAAATTGTTTGCGGCCACTTACCTTAAATTTAGTAAATCCAATTATTTATTTATTTTCGGTGCATATGTATGATTTAGTTTTTCCTAGTGTGATTATTATTTGATCATGGAAAAGTTAACATGCTGCAGAGCTCAGTGAGGTTTTGTTGTGTCCTGTGCAGATGGTTGTGTTGAGAACGGTCAGATTTATGGAGCTGGAGAGCAGTGGGAGCGCAGTTATCTGGGCAGCACGCTGCTTTGCACTTGTCATGGAGTTTCTGGAATAAAGTGTAAATCAAAACCTGATGGTGAGTGCATTTGCATTGGCTTTGTCCTTTGAGACACTGCAGAAGATGAATGTTTCCTGTCTTCTTTTTTAATTTGAGGTGATACCCTATGATACATATGCCAAGTTAAAGGAATAGTTCACCCAAAATTGAAAATTTACTCACCCACAAGTAGTTATAAACCTTTATGAGTTTCTTTGAACACAAAAGAGATTTTGAAAAAACAAAAAACATGTAACCATTGACATCCATTGTAGGGAAAACAAATACTAAGGAAGTAGATGGTTACATGTTTTCTTTAAAATGTCTTCTTTTTTGTTTAACAGAAGAAAGAAAGTAAAACAGCTTTGGAACAAGTGAGGGGTGAACTATCCCTTTAATGGGATTTACAGCATGCAAATCAATGGTGATCAGCACTTTGAGAGTTGAAAATACATATCCAGACAAAGCAAAAATAAGACTTGGCAAATGATCTTGTACATGTAGTGCAATTTTCCTTTTGCACAATGGCATATGCGCAAGCACAAACAAACTAGTGAGCTGATGCTGTTTGTTTACAACTTCTTATATAGGATTGAACTTCCAGAATGAGCACAAGTAAGTACCATTTTTGTGACCAATACAGCTCTCTCTATTGTAAACAAATGGGATTAACTCAAGTGCGAGTTTGAGTCTTTGCATATGTCATTGTGACAGAGTAAACACATTTCGAAACATCTACCTTGAATGTTGACTTAAAGGGATAGTTCACCCAGAAATAAAAATTGTCTTCATTTACTCACCCTTTACTTGTTTCACACTTTTTTATGTTTTATGTTTCTTCTCCTAAACACAAAAGAAGATAATTTGAAAAATGTTGGAAACCTGTAACCATTGATTGGAAGGTTTCCCGCTTTCTTCAAAATATCTTCTTTTGTGTTCAACCAAAGAGTGAAACTCAAATGATTGTAGTCACTTGAGGGAGAGTAAATGTTGAGTTAATTTAAATCTTTGGGTGAACTAACACTTTAATCAATTTGCTAAGTTCAGTTTGTTGTGTAGAACGAGACCTCTGTGTATTGTCAAAAGCCATGGGCTTATGAATTAAGTTAGATAGTGACTCTCAAAGAATTTTATAAATCACTAAGGACTCCAGTTTAAACTAAAAATCTCCTTTAATGTTTAATTTAAGAAAAAAAGTCAACTACATCTAGGATGACCTGAAGATGAGTAAATTAACTGCCACTTTTTATTTTTGGAAGGATTAACTATGCCTTTAAGTTTGAAGTGTGTGTTGATATGAACTGGTGTGAAGAACAAAGTCCATGTGTGTTCCCAGCTGAGGAGACCTGCTATGATAAAGTAAATTCTCGCTCCTACCGGGTTGGAGAGACTTACGAGAGGCCCAAGGATGGGATGATCTGGGACTGCACTTGCATTGGCTCTGGCCGAGGGAAAATCAGTTGCACCATTGCGAGTGGGTAGACTGGAACTTTCCTTAACTGTGCTTAAACGCACTTTGGGAATTAGACTTTTGGGAGTTGTGCTGTTGTTTACCTACTTGGCCTCTGTTGTAGACCGCTGTCATGAGGGAGGGCACTCCTACAAGATTGGAGACACATGGCAGAGACCTCATGACACTGGAGACTACATGCTGGAGTGCGTCTGTTTGGGAAATGGGAAAGGAGAGTGGACCTGCAAACCTGTTGGTGAGTTTGGACATTTTAAACACCCCATCCTCAAGTAAAGTCTTTTGTGGTTTGCTTTGATATCAATGATAATATACTGTTAAACATTACATTTTTAGCAGATTTATTACACATATTAAATAGACTTTTAATAAAAGAAAATCAGCCCAAAAGTGCTTTTTTAGTCCAGATTTTAGTCCAATCAAAAAAGAAAATCCTTCTTCTGTCAGTTAATGTGATTTCACCAAGTAGGATATGTTCAAACTGCATGTTTATTCTGGAACAACATTACAATTAGCCAATCAGATTTAAGGGATACTTTTACATTCACATTTGTCCAAAGTGACTTACAATTAAGGAGGCATTCAGCGATTCAGAACAAGAAGAGGCAATACACAAGAAGTGCTAATTATAAAAAGCAAGAGAATTAAGTGCTAGAGTTAAGGAGTGATTTATTTATATTTTTTTTTAGAGAGAGAAGAGTGTTTTCTACAGGTGGTTTGTCAAGCCCACTCACCTGTGTGAGGCACACTCAGAATTGATAATGTTTTGGGGTTGTAGAGGGGGTCCTGGTTTTGTTCACAGGGGTTTAGGTGATCGCAGAAAATATGGGTTTTTAGATGTCGTTTGAATGATAATTTTACCGTTTCTGTTAAGGATTAAAGGGTTATGTGCATCAACATCATTGTTATCCAATTATTAATTCCCTGTGATTTTGGGAATAATTTACAGTTAGGGTTAGGTTTAGGGGTATGGATTACACTTTCAAACCGGAATGATCTTCTAGGATCAACATATGTAGATGTTAATATAGGATCACGTCTTACTTTTTGATGCAGCCTATTAGTGAGTTTTGTGCTGTAGTATGTCCTGTCAACATTTTCAGATTTTATATGAAATATGTTAATATATGATGAAAGAATTTGCAATTGTAAAGTGATTTCATGGTATCTTTACATGCATTTATGGTAGTTTTTGACATTAGTGATGATATTAGTTTTAACAACAACATATTAATAAATCCACTTTTCTTTCTTCATAGCGGAGCGCTGTTATGATAATTCAGCTGGCACCTCCTACATGGTTGGTGAGACCTGGGAGAAGCCCTACCAGGGCTGGATGATCGTGGACTGCACCTGCCTCGGAGAAGGAAGTGGACGTATTACATGCACATCCAGAAGTAAGCACTCCAGCTTTTTTTATAGAATACTGGAACAGTCCAAACCACACAAACCTCCCTTTTCCAATCTTCCAGCTGGATTTCACTTTAATTATCCACTTAAAGTGCAGTTAAACTCTCTGGCATTTCAACTGAATAAAAGAGGGGGAAACTTTTACTTTATTGCAGAAAAAAAAAGTTTACTCAGGACAGCTTAACTGGTTACTTTATTGATGAAGAAAAGGATTCTAATCGGAAACATCTGCATTGTATGTTTGTGTGTATCACAGACCGCTGTAATGACCAGGACACACGCACTTCTTACCGGATTGGAGACACGTGGAGTAAGACGGACTCTCGTGGACACGTTTTACAGTGTTTGTGTACTGGTAATGGACGTGGAGAGTGGAAATGTGAGAGACATGCTTCTCTGCACACCACTAGTCTGGGTAAGAACTTCACATTAACACTGTTTACGAAGTACTAATTTAGCAAATATGCATATTTCTGCCATTGATTACTTGGCTTTTTGTCATTTTAAACAGTCATTCAACTACTTTTGTGTGCAACACGAAGGGATCGTTTTAAATCACCACACAGCTTTTCCCTTGTGACAGCTTCCTTGGTGTCAAGCTGTATACACACTCAATACAATACAATACACTTTTATATACAATTTACAATCTTATATACAATTTTCAATACACTCTGAAAGCTCTGAAAGTCTTTTTAGTTGGCCCTTGCATATCTTTCCTTCTATCCAAAATAAAGCAAGAAGCCAATAATTCAGAATGAATGTTCGGTCCTGATGTTCACACTATTTAAAGAGGTAGTTCACCAAAAATTCTGCCATCACCTATATGAAAAAGATACTATAGTAATTTATAGTAAATACTTTTGAACCCTACTGTAGTAAAGTTTGTTATACTGTGTATATTTAATAGTATTTAAAACTGTTAATTGAATGCTCCAGCATTCTGTAGTATCAATTATCATGAACTGAAGAACTGTAAAAAAATTGTAGTGTAATTTAGTTTTTACTGCAGTAAACTGTGGTGTATTTGTGTATAATTTATATAGTTAAACAACGTAATATAAAACATAGTACCTTTTTGGGTTATGTGTTTGCATTACCTGAGTAGTACCTATAGAATTACCACAACAGATTAATTCAAGTATGGTATGGTTTAAAAACATTGTAGTATTTGCTATAAATTACTATAATTTTTTTTCATGTGGACCTTCACTTAACCTCTAGTTGTTTCTTTCCTTTGTTTAGGCCAATGACTTCTGCTGTGTTTATTCTTTCTTACTATTGATGAAAATCGGTTACAGTGTTCTTCAAACTAAATATATTTTTGTATTCAACTAAAAAATGTTTGGATCATTAATGAGTAAATTGAGGTTTGTTGAGTGAAGTTCAGTGAACTATAAGTGAAGATTCATAAATAATATAGAAATATTGTAGAGCAGAACATTTTCGTTTGTCTAAAACGTTTCCAATGGCCAATTGTGCTAATATAATCAAATGTGAAGGTATTATTGGTGTCCGTCCATATAAATTTTCAAAACCCCCCTAGTGTGTCCCGCCCACCTAATGAATGTAGAAACTAAAAATGTATCCTATATGTGTTATTTTGTACTGTAGGTACTGGGTCTCGTGTGGTGACCAATGTCCAGCCAGCAGTGTACCACCCACAAGGGGTGCCAGAACACCCTGTGGAAGGATCCTGTCTGACAGAAGCAGGTGTTTCCTATGCTCCAGGCATGCGCTGGAGCAAGACTCAAGGTAGCAAACAGATGTTGTGTACCTGCTTGGGCAACGGTGTCAGCTGTGAAGAGTCCGGTCAGTGTCTTTTATTCAAATGAGTCATTGTTCATTTAGACCGAATGGTTGTATCTCATTTTCTGATTGACTTTTGTGTATACAGAGAGCCAGTCTCAGGTGTATGGCGGGAGCTCAGGTGGCCAGCCGTGTGTTTTCCCTTTTGTGTTCATGGGGAAAACCTTTTACTCCTGCACGTCTGAGGGACGCAATGATGGGCAGCTCTGGTGCAGCACCTCGTCTGACTTTGAGAAAGACTACAAGTACTCCTTCTGTACCAGCAACATTGGTAAGTTCAAACGGAGTTTGTAAGATTTTATTTGTTGAAAGACTTCTTTTATGCTCGCTATGTATGGGTGAGTGTATTTTTTTTTTCAGAGTTAAAGTATGTTTTATAAAATATTTTTGCCAATTTATTATGAATGTTATCTATTTTAATCATTTTAATTTATTGATTTTGCATTCAATAGCTTTATTTGTAAAAATCAATGTTGAACACAGTTTGATATTTTTGTGGAAGCTGATACCTTTTTTCTTATTTTTATTTTTTTATAAATGATTCTTTCATACAGTAAATGTGACGCTGGACCCTAATCTTATGTTGAATAAGTAAACATATACAAGAACACTTATATTTTTTATGTCTTAAATCATTGGAATATTAAATAAATATCATGTTCCATGAAGAATTACTGATTAATAATGTGCATTGCTAAGAACTTAATTTGAACAAATTCAAAGGCGAATTTCTCAGTATTTCAAAAATTTTTTAAACCCCCAGATTCCAGATTTTGAGATTGTCTTGTATTGTCCTAACACCGTGTACATTAATGAAAAAACTTATTTGTATTCCGCTTTCAGATATTTTGTGAGTGCATACACACTACATCAATGGAAAGCTTGTTCAGCTTTTAGATTAAAAAAAAATATATATTAACTTATCACTAATTTTGTGGTCTAGGGTCACAAATATAAAGTTAAAAAAAGAACAGGACATAGTTGAAACATGCATACATTATCATTATAAATGTCTTTGCTCTCACTTTTGAACAGTTGAATTCATCCTTGCTAAATGAAAGTATTAATTGTCACAAACCATTAAATTTGTACCTTTGAGCTAGGCACTTCGCCCTAGGTTGATATTGGCTAATTGTTTCTGTCATAAAATTCTTCATAGTTAACTTTAGGTTGAAAGTACTGCTATTTTACACAATGTTAAATATATTCATTTTTAGTTATGGTCACAACCAGAGGAGGAAACTCCAATGGTGCCCTGTGCCAGTTCCCTTTCCTCTACAACGGCCGTAACTACACTGACTGCACTGCTGATGGCAGGAGAGATGGCATGAAATGGTGCGGCACGACTTATAACTTTGACAAAGAGCAGCGGTTTGGCTTCTGTCCAATGGCAGGTAAGTGCCAGCTTTACACTAGCAGTAAATGTTGGAGCCAGAGAGAGAGTTGCAGGGCAGGACTTGACTGAAGCTTGGCACATAGGAACTGGAAGACAGAGAATTATAATGTTTTGGAATCACTTTAGTCCTGTAACTATCCTGGATCTTAAAGAAACACTACACTTTTTTTGAAAATAGGCCCACTTTACAAGTCACCTAGAGTTAAAAAAAAAAAAAAGTTGAGTTTTATCATTTTTTTAATCCATTCAGCTGATCTCTGGGTCTGGCAGGAGCACTTTTAGCTTAGCATAAATCATTGAATCGGATTAGACCATTTGCATCTTAGATAATTTTCTTATTTAATCCTTGACTCTTCTGTAGTTGCATCCTGTACTTACGCAAGAATAAGAGTGTAGTTCATAGCCATATTGGCCTAGAAAATATAAATTTTTCATTTTCCTTCTGTCACAGTACATGAAGTAACTACAGAAGAGTCAAACTTTAAATAGGCAAATTATCAAAATGGTAAAACTCAACTGTTTACTAATAGGGGATTATAAAATGAGCCTATTTCCAATAAGAGTGTTCTTTTTAATAATGTGCTATCTGTAAAGCAATATCTGTATTAATCCAGTAACATTTAAAAAAAAAAAAAGTGGCAGTTTTTTTTGTTTAAGAATGCATGCTGCCCATGCTAGCAACTTTTTCCAAAAGTTTCTCATCCATACAAACATATCAGAAACTGTGTCATAAAGGCTCCCTAAGATACGACAGAGAGACTATAAAAATGTATTTCCCAAATTCTACTGATGCAATTGTTTTATTCGGAAAAAAATCTATATTTAGTTGGTCTATACCACTATATTTTGGTAGGTCTAGCATATACACTCAAAAAACTGATTACTGCTGCTTGTTCAAACTACCAGTTTAAAATGAGCTGAAACAGCACAATTCTTGTAATTTCTTTGTTTCATGTTCAGTCAACTTAAACTTGTAAACCATTAAATTAACTTAAGCATTTTGTGTTGGGACAACATGAAAGAATTGTGTCGGTCCAACTACCTGGTTAGGGGATTTGTAGTTCCCAGCATGCCTTGCGTGGGATTGAATTAAGAGATGGAAATATTGACAATAAAAGTAATCTTAGGTGTTTAACGTTAATAGAAAGACTTGTTAGAGTTTAATCTTCACTTTAGTTTGAAGATTTAGAAGATTTTCATGTAATGCTTTGAGTTTTAAGATTACCACCTTGCAGAATCATCCATGCTTTGGGTGTTGGCAGCTTAATTAGCAAAAATGCAGTTTGCTGCTTTGCTCAGTCAGGCAATCACTGGCCTAAAATTAGTTCTGCGATCAGTCTCAATCAACTGTATATGTAGCTCATGAAATGTGCTTAATGGCTCTTTTAGTTCATTTAGTTCACAAAGAGACTTTGAAATGTACGACACATAATAGACATACATGATATTATCAGACCGTTTGAGTTTGTTAAATAAAAATACAAATGTATTTAAACTTTTATTTGATAAAATCATGTTGTACTTTTTTTTTCTTATGAACAGACTTTTTTTGGTTCTAAACAAATTTATTGGATGGAAATCCTGCCCTCCAATTAAATTAAGTTTATCCAATGAGTTATTTTTTTCAGTGTATGCAGTTTCCATTCCTGTGTGGCCTAAAACACAAACATAACTTCACTAAACATTTGTTATATTCAGATTTCACAACGCATGAAAAAAACGTCATTTCAATATAGATAGTAGTATAAAATTTGGGGAAAAAATATACATTTTCCAATGTATCCAGATAAGAGTACACTGAAAAAAATGGTTTATTGCAAATTGTTGCAAACAATTTATTTAAGCTGAATTTAAACAAACAAATTAAGTTGAACATTACTAAATTGAATTAGTTTGTTTAAATTCAGCCGATATAAATTGTTTACAACCACTTACCTCAAAAAGATTTAGTAAATCCAATGAATATTTTTTTTTCAGTGTACTTGTAACCCAAAGTTGGTCCAGGCCACATGCTTTTCTTCACTAGAGTCATAATAGCAGACTGGATAAACGGAGTGTTGTTACATTTGTCTCCCGGCTTTTTCAATTACCTCATGGTCTGTATGGGAGGAGATTTTGGTAACACTTAAGATGAGGATGTTAACTGGATTAAACAAAAGATCACTCAACACCTATTCAGCCATATTTACATAAACACCTTCTGACTGCTTTGATGGGTGTCTCTGCCTCCAAGGTGCCAGTTAGAGCCAGGCGAACCATGGGGGGTTTATTATAAGTGCTGAGATCCAGTGATCTGACATAGATTGAAACCAGAGCTGCTCTTTGTGTTGCCCTGTAGTGTTTGTTTTGTAGGGGGCAGGGATTTCTGTCTCAACAGTGGAGCCATTATCATGCATCAACTGTGTTGTTTTAGTATAATAAGTAATAGAAGATTCTACTTGCTGTACTAAATGTGCACCACATGGGAAGGAACCTGACTTTACAGCTATTGTTTAAGCTCAGAGTTGTGATCGTCTGTGATAGCTGTGGCCCCTCAGCTGCGCGGGCCTGCAGACGGAGAGAGTTTGGCTTCAGACCAGAGTCTGGCTGGCAGTAAAGCCTATACATCTGGCTGATCTCCAGGGCAGCTGTGGAACTCCTCCGCTCTTAACCTTGGAGAGATTTTTCTCATTCTCATCCGCTTTTATTACACCAGATACGTCCAATCAGTGATTTCTCAGCTAAAACAATAAGGCTATTTTATAGGAACTGCCTTCAGCTTTATGGATCTGTTGTTATTAGAATTGAGTTGTGGCCCCAACTGACCTCCAAATGACTTAACCGATTAATTATGCGGAACTGTTTTGGTCATTAAAAACTCATTTAGCTGTATTCAGTCTCTTTGTACTGCTAAACTTTAAAATTAGTTTTTACTTAAAAACTGAAGATGTTATTTTTAGGCCTGTCATGAATATACATTTTGTGTTGATGATTAATTGTAGTTAATGTTATTTTGGTACTAGTCATTTTATGTAACATAAAAATAAGCCCTTGTGATTTATTATATATTATAATATAATATAAACTCACAAACCTTCCTAGCAGTTTTTTTTTCTTATATTCTTTACTCTCTGCCTTTTATCCTTTTTTTGGATGGCAAAATGTGAACATTTAAATTGCACGAGTATTGTGGTTATCTCAGATATAGTGGATTCAATAACCACAATCAGATGATTATTCAGTAGGCCTAGGCACTCCCTGTAGTTTCCTACAGCCACTTATCCACTGTCAGGCCACTGTGCGCCAGGGCTAACAACAGGCCATGACTGGGCCAATAGCCTCAAATCTAAAGTAGCAAGGCCATAATCAAGCTAAGTTTCCACTGTCAAATCAGTAACCTTTCATATGTCTTAAAATTGATGTTAGTTGGTATCCTGATATGTAAAATTGGGAATAAGCAGTATTGCTAACCCTCTTCTGACTCAAGTAAACTTTACCTTTGTTATTGGCCGGTCCTCAAGCCCCAGTTGGCCTGCTTTGGACCAAGGTGTTGGGTTGGCCAAAAAACTCCTGTTTGTTGGCTCAGAGGAAGCCCGAATGAGGCCCAATTAAGTGCCAGTGGAAATGTGGCTGGATTTGGCAGGCACTAACATGCTCACCTTTTGGCAATCTGACTGTTTATTCTTGTCTCTCAAAGCTTTGCATGTCCCCAAGGGCTTCCAAAAGAGATATGTACTCATTTCATTGAAACTATTTTGTTTAGCGTGACAGAAATCTGATTTATGGCAATATATGCAAATTACCCATGACATACAAGTTAATATTTGGATTTCACATATATAAAACATATATGATATATATGCAACATATATTTTAAAAAAATATAGCATAAATGGCCATTTACATATACATATTTGTGTAAACGGGTTGGGATTACAAATATGTATATGTTCATATATGTAAATGGTCATTTTTGAAATATTTTGAAATATATGTTGCATATATAACATCTGTTTTATATATATGAAATCCAAATATGAATTTGTATACCATATATGTAATTTGCATATATTGTTTCCATAGTTCAGATTTCTATATGGGTGCATGCAGTATCAAGGGTGGAATTAAATGGATTTGTGCTGTTTACTGATGTACATTAACAATGAATGATTGTTTTCCATCAGCCCACGAGGAGGTGTGTACCACCAATGAGGGAGTTATGTATCGTGTGGGGGATCAGTGGGACAGACGCCATGATGTCCTGGGTCACATGATGCGCTGTACGTGTGTGGGCAATGGCCGTGGAGAATGGAGCTGCATCGCCTACTCGCAACTCAAAGGTGAGATTTCTCTTTCGTTTTCACGAGTGATGAAGTTATAGGAAATGTCTCTCTATTGTAATAACGTACATCTGTTATTTCATCTTTCAGACCAGTGCATTGTGGACAATTTGCACTACGAAGTAAATCAGACTTTTACTAAAAGGCACGATGAAGGCTACACAATGAACTGCACCTGTTTTGGTCAAGGCCGTGGACGCTGGAAGTGTGATGCTATCGGTGAGCTGCCCACTTCAGTCATTTAATCAATTAGCAGGGAAGTGGGACATTTGTCTTTGTTTGCTTAAGTGAACTTTTCTTGAAACAATTAAAATGTCTTATCCTACAAATTGGAGCCTTAGGATCAGCAGTTTTTAGCCTTGTTCCCTATAAATGGCTGAGCTAATGATTGGATAATGACCGCGTTGCTCTGATTTCCATTTCCAGATCAGTGCCAGGAGCCGGAGACTAGAGTTTTCTATCAGATTGGAGAGTCCTGGGACAAACTCATTCAGGGAATCCACTACAGATGTTACTGCTATGGAAATGGCATCGGGGAGTTGAGCTGCGAGCCTCAGCATTCTATCTCTGGTGAGTAAACTGCATCTTTTCTAGAGATATTTTTACTTTATTTATATAGAAAACTGCAATGACAGTAGTTGACCATTGTGCTGTACAGAAATTGTATAATCAAAATTGGATAACAATTATCAAATAAAATCAAAGAAGTAAAAGAACGTACAATATATAATACATGAAATGTGTATAGAGAAATTTAAAAAAGCATGCTCGGACGACTCTTGCTAAGGCTTTTCTAAATGGTGAAGTTTCACTTTCCCCTTAAATAATGATTCTGTGTAGATTATCCTAATCCCTGTTCCATAATCTGGGGCCGACAATGTCAAAAGCCTCGTCTCCCTTTCACTTCAACCTTGATCTGGGAACCTTTAAAGTCTGCATAAAATCTAAATTTACATTGTTTATTTTGCTAGCTCACATTGTTATTCTTAAAATGCAAGTTAAATCACTGAATTATTTTTAGTTTTGTTTTGGTAATCTTTGATCAAAGTCTGACCGTTTGCTTCCGCCTTTGATGTGACGGTCCTTCTGTTGACGTCAACCTGAGGGGTTCCATAGCAACTGTATATCAATATACTTAACCACACCCCTTTTGCCATTAGTTTGCTATGAGAGAATGATGCACAAAAGAAAGCCCTGCCCCTAATCAATATTCTGTTTTAGTTGAAAGTACATCAACATGCTGAGATAAAAGTCTCAGCAACTTTCTATTTCATGCGGGCTTTAACAATTTCTGACTTGATGACATTAAACATCTAGCAGACAGGGATGAGTAAAAAAACTAATATATTAAATAAATCCAGAATCAAACAAAAAGTTATTTAGGGGTAATTGATGTGTCGGTGCTCTTTGGATAAGGGATTCATAAAGATAAAGATAAGTACAAGGCACTCAAAATAGGTGAAAAAGTTAAATTGCAATATATTAAAAAAAACAATAGCCATGTCAATAAAGGCTTTTCAAGTGCCTTGGACTTATGATTTTTTAAGTAATATATTACAATTTGAATCTTATACGCTTTAAAAATATAAAATGCAAAAATAACAACACATACTTTCACATTTACTTTCCTTATGGTAACTAGGTAACACATTTAGCTACTTTTTCAAAAAAAGTGACTTTAGATTGTAGTATATTACTTTTTTTCCCCAAACACTGCTAGAAGATATGTTAACAGTCACAAGTTCAGTTAAATAAGAAAGTGCCGGGCCATTTAAGACTTTAAATACAAAGAGTACAATTTTAGAGTCTACTTTTTTATTTACTTTTTACAATTTTGGAGTCTACTACTAATTTTTGAGCTGCGTTTTGGACTACTTGTAAGTGATTCATAGGATTGACCAGTTTTATGGGGCACATGTTGCTTCTCTTGTGAACACACACACATGTACACAGAGTATGTGGGTCACGCTGCTATAAGTAGTCTTGTGGGCATGGGTGGGGAGAGGTTTGGGAGTCAAAGGCTTCCAGATGTTTACCGAGAGCAAGAGCGCTGTTTGCTGTTTCTCCCAGGTGTTTTGCTGGAGTGCCGATTAGGGCTTGCTCTTCCTTGTGATCTTTTTCTTTTACAACTTTCAACAAATGCTCGACCTCTGGCAGCGTTTGAAATCAAGGATGTTGGTTTTAAGATGCACTCATCCACACCTTGATTTGGGTGGGCCTGTGCCTCGTGTTTGCCGTCTGTTCTTTTGAAGTTCTGTGGATGGAGAAAAAGCACACACCCAATCAACACAGCTGTCCCAGTCACCCCCTGTGGCCCTTTTAGCACTGTTTGTTTGTTGAGTTTCTTTTGTGATCAGAATTAGTTTGGATTTCAACCAAACCTGTTAATTTTTCTGCTCGCACAACATCTGTGAAGTCATTCAGCTATCATGTAGTTTCCATTGTTGGTCGCTTCAAGGAGAACCTGCAACTAGGGACGGACAGCATGATTGTAGAAATTGGTAGAGATGCTGCTATTTAATCTTTTCCAATGGTGATTATAATGAGGGTTATATGTTGCTCTATGCCGGGTTTGGTGTACATATAAATTAGATAAGTTAAGTTTAGTTATTGAATTGTTGAATAGAGAATAGATATATTGCTAAAAATAGATATACGTTATAAGTTATGAGGTTTCAAAAAGATTGATTTAAAAAAAAAAAAAAAAACTCATGCTCCCAATGCTGTTTTTATGGTATTTTAATCAAATAAATGCAGCAATCTTGTTAAATAGTATTATTGGCATAAAATATTTTTTTTCTTTGCAATTGTTTTAGTTCTTTCATGAGTCAAATGTTTCAAAGAACAGCATTTATATGGAATATTAAACATTTATTTGAGCACAGTTTTTCATTTTATTCATTTTTCATTTTATGATGAAACCAATGTTTGGTAAATAAAAGATTTAAAGGCATTGTTCACCTAAAAATTAACTCATTAAATCATTTAAATCCACCCTGGAGGCCAGTGAGTCTCTTTTGTGACAGTTTTGTGTGCAGCTGGGTCTTTACTCTTAGAATCACTTTCTCAGTTGACTCAATTGAGCCTTTTTGAATCTGTTGAGGCTCTATGCATCTGTTTGAATCTGTTTCAGCCTGTTTGAGTCATTTGTGTTTTGTATTAATTCACTTGAGTTTGTTTTAGTCAGATGAGGCTATATATGTTTGTTTGAGTCTAGTAGTCTATATAGAGTCTGTTTGAGTGTGTTCCAGTCTATATAGAGTCTGTTTGAGTGTGTTCCAGTCTACATAGTGTCTGTTTGAGTGTATTTGAATCATTTGAGTTTAGTTGAGTCTGAGTATTCGAGTCTATACAGAGTCTGTTTGAGTTTGTCTATTTAGATTCTGTTCTATTGAAGCTGCAACAAGTTTGAGAAAGTGAAGAATGAGTAAACTATGACAGAATTTTCAATTTTTAGGGGAACTGTTTTATCTGTTTAAATTCGTACTCACCCTAAAACCACCGAATGGCTGTTCATTTTTAAAAATCATGCTTTTTAAGATGTTTTTTTAAGATATTTAAAATCACTAATTAATCATCACAGTGCCCATCACTGATGACAAACAGTTTATTTTTCTTAATTCAATCCTTTTTAGCACAAAAGCAATACTGTGAAGTAAATGTATTTAAACACAACCACAAGATCTGACAAGGTCTGCATTAATAAAGTTTTCCCCTTTATTGAGAGCGGTTGTTGGGGTTAGAAGTGATCCCTTTGCTCAGAGAGTGGAAGCAACCCCAAAGCAATATCCTTCAGTAATGATGTCCAGCTGTGAGAAGGCTGGGAACAGTGGGGGTGAGAGGCTGGTGCAGGCTGGCGGAACGTAATGCAGACTAAGTGAACTTTAAGTGCTGTATACAGACTACCCCCATAGCAGTAATTGGGAGAAATGAGGACCATATTGAAATCAGAAGCAATTTGGGGATATTGCCATGTGAGGTTGGCTACATAACACTAAATGAAAATGAGTAGTTAAATGCAGAGTTGTGAAATATTTTGAGTAAATAATGGAGATTTACCACTTGGAAAACTTATTTATGGCAATATATGCAATCACATATGCAAGTTCGCGTTTGGATTTCACTTGTATAAAAATATGGCCTATATTTGCAACATATATTTAAAGGTATTGCCTTTTATGTATATTTTTCAACCATTTAAATTACAAATGTGTACATATGTTTTTATATATCCACTATAGTTATATATGTGTATGTAGTTCATATTTGGCTATGTATATAAGATTTCCATATGGGTAAAGTTGCTGAGGACTTCAGAATTGTTGTCATTTTTAAAGCAGTTACTTGTTGGATTTTAACGTTTAAAAGCCTGAGACCTTGGTGGTCCTCAGTAATGTCTCAGTGCTGTAACTGTGGTAAGAATCTCACAGGCTAGTGCTACGTTTCTCATTTCAGCGTTTTCCAAAATGAACAGAACACACTAACACTACAAAAAATTGTTTCCTCTTTTATAGAAATCCAAAGAACTTTAATGTATTTTTTTTAACCAGAAAATATATCAAATACTTTATACTGTATTTGTTATTTAGCATAGTAAGATATTCGCATGCTAATCTCTAAAGCTTAATTTTCACATCTCATAATTTACAAAAAAAAATGGGTGATCTTGGCTGTTATTATGATGTAATTTGTTTAATATCTTTTATTTCTTTCTATCAGGTGGTCATCGTCCAGTCCAGGTTCTTATTTCAGAAGCTGGAAACCAGCCCAACTCGCACCCCATCCAATGGAATGCGCCAGCTTCTGCTCACATCACACAGTACATACTTAAATGGAGGCCGGTAAGTTTCTTTTGTGACACTTTTGTGTGCAACTGGGTCTTTACTCTTAGAAGCAAATTCTCAGTTGACTCCATTGAACCTTTTTGAATCGGTTGCATCTGTTTGAATCATTTTAATCTGTTTCAGTCTGTTTGAGTCATTTGTGTTTTGTATTTGAGTTTGTGTCAGATGAGGCTATATTTGTTTATTTGAGTCTGGTAGCTTTTATAGAGTCTGTTTGAGTGTATTTAAGTCTATGTAGAGTCTGTTTGAGTTTAATTCTATTTAGATTCTGTTTGAGTATTTTTGAGTCATGTTAGTCTGTTTGAGTGTATTTGAGTCTGTATACTGGAGTCTTTTAGTCTTTTGAGTGTGTTTTTAGTCATGACTGTATGTGAGTCATATGAGTTTATGCAGAGTCTGTTTGAGTGTATTTGAATCATTTGAGTTTATGTAGTCTGTCTGATTGTATTTGAGTCTATATATGTAGTCTGTTTGAGTGTTTTTGAGCCTATATAGTGTGTTTGGGTGTAATTGAGTCATTTAAGTCTTTATACTGTAGAGTCTTTAAGTCTTTTGAGTTTGTTTTCAGTCATTTGAGTCTACATAGAGTCTGTCTGAGTGTATTTAAATCATTTGATTTTAGTTGAGTCTATTTGAGTGTATTTGAGTCTGATTGTGCCTTGTTAAATCCATCCATTCAGCTTGAGTCTAAAAAATATGTTTCTTAACAGAAAAACACCCTTATTCAATGGATGGAGGTCACTATTCCAGGCCATGTAAACTCTTACACCATTGCGGGACTGAAGCCGGGAGTCACCTACGAGGGTCAGCTCATCAGCATTCTGCGTTTTGGACGTAGAGAGACCACCCGCTTTGACTTCTCCACCGTACATGGCTCATGTAGGTCATCCGACTTTGGGTCTCATTAACTAAACATGTGTATGCATGTTTTAGTTATTATTCTTATCATGCAAGTTCATAAATGGGACTCACTATATCCAACATCTCCTCTCTAGTGGAGACCTCTGAGGGCGAGACCACCCAGCCTCCTCCGATGGTGGACACCTCTGAGTCTGTGACTGAGATCACCTCCAGCAGTTTCGTCATCTCCTGGGTGTCTGCGTCCGACACAGTGTCTGGTTTTAGGGTGGAATATGAGCTGAGTGAAGAGGGAGGCCAGCCCGGACAGCCCATGATTTTGGGTCAGTACCTCCACCTCAAGTCTGGTGTCATAAGTTTAGACTAGTAAACCTCATAATACTGATTTGTTAAAATTGGATGTGCCAATTTTCATAATACCTGTCAACTTGATAATCCGTTTCCAGACCTCCCTCATACCGCCACATCCGTAAACATCAGTGAACTTCTGCCAGGAAGGAAGTACACTGTGAATGTGTATGAAGTGACAGGAGAAGGAGAACCTAACCTCATCCTCACCACTTCCCAGACTACCGGTGAGCCTTTTCTCTCCTTCTTATCTTTTTCCCTCTTACAAAAATGGCTTGACATATTTCTGAATGTGAATTTCTGAAAGTGGATATATGTGGGTCTTCATATCAGACATTAGTTTTGATAGGATTATGAGAAGTGACCCTTAAAATACCTGTTTAAAAGGTTTAAAGTGGGCCAAAAAAATACACATTTTTAATTTTAAGATAATTTGTCGCCATGGATGTTTATCTTATATTTCCATCAAATCATGATGACAAGACAAATGTTTTAAAGTTGTAGTAATTTGTTCAATTTTTATGTAGTATACAGGGTATTTATAAGTGTATGTATGTATTTATTTATTTATTTATTTATTTATTTATTTATTTATTTATTTATT
>CAIGQV010000001.1:3413662-3453093 GCA_903798115.1 Danio jaintianensis
TCTTCTTCTTCTTCTTCTTCTTCTTCTTCTTCTTCTTCTTCTTCTTCCATTTGGGGTTGGTGTGCTACAAGAGATATAATAACAATAAAACATGCAGAAAATTACAAGCTTGCATAAAATCCCAATAAGAAGGCAGAAGTCACACCGCAATAACAAAACAAAAAAGAACAATAAATAAGCAAAATGTTTATTTATGTTTAATATAATATAAGTATATAAGAACGTCTGTTTTCAACGCTGAAATTCACCTCTTGGTAAACTTGTCCTGTTCCCACAGACATCACGGGCTACAGAGTGACCTGCACCCCTACCAAAGGTCAGCAGGGCAATTCACTGGAGGAGTTTGTAAAGGCTGGACAGAACTCGTGCACATTAGAGAACCTGAGTCCAGGAGTGGAGTACAATGTCAGCGTGTTTACTGTGAAGGACGACATGGAGAGTGTTCCTGTCTCCACAACTGTAACCCCAGGTATAACAGCTTCAAAAACCAAAATCACAACTATTATGTCAGTAACCAGACATAAAAAATCAATGAGTGTGTGTGTCAGTATAATTAATGAAATGCTTGCTTTTAATGTTTGTTGAGACGTTAAACACAGAAGGAATTAACAGAATGGTATGGCCAAAACTAAAATAAATTCTTGAGTATTTACTCCCAGTTCATCCAAGATGTATATGAAATGTTGCAGGGAAATGTTTCTAATCTAATGCAAGTGTCGAGGGCTCAGCATATGCCATTTTTGAAGGTCTTAAAGCAGCTTAGTTAAAAAATGGCTTCACAAACCCTTATTTTTTGGGCTTGTGTGGACTACTTGCCTAAGACTGTTTCTCATTGCCTCACAGCTGAACCAAGCCGACAAGTAGTTAAAAAATATCAGGGCTCTAAACTGAACCCATTTCAGTCACATTTGTTGCTGAAATATTATTCTATAGCTACTTTTCCACTGAGATGTACGGTTTGGCACTGCCCAGCTTGCTTTGTTTTGGTTTTGATTGGCTAGGTTTGCATTTCTACTGCCGTTTAGTACTGCTTAAAGTGGGTGGGATTATTGCTACATTTGTGCCACCTGTACTGCCATGATGTCATCGTAAACATGACATAAACAAACCAACCCAAGACAAGGAGGCAATGGATGCTGCCGATGTAATGGTGTTCTTTAACAGTGGCTGTTGCTAACGGTTTAAATATAGGGTTTGTTGTCTATTTAAATGTAGTTTGGGGTATCTTTTCACAAATCCAATGATGCAGATAGTGATTATTCTCTCTGACCTATCAGTGATTGTGTGGACGTCACATTTTGGTAACGTGAACAGCTCACCTGATACCTCACCAGTGTTGGTACTAAAAAAAGTGCTAGGTAAAGAAGGCAGTAGAAAACCCCCCAAAAGTGAGCCATATTGAACTGTGCTGTGGAAAAGCTTCAGGCGTACTGGTGAAGCTAATCAAAGCTTCTAAACCATTATGTAAATACAATTAGATTAAAAAAACTTCAGTGACCAAGTTAATTACTTTGAAGATGCCTTATTATTAATTATTTGAATTATTCGAAGATGACTATTAAAAATGGTCTACATTGAGTCTTGATCAGCTTCATTAGATGGAGAAAGAAATAAAAATCTGCAATATTTCCTTCTAAAATCTTAATCTCTCTTTTTTTTCATATATTCATATGTATTTATATCTTGGATAAACTGGGGGAAAGTAAATAATCAGGAATATTTTTTATGTTTGGGTGAACTTTTCATTTAATAAAAAATGAAATGCAGAATAATTGTTTCATTAATTAAGAAAAAATGTGAAATGATACAATGAGCCTGTGTTTCTTTTGTCATTGGTTAATGATAACCAGTCAATTTTGGATAACAGAACATAAGAACTAAACATCATTTCACATTTTTTGCCAGTTTCGGTCACAACTAAATAAGAGTTTGTGATAATGCTATATTCTATTATCACAAATTTCCAATTCTCAATCTCCATGGTTCAGTTTTCACAATATGAACCATGAAGGATCTGTTTTCTGGACAGATGACTTACCTCTGTCTCTCTGTGTCGTGTCTGTCTGTGTCGGGCCTCTGCCACCTTCTCTCCTCCAGATTTGCCCAAAATAACTGATCTCAGCTTTATCAATGTCACTGACTCCACAATTGGCCTAAGCTGGTGTCCTCTGAACTCCACCGCCGTTACCGGCTACCGCATCACAGTGCTGGCCGCTGGGGACAGTGTCCCAATCTATGTTCAATTGGTGGAGCCCACGACAGGCTTTTATACTGTTCACGGCCTGGAGCCAGGCATCGATTATGACATCACCGTCACCACAGTTACGGAAAATGGAGAGAGCGAACCCATCACAATCACCCAGCAAACAGGTAAGTGCGTGCGTGCGTGTATGTGTGTGTGTGTGTGTTTGACTATACTACGTCTGCATTAAATTTGGCATAAAACAGCACTTTATTTAGCCTTATTAGCAGTAGTTAGTCACTAGCTAAAACATTGTAGCTCCATAAATGTATTTTTTAGGGTATCATGGTTTGTACTTTTTATTACCTTTTGTGTTGTGATTACAGGAAAGTAAAACAAGACAGCCACAATTAAAATGCAGGATGCTCCCCATGACTTTTGTGCCAATTTTGGGCCTGTCCTGCAAAATGTCAGATAGGTGGATACCCTAATTTGTGGTTATTTGCAATTATTTGATAAAGAACTCTATTATAGCTTTGCAAATATATTTATTATCACTTTAAATAAGTTTGTGGCGTCTTTGCTGAATAAGAGTAATGTAGTAAAAAATCGTACTGATCCCAAACAGTAATGTATATTTTTAAAAGTAGCAGCAATTGGGTGTTAATGGTGAGTCAAAATGTCTTTTCCATCACTTTTAACAAGTTTAGTGGATCCTTGGCTTGCTGAATAAAAATATTGATATAAAAAAACTGTAGTATTTCAGTATATAAAAATGAGTTGGATGTTAATGAAAGGTCAACATTTAGCATTCTCCATGGATTAGATGAATGTAATGGCCTGTAGACTCGGATGTATGTGCAGTAAATCTGTTCCTTCATACATGTTAAACATTCCTGCTCTTTGTTGCCACAATATTTCATTGTTTAAGTACATATGGCAGCCATATCCCTGTTTGAAAGATGATTGAGGAAACACAAGCAGCTGTGTCTTGTTTCAGCACTTTATTTCTTTCCTTTCACTTTTTTTTTTTTAACTCCCTTTGCTTTCTCATTCTCTTTTGTGCTGGAGTAAACTGATGTCTGGAGCCACATGGCATCAGTCTGTGTGAAGTCTGCTTTTCACATAAACAGATTCTTGGTCAGACCTCTAAAGATGGTGCTCATTTTCTCACTCTTTCCTCCTCCGGTGGCTTTTAAACAAGCCGTAAAACTAAAGCTTAAGTCTGCTGACATCTTAACATTTCTGAAAGCATCAGAACTGCTGTAAAAATAAGTATAAAAGAAATACTTAAAGTAAACTTTTAAAATGATAAAATATCTATTAATATTAAAAAATAATACTAAACGTTAGTGTAAAATAAACTGAAAATACAAAAAACATCTAAATTTAATTTATTTATTAATTTATATTTTTTATAATTAAATCATTCATTTATACTATAAAAGTGTATATAAAAATACAATTATGCTAAAATAAAAATGTCAATCCAATATAAATCATTTTTTAAAATTTCAATTTAAAGGTTATGTACTTTTTTCCAGTCTCTTCCAGTGTCCCTGGCCTGTATCGCATAAACTATGATTAAATAAAATAATACAAATATCTTATGTAAAATAAACTGAAAATCTAAATCAAAAAATTAAATCTAAATAAATGAATAACGGGCGTCACGGTGGCGCAGTGGGTAGCATGTTCGCCTCACAGCAAGAAGGTCGCTGGTTCGAGCCTCGGCTGGGTCAGTTGCCGTTTCTGTGTGGAGTTTGCATGTTCTCCCCGTGTTCGCGTGGGTTTCCTCCGGGTGCTCCGGTTTCCCCCACAGTCCAAAAACATGTGGTATAGGTGAATTGGGTAGGCTAAATTGTCCGTAGTGTATGTGTGTGAATGAGTGTGTTTCCCAGTGATGGGTTGCAGCTGGAAGGGCATCCGCTGCGTAAAACATATGCTGGATAAGTTGGCGGTTCATTCCGCTGTGGCGACCCCAGATTAATAAAGGGACTAAGCCGAAAAGAAAATGAATGAATGAATAAATGAATAACAAGTATTATGAAAGAATAAATAAATAATACAATTACGAATCAATCAATATAAACTTTCAATATCAACTTTTAAATTGAAATGAGAATCTCAAATCTAAATGAGAAAAAATTTGAATCTTAAATATAAATCAATATAAATATAAAATGATGTACTTTTTCCCTGTCTCTCCCAGCTGTCCCGGCCCCATATGGCCTGTCATTTGGAGAAGTGACCGCAGACACTATGCTGGTGACCTGGAAACCCCCTCAGGTGCCCAAATCCTCAGATATTGATCAATACATCATCCGCTATCATCCAGTCGATGAAGATGACGACACCACTGAACACACTGTGGAAGGAAGCGAAAACTTTGTCGTCCTTCGCCGTACGTGGCATATAACAGAATTATACGGTCCTGTCTTTAGTATCTCTAATGAATGCACACTAAAAATGAGTCTCTTTGTGTGGTTTCTAGATCTTGTGCCCAACACTGAGTACCTGGTGAGTGTGATTTGTGTCTATGAAGGCAGAGAGGGATCACCTGCCATTGGTACCCAGAGAACTGGTAAGTTTGTTGGGGGAAACAGAAAAATTTGGGTTTTTGGATGGATGATGTTGACAGTACATTATATTCTGAGGGATATGATGACCAAACAGATTTTAGTTATTTACTTATTTATGTGTGAACATCTAGAGAACATCTCCATGCAAAACATTTAATTGTTAATATTTACATATCCGCACAAATACTTGTTTAAACATCTAGAATTGTTTTCTGAATATTAAGTTTAATCAATAATATTTTGTGTAAATGCACTAAAAATTATTTTTGTTGATTGTTCAAACTACTTATTTAAAATGAGTTGAAAAGACACAATTCTTAAGTTTTTTTTCTTTTCTTAATTGTTTTATGTTCAATCCACTCAAATTAAGTGCTTAGCAATGCACATTAATAATCAAAAATTGAGTTTTGATAAATTTACAGTAGGAAATTGACAAAGTCTTCATGGAGCAGGAATTTTTACTTAATATTTGATTTACTTTTGGATTTAAGATTTAAGATTGGATTTACTAAATTTGTTTTAAGGAAAGTGGTTGCAAACAATTTTGGGTGAATTTAAACAAACACGTTAAGTTGAACACTATTAAATTGAATTTGTTTAAATTCAGCCCATATAAATAGTTTGCAACCACTTACCTTAATAAATCCAATCAATTATATTTTCAGTGCAAGGTCACATTTATGGTTTTTAATGTATGAATATATTGGATGGAATTCCCTCAAGTATATATTTGAAAGTTCTTGCTATAAAAAAAAAAAAACAACAACACTTCTGCAAACCTGTTGTGTGGGTTGACTAACTTGTGCATTTTACTTTTCAGTTTTTGATGCCCCTGTCGGCCTTCAGTTCTCTGATGTGGGCACCAACTCCTTCACCATGCGCTGGCAGGCTCCTCGGGCCATCATCTCAGGATACCGTATCCGCTACCAGATGACCAGTGGTGGACGAGCAAAAGAGGAGAGACTGCCCCCCTCAAGGAGCCACTTCACCCTGACAGGCCTGACCCCGGAGACCGAGTACAGCATCAGTGTCTATGCTGTCAGCGGATCCAGAGACAGTCTGCCTCTGACTGGAACTCAGTCTACCAGTACGCTCTTACTTCTTCTTATCACTTTAGAACAGTGTTTCCCAACCCTGTTCCTGAAGGCACACCAACAGTACACATTTTCAACCTCTTCCTAATCAAACACACCTGCATCAACTCATCAGAACATTAGAACTCCAAAAGCTGAAGTTAATAGGTCAGATAAGGGAGACAACCAAAATATGTACTGTTGGTGTGGCTCCAGGAACAAGGTTTGGAAACACTGCTTTAGAACATATTGGTATTATCTGTGTCTTATCGCTGTTTTTCTGTTAGTCTCCGATGCCCCTACTGATCTGGAAGTGATCTCCTCAACGCCGACCAGCATCACCGTTCGCTGGGACGCCCCCTCTGTCACTGTGAGGTACTACAGGATTACACATGGAGAGTCGGGTATGTGATTTGGATCCTGTTGAAATAATGCTGTTATGGTTATTTCACTTGAAGCCTGTTTACACCAACACAAATGTTTAGCACAAAAGTCCCATTGTAATTCATATAAAGGCAGATGAGTAGAATGAGGGATGCAGATTTACTTACAGCCATCAAATTTTCTTAGAATAATAGCTAACGTTATGAACATTCTTCCAGCAACATTAATAGAACATTACATTTTTGTTTTATTATTTATTTATTGCTTAAAGGATGAGTGCTTATTAATCAACAATCTTTATGTAAGCCAGATTTATCATGATGATTTTCATATGTTTCAGATTTTAAAAATGGTGATCTAAAATGAAAAATGAAATAGTTTGACATGATTAACAAAGCAGAACTGTTTACAAATACTAAATACCCACTAAACCATATTAACAATGTCTAACATTTTTATTTAAATACAAAAGGTTTGATTTTAAGGATTCAAGTAGCCATTTTTGTATTTTACATTTTATGTTATTCGATAAACACCATAGTAGATTAAAGCAATTCTGGATTCCTTTTCTACTATTTACTGGCACTTAGAAAAATACTGTGTTTATGAGCTTCATCAAGGGGTATAGTTTTAACAGCAGTGGTTCTGTTGGTCAGCTTTATTTACAGCATGAGAGAAAAAAAAACAAAAAACATTAAAAACCCCTTTTGAAAGTAATCTGTGGCATTAAAATCATGCGAATGATCATTTGAGTCTTTTATCAATAAATATGATTATATGTGATGGTGTGAACAGGCTTTTACTCTAAACAAAATGTGCCATCGTTTTTGACTAATGTTTGGATTTAATGCTTAATCGTTTGGATTTTTCCAATCCAGGTGGTTCTGATGCTCCTCAGGAATTTATGGTTCCCGGCTCCCAGTCTACAGCCACTATTGAAGATCTACGTCCAGGCACTGATTACACCGTCACTGTTTACGCTGTAACCGGTAGAGGGGACAGCCCTGCATCCAGCACCCCCATCCATGTTAAACATAGAACCGGTAAACCATCTAATAATCTTTCTATCTTTTTTTTTCTATCCCCAATTAGGCTATTTTAGAAGTCTCCAACAAAAAGGTTTTTATTTGTCCAAAAAACACTTACATTTTCTTGGAATATGCTATTTAATTTCACGTCTTTTCTCAAGAGTTTCTGAAATAATTTGTTCACGAATCTGGTCTCTCTAAAACCCTCCTTTCACAGAGTCTACTCTGCTCTGGTTTAATGGTGTTGTGATTATTTTACAACTTACAACACACGTGTCTGAAACCAAATGGCCGTAATAATTTCGGAATATATAACAATGGCATTGGTTTTCACTGTATCGATTTGATACTAAGTCGTCATCTTTTGGAGGTGAAAATGAAATGTGATTGCATTCACAATGTGACATGTCAACAGCACACACCAAACTCTTCCACATCTTAACAACTACAGAAGTTTGAGAAGTCATTTTTTTCTGGGGAGCCAGTGATGACAATTGATTGGCATCATGCAAATTTGTTACACATCTATGTAGAAAGTAAGAGTATTATTATTGATGAGTCGCTTCAGACAGTTCATCTTTTTGGAAGACAAACGCTGGGTTTCAGTATTAAAGTGAAGCGGTTTCAGTATTAAAGTGAAGCGAATCTTTTCAAAGATGGCAAAAAAAATCCCAATTGTGAGTTATGTGCATTTCTATCAAGTTGCTAGAGTGGCTGTAAACAAGGCATGCATAATAGAGAAATAGTTGATTTGTCATGTTGGTGAAATGTTCACTACGTCACTGTTTATTCAGCAAATTCATTTGCATCTCCCATTATTTGCATTAACCCTTTTTCGCTCAAGTTCAAAACCAGTGCTGGCACATAGGGTTGAGGGGCCCTAGGTGAGATTAAAAAAAAAAAGCCAGAAAAGACTCATTTAAAAAAAGAAAGTATATAAGTATAACATATAGGGCTGCACGGTGGCACAGTGGGTAGCACGTTCGCCTCACAGCAAGAAGGTCGCTGGTTCGAGCCTCGGCTGGGTCAGTTGGCGTTTCTGTGTGGAGTTTGCATGTTCTCCCCGTGTTGGCGTGGGTTTCCTCCGGGTGCTCCGGTTTCCCCCACAAGTCCAAAGACTTGCAGTATAGGTGAATTGGGTAGGCTAAATTGTCCGTAGTGTATGTGTGTGAATGAGTGTGTATGGAT
Source organism: Danio jaintianensis (assembly GCA_903798115.1). Lineage (NCBI taxonomy): Eukaryota > Metazoa > Chordata > Actinopteri > Cypriniformes > Danionidae > Danio > Danio jaintianensis. The sequence goes on from CAIGQV010000001.1 coordinate 3,422,100, forward strand.
GTTTCCCAGTGATGGGTTGCAGCTGGAAGGGCATCTGCTGTGTAAAACATATGCTGGATAAGTTGGCGGTTCATTCCGCTGTGGCAAACCCAGATTAATAAAGGGATTAAGCCGAAAAGAAAATGAATGAATGAATGAATGAGTATGACATATACAAAAAAAACATGAAACTGTGAATGTGAGTGTGCAAAAATAGCGTTCGTGGAGCCCTTCAAGAAATGCGGGGCCCTACGCGACTGCCTATATTGCCTGTTGGACGGGCCGGCACTGTTCAAAACCACCTCAAGCAAGTGTAAAACATTATTTTGCTCATTTTTTGTATTCAAAATTTGACATCTCCATCACTCGTTTTTCATGCGGTACTTTAAAATGTGCATTACTTTAAGAATTTTTACATTCTCACACAGCTACATTTCACCCTACATGAAAGATAATTAAAAAAAAAAACATTTTTATGCTGGTGTGAAAGTAATGGGACAAAGTTTTAATGAACTTCTTCTCTTGAAACAGATATTGATTCACCGTCACAGATGGAGGTGACTGACGTGAAGGACAACACTATTACTGTACGCTGGACCCCAGCGGCCGGCCCCATCTCAAGATATAGAGTCACAGGAACTCCTCTTACTGGAGAAGGACCTGTGTTAAATGCAGAAATTGCTCCAGGTATACTTTATGGCTCTCGTATAAATGCTGTGTCGACTCCTATTTACATTTGAAATGGAGGTAATGCTAGGTGTGTTTTTTTATATGCAATTGCAGACCAGACTGAAATTACGTTCTCTGGCCTGATGCCTACAGTGGAGTACAGCATCAAGGTGTATGCTCTGGGTCAGGATGGAGAGAGCCTCCCTCTGGTTGAAAATGTAGTCACAAGTAGGTGTACAATTTGACAGAAAGAAAGTTAATTTATTCTTTAGGTGCATTTTGTGAATTGTCTGTTTTCATTAATTTAGTGTTATGTAACTAAAACTCGACCTCTTGTGAAAAGTTGTAGCAAAAATCATGTTGATGGATATAGGTAGGTTTATTTATATCACAGTCAACAAACTAACCATTATTTTTAAGTTAAAAATTATAAAGATGGTAACACAAATAGTAATGCTATAGTACACAGGGTTTGCACACAGGGTTTGGTTGCTGGAAATCCTTGATTTTAATTTTAATCTACAGTTTTCAAGGTTTGAAAAGTACTTTTGGTACTCTTAGTATTTAGGAAAAAATCCTTTAAACTGTTTAAAAATGTAATTGTGTTACTTTTGAAGATAATTTTTTAAAACTATTCAAATAAAATAAATTGTTTTGTTTTTGCATAAAATGAAACTCTGGAGTCTGTGCATGTGCCCGTAGTGTGATCTGCCTTTTTTTCCCTTTTTTTTAATCTGTCCCCTTTGAAATTAAAATAAATATAAGTAGCAAATAACTGACATTAAAGATAAATGACATGAATTCAGTGTTTGGTTTGGGGCAAACATTCCATCAAAATTGTTTCATAGAACACTACTATAGTATGCAATTCTATAAAAAATTGCAGCTCACTGTAAAAAAAAAAAAAAAAAAGTTGACTAAACTTAAAATTGTAAGGCAACGTGCTGCGGAGCTTTTTTTGTGTTGACTCAACTTTTAACCCAAGTACTGCACTTGACTTGATTTAAATTGAGTTCTGCAGCAAGTTGCCTTACAATTTTAAGTTGAGTCAACTTTTTTTACAGTGCTGATATAACGTGATGACGTAAATATGTACTTTGCTACATTACTGGAAAAGTGCTGCAAAATTTCGAAAGTACACCTGGAAAGTGCTTGAAAAGTGCTTAAATTTGACTTTGGAAAAGGTATAAGAACCTTGTATACACAAAAAATGACATTTGATGTTTGTTCAAACTACTTATTTAAAATTAGTTAAAACAACACAATTGTTGAGGTTTTTTTGGGACAACTTAATTGTTTTATGTTCAATCAACTTAAATTTGTAAAAACTAATAAGTTAACTTAAATCCTTCACGTTGTCCCAATGCAAATCGATTGTGAGGAACCCAGCATTTTTTACAGTGTAGTATATATTAATGTTTAAAAAAAATTCTATGGCAGATTTTTGTAACATTCCTTTTTTCGAATTTCCTGAAAAACCACCTCATATGAGTGTAAAAACATTTTTGTGTTTGTGCAAAATTGACACATTTCCATTAGTAGGTTAATAGAAACATGCCTTTTATTTGTAAATAATCTAAAATAAAGTACTCTCACTGCAAACGATTGGATTCATAGTTTCAAATGTTTCTTTCTCTAGCGGTGGACAAACCCAAGGATCTGTCCTTCACTGACGTGGAATCCAGCACCATGCGCATCTCCTGGGACAGTCCCGATGGTGTTGTCTCCTCTTATAGAGTGTTGTACTACAGTCCAGAGGAGGGGGAGAGAGAACTGTTCCCTGCCCCGCATGGAGATGACGAGTCTGCAGTGCTTCATGGTCTCAGACCCGGCACCGAATACACTGTTAAAGTAATCGCACTGCATGACCGAACACCCAGCACTCCACTGGTCGGCACTCAGACAACAGGTATTACATTCAACAACTGCACTATTTAAAATCACAACCAACTATAACAATTAAAGAAGTGTATACTAATAATAAAAAATGTGTAAGGTTATATTTTTAATCAAATAGTATGCAGTAAATAAATATATTTAGTGTTGATTTATTTTTATTTGTTCAGTCTGTACTTTTGTACAATTTTTGTACTATACTTCATATATTAATGATCCCTAAAATATAATATATTATTGTATTTAAACAATAAATAAATAATGCAATGATGAAACCTTTAGAACATGTAGAAATAAGAATATTATATAGATGACCTTCATGATGTTTGTTTAGGAAGGATGCATGAAATTGATCAAAAGTAACAATAAATACAAGCCTTTATATTTCGAAACATAAACGTATTCAAATACATGCTGTTCTTTATAACAAATTTTTCAGATAAATAAAGCAATTGCATTTAATACTTATAATAATCAGAAATGCTTATTATGATTTACAAACGATCATGTGACTAAATATTGGCGTGCTGATGCTGAAAAATCAGTTTTGTCATCACAAGAATAAATTACAATTTTACATGTGTTTTAATAGAAAATATATAGTTATTTTAAAATATAATAATAATTCATAGTCTTACTGTTGGTACTGCATTTTTCTTGTCACAAAATTTTGTCATCTTGGTAATCATAAAAGACTTCTGACCCCAAGCATGTGAACGGTAACATAGCCATCTAGCAATTAGCCTAGCAAATGCATATTGTAGCAACATGCTAAACACAACTAAGATCACTTTTCGTATCACATATCAAAACCCTTGCATTTGCAGCAATTACATCACCACAGTATTGTAGAATTGTGTTTTACTTGGGGAAAACATCACTCACATATTCCTAACAAAATGTAAAAATCTGATAATATCATTGATGTTTCTTCAAAATTTTCTTTTCTGCCTGCAGGTATTCCTGGACCCACGAGTCTGAAGTTTTCCCAGGTGGGCCCAACATCCTTCACAGTCTCCTGGTCTTCATCTGATGCCAGGTTGACAGGTTATCGTGTGGCCATTTCACCCAAGAGCAAAAGCGGCCCTACTAAAGAGGAAAACATCACCCCTGACTCCACTGAGTTCCACGCCACTGGACTCATGGTGAGGAACTATTTTGACCTCTAAAAACTTTAACCTCAATAATTTGCTATGTATGACCCTGTTTACAGCTAGTATTAAGGTGCAATTTTATTGATCCGATCACAGTGGACGATGTTAAATACAGGGGTCTGAAAGGTTTTGAGCAGTGTAAATTTGGTTGAATGCCTCGAAACAGGCATAAAAGACCAGCTGCTCTCCACCTACTGACCTCATTTTTGAATATGAGACAAGTTTTTCTAGATAGGATTTATGCTAAATGATTTATGCTAAGCTAACCTAAAAGTGCTCCCGCCAGACCTGGAGATCAGCTGAATGGATTCAAAAATGGTAAAACTATTTGGTTATGGTAAAACTATTCAACTTTAGGGGAGTTCTAAAACTTGTACTCCTTTAACACATTTTGTTGATTAATAGCTTGCAGCTTGTTCTCATGATTAGAGTATTAATAGACTGTTACTGTAGGTTAGTTTCTGCTTGTAGTTGCAAGGTAGGCTTGAAATTGCAGTGTAACTTATTGTCAAAAAAATGTGCAAAAGGGGAAATAAAGTGATACAGCAAAAGCTGTTTGTGTCACATGTTTTTGTTTTGGTCACTTTTTTGTAAACACAACCTAATAGAAGGTTTAAACAAAGCTTTATAGACATAGAGTAGAATTAGCTGCTTCCATCTTTGGCCTATTTATGTCACTCTGTTTAAAACTAGCCTAACATTAATTGCAATTATTGTCAGCATGAAACTTTTGTGATTAGTCTTTTCTTTTCTATTGAAATATTTCCAAGTGAAGTCCTTGTCAAATAAAAAGTAGTTTGTCCATCTAGACTTGGTTTGGATGATTGTGGTTTGCTATTGGTGGAACGCCCTCACGTCCATAAACACGTAATCAGAGAAAATATGGGATATCAGTGAATAGGGAAGGAAAGTTATTTTGATCAAAAGTAGAAAAGTCACTAGATTTTTATAAAAAAAAAAATACTGTACTGATTAATACTGTATAATAAATATTGCAATACTCATAAAATGTAAATCATATTTGCAATTTGAACAAAAAACAAACGACACTGAGATCAAGTATTTACCACTATTGAAACAGCTGTTCCTCAAGTTTTAAGGCATTTACTCTTGATTTTTACTGTGGTTGCTTTCTGACTACCAGTAACCCACAATGTTAAGCTCCATCAGACAAACCTCACACTATACGTCTACCTTGTCATTTTGGTCAGTGTGCAGATCAAAGATTAAAGCCTGTGCCAGATTGTTTCAGAAAATTATATGGTATTCTATGAAGCACATTTTCAAGGATTTTCTTCATGTTTTTTTTTTTTTCCTCTCTCTTCTGTATGTGTGTTTATAGCCTGGCACTGATTACGAAGTGGAGGTTTATGGTGTGAAGAACTCTCTAACCAGCCCTCGTGTCAAAGGAGAAGTCACAACACCTGACAGTAAGCCACCTTCTCTAAACCTGAAACTCTGAATCTAACCCGCATTCTCCACCACATTTCGGCTATTTCTGGTCATAAATCAATTTAGATGTCATTTCTCCAGATATCAGTCCACCTCGACGTGTCCGTATATCCAATGTGAAGGACTCCTCCATCACTCTGACCTGGCGCTCAAAGACTGAGGCCATTTCTGGATTTTTGGTGGAAGCAACTCCCACCATGGGCGGCCATAATCCAATCCAGAGGACTATTGAACCTGATTCACGGACCTACACAATTGCTGGTACAGCATCACATGGTTATATTAACTTGTATTAAAGACTATATCATATTAATTGGGGGAAATGATGCATAATTCTGTGTCCTACAGGTCTGGAGCCAGGAACCAATTATAAGATCAATATCTATACTCTGAATGGAAACTCTCGTAGTGAGCCTTTCACCCTTACAGCTACCACAGGTACATATAATATAACATAACATAATATAATAGAATGTGATATGATATAATGTGATGTGATGAGATATAATGTGATACGATATAATGTAATATAATAGAATGTGAGATAGTATAATATGGTATATGATGTGCTATAATATAATGTAATCTGATATAACATGGTGTAATGTAATATAATATAATATAATGTATTTTCATGTATTGTAGTATAATAATATACTAACATTTTTTTCCTCCAGCAAAACCAGTTATAAGCCCACCTACAAACCTCCATTTTACCTCTTTGGCTTCTACTTCGATCTCCTTCACCTGGGAGCCTCCACGCAGCACTATCACTGGATATTATGTGACCTATGAGGAGGCTGGAGGCATTCCCAAAGAGCTGACCCCTCGACCCCAGGCTGCCTGGACCTTCGCTTCCATCTCTGGTACTGCTGTTTCACAGTTTATGGATTTCAGATTGTTCTGCCTTTATTTATAGTGGGATTTCTTAGATGGCTATCAAATGCATTTTGTTTTTAAGCAACATCTTTTGTGATTTACACATGTAGGGTTGAAACCAGGCACTGAGTACATTATCAAGATTGTTGCATTAAATGGTGCTCAGAGAAGCACGCCACTGATTGGAAAGGCAAGAACTCGTAAGTACTATTTATTTCTCTTTTTATCACACTATTGTAAAACAGATTTTGAATGTAGAAAATACTTTTTTTTTTATAAACAAGGCTATATTAATTTAATCAGAATACAGTAAAACACTGAATTATTATTTTTTTATATAACAAACATTTTATATTTGGTTTGTTAAAATTGCACTTATTCCTCTAATGCAAAGCTGATTTACTCCATTTTAGCTCTGCTTGATCCTTCAGAAATCATTTAAATTTGCTGCTTAAGAAACCAGTTATTATTACTAACATTATTATTGTTTGTTGTGCTGCTATTTGTGTGGTTTATGAAACATTTTTTGCAGGATTTCTCACTGAGTAGAAACTTAGAAAAAATATATATTATAAATGTTTCTACTGATACTTTTATTCAATTTAATGCCTCCTTGCTGAATTAAAAAAGGGATAGTTCACCCAAAATGAAAATTAACTCATTCTCAGGTGGTCCAAAACTGTTATGAATTAAATTTTTTCTCTGTTAAACAAAAACGACACAATGAAAGTCATTAGCTAACAGTTTTTAACATTTATTATCATAATTTTTTGGATCAAGTAAAAAAATAAAAAGCAATTACCATATATCACAAAGCAAAGATGGTGCTCTTATTTTGAAATCAATCTTTAACGCTAAAGCATTTTGATTTATTTTATTTTGAAGAAAATAAATGCAAGGCTGATCTAAGCGAAGCACAATAAATTAAACAGAAAACACAACACAAAAATGAAAATTCTGTCATTAATCACTTATCTTCCAGTTCTGTGAGGAACACGAAAGAATACATTTCTCAAATGCTTGGTGAACAAACAGTTGCTGGCCCACATCGAATTCCATAGTATAAGTCAATAAAGATCATTAACTGTTTGGTCACCAGAAGTCTGAAATATTTATTTTATGTTCAGCAGATAAAAACAACAGTTTGTTTAGGGTGGTTTAACAAAGTAAATTTAAATTTTTAGGTGAATTATCCCTTTAAATGCTCCCTCTTCTGGGTAAACTATGCTATTGCATTATTTAATTGCTTCCATCACAATTCTCCTTCTAGAACTAGAAATTGAGCAGCTTCCCCCTCAGCTCCCCAACCCCAGCCGACCCCATCTCGAAATCCTGGATGTGCCCGAGGATAATGACAACTTCAACAACCACGTACATATGCTGGGGGCAAACAGACACAACACACTGGGGCAGCAGGGCCAACACATCTACACCGAATATCAGAGCTTTAACCTGGGCAACAACGGCCAGCAGCCTCATCATCCAAACCACGGCGAGCCGCTGGTCTACATCCCTCTGCCAGGAGCTGATGGCCAGAGAGTGCCTGTGGTGAAGGTGAACGAGGGCCCAGAAGTTGGTTTCCCCTTTGGCGGCCTTTTCAATGAGACAAACCTGCCCCAGGAGTCTCAGACTCAGACCACGATCATATGGCAGCCTGTGCCGCACACATCCGAGTATGTGGTGTCGTGCAGCCCCATTACTGAGATTAATGAGAAGAGCTTCCAGGTGAGTCAATGGACAATGACTACCCTGTCCCTGATATCAAACTTTTTAAAGCAAAGAAATAGTAAAAAAGATACTACAAAAGTCATTAGCTAACATTTATTATCAAAAAAAATTTTATAATTTGAAAAAAAATCAATTACTATATATCACAAAGCAAAGATGGTGCTCTTATTTTGAAATCAATCTTTAAAGCTACAGCATTTTGATATATTTTATTTTGAAGGAAATAAATGCAAGGCTGACCTAAGCGAAGCACAATCAATAAAAAAAAAAAAATAATAAAAATCATTAGAACATTAGTACATATGAAAAGTTCAGATGCAAGAACCTTTAAATGCCATCTAAAATTTTCTTCTAAAATGAGCATTTTTCTCAGCCTTCTATGTTTGCGATCAGTTATTTCACTTTAAAGGGAATAAAAAGAACCTATTCTTTGCTGTCGAAGAGAAATAACTGAACCTGCGCACAGGAGCCTGAGAAAAATGCTAATTTTAGAAGAAAATTTCAGATGGCACTTAGGAGGTTTTTGGATCTGAACTCTTCATATATAGCGTCTACTGTATGCTGGCTGCATCTGAAATCTCCTACTACTTGTATATAGTAGGTACTACATTTGAATTGAATTTACCACGTTTATATCGTTTGAAAAGTATCGTTATCATATCATTAGAAAAGCATGTTCTATATAGTATGAACATGAGTAGTATGAATGGAATTCGGACTTTCTACATCCACTATTTGTCATTATCACATGACCTACTTGCTTGCGTCAGTTGCAACTCTCAATTATTAATTATCTCGCGTTGCATCATGCGATAATGTATCATCCATTGGATGCGCACTACAAATTCTTGCCAGAAGTAGTAGATCATTCGGGTACTTCTCGCCAACTGTTTTTTTGAGTACTATGAATTTGAATATACTACTCTGCTTGCATACTGTTTTTCACGTAATCTATTGTAGGGAAGTATGCGATTTTGGACGCAGCCACTGTATATGGATGAACGGATGGACGTTGCAGGGGACATATATATATATTACACACATAACCATAGAAAAAAATAAGACCATGATTTATAATAATATTGTGTACAAGGATTTATAGTAAACTACTAATGTCATTTCTTTCAAATAAAAATGTTTGTTCATTTTTAGACAACACCATATAATTATTTTAACTTTTGAAGAGTTAAGAAATCAATATTTTCAATCACACACACACAAAAATGACAACAAAAAATAGCTCTTAATGACAATATTCATCCAAATGCATTTTTTTGGGAAATCTAGGTCTTGTACACATTTTTTCATGTTTTGTTCATAGTATTGCATGATCAGTCATCATTATTAGATGGTCACCTCTTAACCTATCCATTCTCTGTCCTTCAGATGCGTCTGCCTGGTACGTCTACAAGCGCTACCCTGATTGGCCTTACCTCTGGTGCCTCCTATAATGTTCTTGTGGAGTCTGTCAATGGAGACCAAAAACAGAAAGTCCTGGAAGATGTTGTGACTGTAGGAAATAGTGGTAAATCCCCCTCCCAAAATAGTTTAACACGTTTCAGTAGTTTACATGCATGTTTCTGACCCCTCATATGCTTTAGTTCCAGGAGCGGGAGTGATTCCCACAGGCAGGGATGTGTGTTTTGATTCATTCACCGCCACCTATCATGAGGTTAACGCAGAGTGGGAGCGCATGTCCGAGACGGGCTTTAAACTCTGGTGCAAGTGCCTGGGCCTCGGCAGTGGTCATTTCAGATGTGATTCATCCAGTGAGTGAATGAGCAGTGACGCTATATGCTAAACACAACACCTCGCGCTAGCATGGGCAACTGTTTGACAATTAAGGCTGTGTCTACATTAATCTGGATATATTTAAAAACATTTTGTTTTGGTTTTAGTTTGGTGACTGCTTTCTTGTTTGGTCTAATTTACACAAAACTGTTCTCAACTAAAAACCGAAAATATTTTATGCATTTTTTTTCCATTCATTTACACCTACCATTTGGGAGGTTGAAAATTTACATCTACCATTTGGAATGTTGAAAATGCACATTTTTAAAAAAGTTAGAAAATTGCAAGTTTTGAAAACAACCCTGTTATTAGCAGTGTTTCCATCACCCTATGTTAATGCGCATTTTGAAGTACTGTATCAAAATGTGGAAATACCAAATTTCAAGTAAAAATCCCTTAATTCGCAAAAAATATGCTTGCTTTGGGTGGTTTTAGGCTTGTGTAAAAAAGGATTAATGTGAATAATGGGAGATGGAAAAACATTTGCCGAATAAACTCTGGTATAGCAAACATGTTACCAATACTACAAACTAATATTACAAACCAAGCTAATTCGGATTTGGGATGCTTTTTTTTTGTGTGTGAAATTTGAAAAGATTTGCTTCACGTTAGGATGGAAATCTAGCTATTGTCTTTGTGTAAACTACAAAACCAAATGTTCTAGAAATGGTGTCATCATTTTTGCAGATCTGTGTATATATGCAGACATTTTTTAAAATGCAGTGGAACACAAAAATGTACACTTTTTTTATGCGTCAAGACTGAAAAAGTAAAATAAAGCATAATTTCACAAAAACTGATAGCTTTGAGTAAAATGACTAGACATTTATTCATTTTCCAACATCTTGATATTATGTTTTTGAATGTATCCACTTGGAAGAGCATCTTCCAAATTGTATCGCAGGACAAAAATCCCATTTCTATGTATACAGAAGTCTAAAAAAAGATTGATTTTTCAAATGGATCCAAAATGGTGTAAATGTAGCCTAAAGCAATGTTTAAAACTAAAAGTAATTTGGAGCTCAGACTCCCTATTGTTGCCCATTCTAGCTATTCTTGACATGTTTGTAGAGGTTATTAAACATGACATCCAGAGATGAGGTGCCTCATGTCACAGATTTATATTGTCAGCCTTTAACCAGACAATATTAAACTCTGAGGCCAGCTTATAATGCACTATAACCACTGTATGAATGTGTGTGATGGATGAACTCACTGGAAACTCTGAAAAGTCACATCTCATAGTTTACATGCTAACCAACACTTATCTCATAATCTGTAGAATGGTGCCATGACAGTGGCCACAACTACCGAATCGGTGAGAAATGGGACCGGCGTGCTGAGAACGGCCACATGATGAGCTGTACCTGTCTGGGTAATGGAAAAGGAGAGTTTAAGTGTGAACCTCGTAAGTGTACTTTATCACACAGTTGTGTCTAAGCAGATTTGAACATCAATTGAATGCTGACGTTCATTGTCTGCTTTAGATGAATCCACCTGTTATGACGAGGGGAAGTTGTATCAGGTGGGCAACCAGTGGCAAAAGGAGTATCTCGGAGCCATTTGCACATGTACCTGCTACGGAGGACAACAGGTAGCACTGGATTTCAAGTGTTGTTTATATATCAGTGTGTTTGTAGTTTCTGCATTGCGTATGCATATTTATAATCATGCTGTCTGTGTAGGGCTGGCGCTGTGAGAACTGTCGTCGTCCCGGTGCCGAAGTTGATGCAGACCTCATTCAGCCTCCAGTGCGCACTGATGCTTTTGACCGATACAGGGAGAACGCTCTACGCAAACTGGTTGGTCTTTTTTAAAATTGTTTAATGAATTACATTTTTTAAGATTTGGGGAAAATGAATAGAAGAGTTAGATTAATCTTTGATGAAAGTCATTCATTCATTCATTCATTTTCTTTTCGGCTTAGTCCCTTTATTAATCTGGGGTCGCCACAGCGGAATGAACCGCCAACTTATCCAGCATATGTTTTACGCAGCGGATGCCCTTCCAGCTGCAACCCATCACTGGGAAACATTTATACACACTCATTCACACACATACACTACGGACAACTTTAGCTTACCCAATTCACCTATACCGCATGTCTTTGGACTTGTGGGGGAAACCGGAGCACCCGGAGGAAACCCACGCGAACACGGGGAGAACATGCAAACTCCACTCAGAAATGCCAACTGACCCAGCCGAGGCTCGAACCAGCGACCTTCTTGCTGTGAGGCGAACGTGCTACCCACTGCGCCACCGCGTCGCCCCTTGATGAAAGTCATTTAAAATAAAAATACAATTGTGCATTATTAAAAGAGCAAAAATGTATGTGCGCCAACAAATATAGAGCTAGTTTTTACATTTGTATTAGATCAGCCAGTAAGCTGTTAGCCACAATATCGTTGTTGGGAAATCATGTTTATGTGATTAAGGCAGAATATACTTTAAATCTTGCAACAAAATCATGTGAATCCTTTAAAATCATTTGGATGTTTTATAGCAGTGGTAGAATAATGTTTAACAATATGAATTCTGCAGTTGTGGCTACCAGATAGAGTGTGTTCTCGCTGCAGCTTGTAGCACGATGATGTACTGGATCAGGTCCAATACATAGTGGACGTGCATGCATGAGCATTTTTTGCTAGAAACAAGAATTACTTATAGCATAGACTGACATCCGCTGTTAACCCAATCCTAAACCAAATCCTCGGTTATTAACGTCTACACCAACCCTAAACCCAATAGGCATAGTAGCATAGGCATTACAGTGTCCACTACATATTGGACAGAACAGTGAATCAAAATGTACAATGTTCATTTTGTTAGCAAACATTGTTATTTTTTAGGAGAACAATTAATCCGTGAGAGTTAATCCACTGAAAAATCCACTGTTTTGGTAATCTTCAAACAAAGTCTGACCATTTGTTTTCATGTTTGGAGTGGCGGCCCTTTTACTGTTAGTTTTCTGTGAGGGAATGATGCATGTGCAAAAAGAAAGCCCCACTCCATACTCAATAGTAAAGTTACCTAAATCAACATACTGAAATAAAAGTCTCAGCAACTTAGTTCACACAGACTTTAAGGGGCACGTCACATGTTGTTTTTATAGCCTAGGTGGAGTTAGCCAAAAGCTAACTGTGAAAAAACTTTCGAATATAAAACCAACACCAACTAGCTGTCATGTGATGATATTTGTTGAATATAGTGTAGTGTAACACAGGTTATTTTACCTGTACAGATTTTTACTTTTTTTTTTTTTCCCTAAAACAAATACAATTTTTACTTTTCCCCACAGAACATCCAGTGTCCCATTGAGTGCCTGAGACCAGACCTGTTAGCAGATGCCCAGAACCCTCACGATTAAACATGCGTTTGAGTTTTGCCCAATACTGGAGAGGACACGGCCCACAGAGACTGTATCTAGCGGCATCAGTGCCTCTTCATCCTTATCTTCATTCACACTGCAAACTCTGTCCTGCTGCTTCCACCTGTGACATCACGCCCAGAGATCTCTTCTGATTGGCTGAGTCTGCTGCCATTCTCTCTCTCTCTCTCTGCATATGGACGGAAGGACACCATCCATCTATAGCGAGATTCCACTGACTTGAAGCTTGGCTTTTGACATCATTTTCAAATTGTCTGGAAACTCGAGCATCAGTGGAACATAAGCAGAGAATCCACAAATCTTGCCTTTGTGTTTTTCAGTATTATTGCCTGTTATATGATTGTTTTTTTTTTATGATTTGTGATTTTTATTTTAAATGTATTTTTGTCAGTGATCAATGAGAATCACAGTGTCAAATGTTCATTGGTGTTCTTTTCTAAAACAAGCACTGTCTTACAATGAAAACCTTTGTGCCTTGTAGGCATCCTTTTTTATGATGTAATAATATTGTCCCCTCCCTAATCTGGTTGAAATCTGTGGCCTTTGTGTCCGTCAGGAAGCAAAGGAAAGCACTGTGTTAATGAAGTGAACTTTTTTTTATTTTATTTTATTTTATTTTATTTATCCCTTTTATGTAATGCGTTTGGATGGAATGCAAATTATGGGTGTATACTGTTTTTATGTTTGTGTTTTAGGTGCCAAAGTCTTAACTACTGTGGACAAAAATACTTTTTAATAAAACTTTTTTTTTTTACAATGTTTGATCTGAAGCTTATTTCTATACAAGAAAAAAAAAAAACATACTTTCTTGGTTTCATTGTTTGAATTATCATTACGTGACGTAATCTGTCCAACAGCAACATAATGGAAGGTGAAAACCGTTATCAGAGCTGTTTTTGTTGACTGTCGTTGGCTTTGTGATAACAGAGATGGAAAGATACATACATTATGAAATCCAGTCAAATTACACCCATGCCACTGTAGTTCTTATTGTACTGGGTTAAACCCATGGTTAGAAACATTGAGAATGAAAAAGCTCAAAGACTTGACAGAACCAGCTGAGGAGGAGCCAAGAAGCTGGATGGAACTGACAGAAGACAACAGATTATGGTTTTGGACAACAAATACAGCTTTTAATGCACAGAGGAACCACAACGAGATCCTGAGGCCCATTGTTTTGCCATTTATCCATGAACATCACCTCATGCAGCATGTTGCAATTTCTGGAAGATGAAAACATCTGTTCATGCATGGCCAGCATACTTACTGGAGATGTCACTCATTGAGTATGTTTGGGATGATCTGGAACTTTGCACAGCCATTGAAGAGGTGTGGACCAACATTCCACAGGCCACAATCAACCTTATCAACATTATGTAAAGGAGCTATAAGGTTCCTCTTCCATAACCCCTTTGGTAACAATATTTTAGAGAAATCATCCTTTTGTGTACATAAAAACAGTTTGAGATCTTTGAATTCATCTCATGAAAATTGGTAGAAAAACAAAGTTTTTCATTTAGATTTTTATTGAGCGTAGATCTGTTATGGGTGTTTGATTAAGGAATCTGTAGAAGTACAATTTCTGCCATGAAACTCTTTGCGTGCGCAGGCTGGTAGGTCACCAAATCTGCATCATTAACTATATGGAGCAAGAGATTGGTTGCTGTCATCTCGGTAGCCAATGAGCTTGCTTCTCATCAATTAAAATGCTTTGTGTCATTCTATGCTGTATGCTGCAGCACGTTTTCGGAGACCCAGCTCCACCTGTGTTTAATTCTGCTACAGGGGTTACATATATATATTGTGTTTGCAGCAGCAGCATGTTATATTCTCAGACGGCATGTCTGTGAATATACTGGCAGTAGCAGGTCTCTTTACTTGCTCTGCCATAATAATCAAAGCAGCAGCAGCTTAGTAGATCTATGCCGCCAAGACCAAACACATCAACATTGCCATATACATATTCATTACCATACTAAATCCTGAGAGTGGTCATGACAGAGATTACATTGTTGGGTCCTGGGGTTGGTTCTCCCTGGTGAACAACAGTGGGACCCTGAGAAATATCTTACCTTGTCAACTCTATTCCGGTGCCTCTATGTGTTGTATTCTGATGCTACAGGTAAGGCGGGAATCAAATATGGGTGTATCCATCTGACCCGTCAGTGACTTTGGAGGCAGCATTTGCTCATGAAGGTGTCTCTAACATCTCACTGGAAATGACATAAATAGTGAGAAAGGTTACAAAACAATTATACATAGCAACTTTAAGAGACTATCTTTTTAGTTTATCATCTGTAAAGAATGGAATGTTTGTGGGATATCAAAGGCAGTGAAGGATACATATTTGTCGCCTTACAAAAACCATCAGATCTCAGTACACAGGAAGTGAAGGCAGATTAGGATTCTTTATGACTTCCTACCTTGGAATGCATTCTTTTAAGGCAGCCGTTTCCAGCTTTTAGACGTAGCCTATAAACAAATAGTAACTTCTATAGAAACAAGTAAAAATAATACAGGGACCTAGAAGGAAAACCAAATTAAGGAAACTAAAAACCCATAAAACAGCTACATAAATATATATATTTTTTGTCATTATCATCAAAATACTCTCATTAAATGCAACTGAAGCGGTGCAAAAGCAAATATTTTCCTAGCTGGTTGTGTTTGGATGGAAGTCTTCTCACACTTTTCCCACTTTGATTTCTATGGCATAACAGATGGAGTTTGGATTGGCTGCAGATATACAGTAAAAAGAATGCAGGATGAAGCAGGAATTGCTTCAGATATTCTTTGTGAGTGAAATCCCTTTCTTTATTTGTTAGATAATACTCATTCATGTTTCCATGTTAAAAAGATCGCTGATTTAGCCATGACTTTCTGCTGCTTTCCTTTCGAACAGAGCCATTCTCTAAACTGGACATGTTTGATTGGAATCCCATTAATTTACATTTGAGCTTTGGGACCAGGGGAATTTGATTTTGAGCTTCCAGAAGAGCGGATCGAGTCTTCATTTGAAAAGGCTCATGTGCTTATCTTATTATCAAATATTCCCATGACAAAGCGTTCATAGTAAAAAGATTTTTGGACACTCTAATCATGGACCATCTGGGCCATCTAATCATGCACTGGTTCTCAATTATGGGTCCAGGTCAATTAACAAAATAATTTAATATAAAGCAAAATGTGTTATGAAACAAGCTAAATGACTGAAAACCAATATGAAAACTTACATCACATTTCTTTATCCATTTCCCTCAATAAATGTAGTGTTGCAGCAGTCTAATAAATAAATAAATAAATGGAATAGTACGATGTCATGAAAATTGTTAAAGCTTTAAAAGAAATTGGAGTTATTTCTATTCAGAACACTGTTCTAGCAATGCTAAGCTGAGTAGAAAGTTGATGAATTGACATTTGATATAGCACATAAAAACAATGGGAAAAGCATATCATTTGAATTATTAAACATAAGACAGTAATCTTGATAAATTACAAAGAATTTAGGCTATATTTTTATTATAAAGAATTTATATACTTATTACTTTTGAGTTAATAATTTGTATAACTTAAAAGTTTGAAATCAAGCAGATTTGAGCAGATTTCAAGCGGACATTACAGCAGAATGTTCCAGAAATATCTTATTTTAGACAAGGTTGGGCCTTGGAGTCAAAATGCTGGTATCCACTGGTTTGCTGCGTGGAAATTTATGGATTCATCCAGTCCCAGTTACTAGAACAAGCAATCCCAATGTGATACCTGACAGATTAATGATTCATTAATATTTGATGTAACACTCTGACTGGTCAGCTATATTTCTATTGAATTATTTTCATGAATTGTCACCAATTTATATTTATCACAATATCAGATGTACCATTAAACTCATTTGATCCTTTTACTTTTTTGTACTATTATTATTATATCGAATTTATTATTTTTTGTGTAGCAAAAAAATGCAGTACAAGTTTGATTTGATTGTTGATTTGCTGACGGAGATGTTGTTAGTTTTCCACAGCAGAGGGCAGTGTTGATCTTTAGTGGAGTTTGGGTCTGCCGAAATCTTATTCTACATCCTGTCATGTTTCTCAGGTATGTTTATATTCGACAAATTCATTTAAACAGCTGTTGCGACCACTTATATTGTTTTTCTTTTTGACATGTATTTTATAGCTGCTTTATTTACTCCTTGGATTGGAGAATATAATGTATTTAGATCACGTTATTATGCCAATTCATCGAGAAGCTCCTCTACATTGTAGCTCAAGGTTTGTTTGTGCTGGAATATATGGGGATTACATTGCTACATATGCATTGATAATGTAGACATATTTTGTAAATTACTGTTAAGTGAAGTATTTGGAAGCTTGTTTCTGCCTCAGGACCTCAGGTTACTTCCGATTACTTTTTAATTTGCAGTTCTGACCTCCCAACTTCCAATTGCAAGTCTATCTCACTATTCAGAATTTTCTTTTGATTTAAGTCTGTATAAATCTGTCCGTTTTTAACAACTTTAGTGTATTATAAGCTCTTAAAAGGATAGTTCACCCAAAACTATGCTCTGAACGCAAAAAAAGATAGTCTGAAGTAGGCATGGGATGATAACCGGTTTCAAGGTTTACCGCGGTTTGGAAAAGTCAAGGTATTAAAACCGCAAAAATGTTTTGTTATACCGTTTCTAAGGTATACATAGAGTTTTTTTAAAGTGTTTTTTTATGTGTTGTGAGGAAATCTGTGTTTTTGCTAATGAAGACAGCAGATGTCAATGGTTTATTTTAATTATGTAGCCTGACATGTTTACTGTTCCAAAATATTATAAATGTTTCCTAAAATGTAATATATTGTGTTAAATGGGGAAAAAAGTTGTTATTTTTTACTAAGACATTTAAAAAGAAATTATTTTACAGCAGTAAACACAATACCGTAAAACCGTGATATTTTTATCCAAGGTTATCATACCGTCAGAAACTTATACTGGCCTAGTCTGAAGAACAGTAGTATGACTATGTATGTCAATGGCTGCGTTTTTCCAACATACTTCAGTATATCTTCTTTTTTTTTGTTGTTGTTCAAGTGAAGAAAGAAAGTAAAACAGGTTTGAAACAGGTAGAGAAGTACACGATAGCAGAATATAAATTTCAAGGAAAAAAGTCAGGGTACAAGTCAGGATACAATATGTTACCCCAGAATGATGAAGAAAATGAGAGAATTCAAACTCATGACTCGAGAAGAAAAAGAGTCAGATTTGTGAAATATACATTCAAAACTGCTCGATATGAACTTACAAGTGATGTGATTAATAAAAGTTGTACAATTCATTACAAAAAATTAATCGCAAGATGTAAGAAATAAGCCAAAATTGTTGTGTATACAGTAATGTCTGAGCTTCTAGATAAAGTACAAATGTACATGTTTTATACTGTAAACTCACAATTTTGAAAATGTCAAGCAAGTGAGATATAGACTCACAAATGCACGATGTACTGTAAATTTAGTGTGCCTAAAATTCATAAATTCAGAAGTCACAAAAATCATGAAAAAAGCAAGAATTGTAAGATGTCAGCCATAAGAAAACATCAAGCAATTAAATTCAGAATTTCTAAAATGTGAAAAAATGAATTTAACTGAATCACAATTAAAGAGTTCAGATGCAAAAACCTTTAAGTGCCATCTGAAATTAGCTTTTTTCTCAGGCTCCTATGTCTTGATTTCGTAATTTCACTTTTATGGTAAAGAATTGGTTATTTTCATCCCTTGTAACATGAAAGAACTGAACATAAAAATAAGAGGCTTAGAAAAATAGTCATTGTAGAAGAAAATTCCAGATGGCACTTAAAGGTTTTTGCATCTGAACAGTTTAATTGTCAACTTGAAATTGTGAAAAGAAGGCAAAGCTGTGTATATTTATAGAATTGCGAGATGTAAACTTAAGTCTGCTTTTTTGTTGTGGGAAAAATTGTGAGGAAAAAAATCAAATTAACTCAGAATTGCAAAGAAATAAATGACAAAAACCTTGGATGAAACTAGAATTAACTCAGAATTGCAAAAAAAAAAAAATGGAATTGCAGAAATAAGCTCATAATCACAAGAAAAAAAAATACAAGTTGTGAGATAAGAACACAGTTACTTTTATATTTTTTATTTCTTCCATAATAAAAGAATGTCAGTAAATTTCCCAATAATTTCAGCAATATAAAATAATGTCGACCATTCATTGTGAAATAAGTTGACTTAAAAATTGTAATAATAAGGCATTCTCTGTTTCACTATTGAATTATAAGTGTACTGTTTGAAGCCACAGAGCATTCATGATGCTTGAAAGGCTTATAAAAGAAGTAAAATGGTAATTTCCATTCTGTTGTTGGAGATTACATCTCTCCATTGCCAATACTCTCATCCATCTTTAGGAATGTGATTGATTAGTCTGCATATCCCAGCTTGTCCATCAATTAATTTATATGCCTTTTGTGTGTATGACCAACACATCTCTATTAATCTTTCCTAGCACGCTCACTGTTTTCCTGGACTCTCGCTTTCAAGGATGGAAGTGATCAATGGCCCATGGTTTTGTGCAAAAACTGTTGAGATTTATGAGTCTGCATTGGTCTGAGTGATGAATGCTCTGGCTTTGCATGCACTTTTGTGGGTGCTCATTACATGCGATTGGTGCAAAAATGATTCTAATCAATATTAGCCCTGAAAAAAAGAAAACTACTGTGATTAGTAAAAGCTGGTGTTTTGATGTTTCTTGAAGAAAGCCACTGAAGGTGTGATTATTGATGACCTTTGACCCATTCTCATAACTCAATGTCCTAATATGGGATTGCGTTTTTAATTTATGAGAACTTAAAACGGTAGACAAAAGTGGTGATGCATTAATTAGCTCTGGAAAGCACTGGAAAGAAATGTCAGTTTTTAATGATTATATTTGTATTTGGATTAAGATGAATAGTTCTTTATTATTTAATATTTTTTGCATCAAAGAGCCCCTAGTTAAAGAGAACTGCAGTATGTTTGAAATAATATAAGATTAATTAAATAATAGGCCACTTTAGTGTATTTAAAAATAACAATGACTGGCTCAGTGGTTAACACTGTCGCCTCACAGCAAGAAGGTCGCTGGTTCGATTTAGGGCTGGGCCAGTTGGCATTTCTGTGATGAGTCCGCATGTTCTTCTCGTGTTCGTGTGGGTTTCTTCCGGGTGCTCCATGAATGAGTGTGCATGGGTGTTTCCCAATACTGGGTTGCGGCTGGAAGGGCATCCGCTGTGTAAAACATATGCTGGAATAGTTGGCGGTTCATTCCGCTATGGCAACCTCTGAAATAGAGACTAAGCCGAAGGAAAATTAATGATTGAATGTTTCTTAAGAAAGAACACACTTAAGTACACTTTTTAAAACTGTTCTTTTATAATAATGTTAAAAATCAAACCTTTTGATTTAAAGTTGAATGATTATGCCTTAATAATTTGTTGTTTTGAAGAAGAACACCTATTTTAAAGAGTTTACTAATGACTGAAACGCATGTATTGTGCAGATTTTTAACTGTAATGTTATTCAAGATTACATCTGGGATTAATATTTTAAATACTTATTACTGAAATGTGACTTCATTATCATAAGTGTAGAATTACAAATTTAAGTACATTTGAGCTTCAGTAGGAATGGCATCAAACAATTTTTAAGTTTACAGAGTAAGTTCAGCTATAATTTTTATACATATTTAAAAGACAATAGAAGTAATAGTAATAATACTGATAAAAATGTACTGAAGTTCTAAATGTGGCTAAAATACTTATATATAATACTTGTATATAAAATATACCTAAGTGGCTAAAAAGGCACTCTATAGTTCAGCTAATTCATTGTTCTATTAATTTAAACTTGAATACATTTTCATTTAATAGCAATTAAAATGTAACTAAGTTTTTGAAAAACATAACATGCAGTTTTATTTCTTACTATTATTTATATACTATTACATGAGCTTTTCATTTGTCCCTGTTTACCTAATCATTTTACATTCACTCTGTTGAGTTGTGAATCACTGTTGTTTATTTCCTGGATTTGTGTTATCAGAACAGTGCATGATAATGGCTGAGGACCAGTCCAGTGTCCGGAGCGTCTGGAAATTCTCTCTGTGCACTAATTAAATTCTCTCATTCATTTCCATTCTGCCTGCTCTTGCAGATCTTAATTAAGGAGCATGTTTATGAGAGCTGTTAGGTCAATTTCATTTGATCTATGATTTCTTAAGCATGCAAGTGATTACCTATTTGAAAATTTACCTCATGGTAGCTGGAAAATCCTGACCTGTATACTGAGTTTAGTTTGACAATTTCGCTGCTTGACCAGAGGGTTATTCAAGGAAGCAGGTTATGTGACATACCCGGATATGTTTAAGGATATGCAACAGGATAACCTCAGGTAACCCCAAATTTCAGGGTATGTAAGTTACTATAGCAGCTTATGCTCTAAAAAAAAGCTGATGGAGACCGATCCATCCATCCATCCATCCATACATACATCCATCCATACATCAATTCAGTATGACAAACAAGGACTGTTTTTAGTTTAAATTACCTTTTGTTTAAAGTATAATTAGCATCTAACTAACAATTTAATTCTTTTTCACACAAAATAATCTAACATTTGCAAAACATTTTCCAACTTCCAATAGGGGTGATAAACGCTAATAATGTAACTTCCCATTAAACACAAGAAGAAGAAGAAAGAAGAGGTATGGCATGGTAAAGTCTAGGTGGCATACAGCTGCAGATATTTGCATCAATATAGCATCATTTTTGTGGCACTGTACAACAATAATTCATGTTTTTACATTACTGTGAGGGTTGGGTTTAGCGTATGGTCTAGATGTTAATAAAATACAATTTAATGGGTAATTTAATAAATAATATGAATAATACTCTGTCTAATTACTGTTTATACATTATTGTGATGTTGGGTTTAGGGTTGGGGTAGGGGTAGATGCTAATAAAATACAATTAATGGATAATTTAATAAATAATATAAATAATTCTCGTTAACTTCCGGCCACAGCTATATCCCTTCTAGCAACAACCATGTGGCACACTGCTTTGTAGCTGCTTCAATGAATGCTGTCTGGTTCATGGTTCAGACATCTGCCTTTAAACTTGAAAAACAAAAACATGATAATTATTGACATGATAATGATCAATATTGACTGATATTATTTTTTTTGTTGATCATATCGCCCAGTCCTACAGTGAACACAGTGAACCATGTCAATGACCCAGGCCTGACCTTCTTATGCTGTTAACAATTTTTGTAAATTACACAGTATTTAACTGTAATATGAACTTTACTGTAGGATAGTTATGTAGTACGTGTGTTTTAAAGTTGCATTGTGAAGATGACCGTATATTTTACAGTAAAGACATACAATACTGTAAGTACATATACAGCAAGATAAATGGTGCTGTTAATGTAAATACAGTATATTTTACAGTAAGTTATTGGCGGACAGCTGCACTACAAACTACACTGTTAGCATTTTTTGTAAATTACGCAGTATTTAACTGTAATATGAACTGAATTTTACTGTCGGACAGTTATGCAGTATGTTACTGTATTTTAAAGTTGCATACTGTAAATACATAGGAATACTGTAAATACATATACAGCAAAATAAATGGTGCTGTAGAGGTAAATACAGTATTTTTTTGCTGTAATTGGTTTACAGTAAGTTACTGACGAACTGCGAACAGTGCTGCTGCTCCATGAACATGGTTTTAAAGGAAGTTCATTCTCTCAGATAAAGGAGTTTCGTGGTCTGTGAATGGAGCTGACAACAACACTGGTGTCTCAGAGACACGGCTGAGGTTGTAGACCCCCTGTACCCCCTTGCATCTGACTGTAACAGGTCTTGATGGATTACTCGCACAGCATTTTGGCTGCCGGCCTGTTATTAGAGCCCTGTGAGGCGCTCTCGCCCTCGGGCGGCTGATATACTGCCTTATGTCCCTGTAAATCAATCTGTGGCGAGTCCGTGGGCCTTCCTCTCTACCCTGCCGTGACGCACTAACCTACTTAATGTCAGATGCTCTATGATGTATGTAGGGCCAAATATTTGATTTGGCAAAGCTCTCAGAAGGAGGAAATTCCTCTGCTGTTTTCGGTAGGAGTCTAACAAATCGGTAATCATTGTGTATAGTTGATTTAGAAAGGGTTTTGGGGGGAGGTGATCGTGTAGAATGTCATTTCTGTTTATGTTCGGCTTAATTCTGTTCTGAATGGGCTTGTGGAAAGTATTGCGGGAAGTAGACCAAATATGAGTATACACCCTTTTCAGTTCGCAAGACAAAAGACCAAAGCACGTGATTGGACATGTATTGTTCTAATTACTAATGAATGCACAAAATTATACAATTTACAATGCGTTCACAAAATGTGAACAAGAACAGTTAACAAAAATTATTACTTAATAGCACCAAATAAGCAACAAAATCTAAGAAACTGAAAATTCTGAAATAGTAAAAATAGCTTGAAATAATATTAAGCAACACTTATTATATTACATAGACATGGAAATATCTATTTATTATACTGTATTTTTGCAGCATAATATATCATTTTCAATTGACATTGTGCACAACGCAAGATATGTGATCTCAAGTGTGGATCAGACACACATGTGATTTATGGATTAATAGCAAGGTTTAACTTTAGTTTAAACTTTGGACTTTAACTTTTTTCATTTGCACTTGTTTTAAGACCTCTTAATGTGCAAACTTTTTCAAAACAATATTCAGACACATGAAATAATAGCATTTGTAATCATTCATTTTCTTTTCGACTTAGTCCCTTTATTAATCTGGGGTCGCCACAGCGAAATGAACCGCAAACTTATCCAGCATATGTTTTACGCAGCGGATGCCCTTCCAGCTGCAACCCATCACTGGGAAACATCCATACACACCCATTCACTACGGACAATTTAGCTTACCCAATTTACCTATACTGCATGTCTTTGGACTTGTGGGGGAAACCGGAGCACCCGGAGGAAACCCACGCCAACACGGGGAGAACATGCAAACTCCACACAGAAATGCCAACTGACCCAGCCGAGGCTTGAACCAGTGACCTTCTTGCTGTGAGGCGAACATGCAACTCACTGCACCACCGTGCAGCCATCATTCATTTAATTAATTATAATTTATTGAATAATTTCTTACTTGTTATGAATTTAAATTATGGCAACTAATAAGTGTTATTTTACATTTGATTATTCTATGTACCTGAACACTGTTATGGGCCGTTTACAAAACAACGTTTTCAAATAAAACTGGAAACCTTTAGCCTGTTCATTTACTGTATAAATCATATAAATCTGAAAACGTGTTTCAAAGTGGAAGTTTTTGAAAATGTGCCTTTTTCGTGTCTGCATAAACACTTGAAAATGAGAGTGTTACAGCCACAGCCATAACACAAATGAGGGAGAACACAAATGGATCGGTCTAGGGGTTTTATTAAGATAAACAAACAAAAATAATCAAAGTATGTGGAGGAAACACAACTAAACAAAGGCTGAACACAAAAGGAGCACAAGTCCACATCTGGACGGCCGCTCAAGACCCCGCCCTGAAGCACTGCAGCATGAGCTCTTATAACGCCGGCGGTCAATGATCCGCAAGTGCGAAGGAATCTACTCAAATCAAAAATAAAACAGCAACAAAACTCTAGAGGGCGACAAAAATAAATAAATAAATACATGGACACGAGTCTTTGAAAATGATGACATCATGCATTTGCATAGTATGTGTAGGGAAGTGTAGATTAAAGGCAAGCGCAAGCAAACACACAACAATGGCGGAGAATGGGGTAGTGTTGGACTTGTTTCTCGAATGTTTGCTAATGCTTCATCAGTAAATTGTGGATTTACTTCACATTAAAACCAAACATCGTTGTCAGATAAACATAACATTAGACTTCCCAGAAAAATATAAAACAGTCCTACCACATCACAACAAAAATAGTAACAGTAATGTACTTATTATTCTCTTGAAAAAAAACTTTAATATTTTTTTTTACTAGATAATGTTTTAATAGTATTGCTTTATTTTAATAGTATTATTCCCATTAAATTGCAATAAAGAAATGGATTTCCAAAATAAACAAATTATCTCTAAAAAAACTGAAGATTGTCACGCTTTATTATCAGGATTTATTGGTTAGTATTAATGTATTCACAATAGCATGAATTAATAATAATGAACATCATTTATTAATTATATTTCGACATTTACTAATGTTTAAATATTAAATCCAGATTTAATGCTTGTTAACATTAGTTAATGCACTTCTAGTAAACAATGAACTAACAATAAATAACTTTATTTTTATTAACTAACATTAATAAATATGAATAAATACTGTAATAAATGTATTTGTTCATTGTTCATGTTAGTAAAAATACATTGACTAACGTTAACTAATAAAACCTTATTGTAAAGTGTTACCCAATAATATTGATAATAAATAATTTTAAAAAGTATAATTTATAGATGTAAAGGGGTTTTCATTTATCAAAAAAGAAGTGTAAGCCAACTTTTATCTAAACAGTGCCATCATAAGACGTGGGACTTTAAATTTAATGTGGATACCAAAATGAAATGTAACGTATCAATTTAATACAAAAAAAACATTCTAGTTAACTTCTCCTTTCTTAAATGGCAGGACAGCGTTTACTTTCATTATGGCTATACTGTACAATTACTAATTTCATTTAATTCATTCGCTCCACTCATATGTAAACAGGCTGGAAGCCAAAGCCTAGCTGCTTTTCTCTTTTCTTTTTTTTACTCCAGCAGGCCCATATTCTGAGATTTATGCAGCAGAATATGGACTGATAACCCTTCATCTGTTCACCGTGTGAATTATTCTCTGCTCTCACTATCTGTCTCACCCTACACAGCCAGCATTCATATGGCTGCATCATGGCAGAGGGAAGATTTTGTGTCCTTCACAGCTGAGAGTGTGTGTGTGTGTGGCCTGCCTGCCGAAATGTGTCAGTTGGTCTCTCTCGACTCTCCATTCTCCCAGATTGCAGCACAGACTGTGAGACATTAACGTATTCACGCCACATTTCCATTCCTCTCTTCAGAAGTGTCGTGAAACAGGGTATTAAGACATTATCTGAAGGAGTTTCATCTCTGCAATGAAACACAAAATCAAGAAAATGGATCTTTTGGCTCGTAACGGATTACTTTGTGCATTTTGCGCTTTGAATGACCTGTCATGGAAAGGAAAAAAGTATTTCTCTTTGGGTTTGGATACAGATGATTTGCTGATTTGGTGGATTAACCCACTGACTCGATCCTTCCTCGGCAGACAGGCAGGAAATTAAAATGGAGTCGTGTCTTTTCGAAACTTTAAACTTCAGCTGACCCCAGATCAGTAGCTCTGCCCTCAGATTGTGAACTGTAGAGTTCAACAGCAAATCAGAACCCCTTTCTTTTCCCTCGTGCCCATCAGAAGCCTTCATCTGAAACCTGACATCAAAGACACACAAGCACACACACACATACACTCTTGTCTTCGGTCAATAACACTCAAAAGAAAAACCCTTTGTTTGACTTCAGACTTCAGCTGATAGATTATATAGACAATTTATATTTAACATTGGGCACTTAGTTAAATACTTATTGGAAAAACTCTGGAGTGCTACAGGAGGTGATTGTAAGACTTTTATGACTTTATATAGTATTCTGCAAAGGACAAAAAATAAGTCTTTATTCAGTGATAATTTGTCCCTGTAATGATAATTAGTGTGAAAAGGAACAAAAGTAGCTGGTGTTATATGGCATCCTAGTCTTCATTTCACTTGGGAACTGCCAAGAAATGTGTGTATAGCTACAACCACATACATTGTTGGGACTGGGAGGCAGGCCAGTCAAATACCTGTATTCTCTTCCTCCACAGCCAGGACTTTGTAATGTGTGCAGCATGTGGTTTTGCATTGTCTTGTTGAAATATGCATGGACATCCCTGGAAAAGAAGGCAGCACATTGTGCTCCAAAATGTCTATGTAGTTTTCAGCATTAATGGTGCCATCACAGAAGTCCAAGTTACCTATGCCAAGGGGACTTGACACTATGACAGACCCTGGCTTTTGGACTTGTTGCTGGTAACAGTCTAGATAATCATTTTTTTTTTCTTTGGTCCAGAGCATACAGCATCCATTTCTCCCAAAAGCAATATCTGAAATACTGATTTATCTGACCACAGTACATGTTTCCACTGTGTGATAGTCCATCCCAGATGCCTCCGAGCCCAGAAAAGTCGACGGCACTTCTGAACACTGTTAACATAGGGCTTCCTTTTGGCACAGAACAGTTTTAACTGGCATTCGTGGATGTAACTACGTATTGTGGTTTGACAAAGGTTTGCCAAAGTAGTCCTGAGCCCATGTGGTTATATTGCTTATAGATGAATGAGGATTCTTGATGCAGTGCCGCCTGAGGGATTGGAGATCACGGTTGTTCAGCTTAGGCTTGCACCCTTGTCCTTTACACACTGAAATTCCTCCAGATTCCTTGAATCTTTTAATTATGTTACGCACCTTTGAATGTGAAACATCCAAATGTCTTCCTATCTTTGTTTGAGGAACATTTTTTTTAAACATTTCAACAATTTTCTCTCGTATTTGTTGGCAAACTGGCGATCCTCTGCCCATCTTTGCTGGATGTATATATACAAATGAAATGAAGTTGACCAGACAAAACATGAAATATTTTGTGTTCATATTGTCTGCAATGAAATACAAGTCAAAGTAAATTTGGAAATCACTACTTTCTTTTTTTATTTGCATTTCCCATACTGTCATTTTCTGATTTGGGGTTGTATGTTTTTGCAGTTTTGCAAGGATGTCAGTAGAAGCACATATTTAAACATGCACATTCAATGAGACAATACTAACATGTTAGTAAAATCCAGTATTCCACAGTTGTGGAGTTCTACAGGGATCAATACCTGGGCCTGTATTGTTCACCTTGTAAATCTCCCTCTGGCTTTGATTTTCAACAATCACTCCTTGATTACTGTTCTTTATTGCTTTTACTTAATGTTTACTTAATATTAATATTTTCTTATATTCTTCTCTGTCTTTACTCCTGTGTACAGCACTTTGGTCAACTTTAGTTGTCTTTAATTGTGCTTTATAAATAAATATTGAATTAAAATATAACTATATATATATATATATGCAAACATTGTGAGAAATGCGCTTATGTAGAGTGAATGTGAAGAGTTATTTTTTATATTTAACAGGTGACATTGGTGATATTTAACAGGTGATATTTTTCTTTTTTCTTTCAACAGTTGAAACTAGAGATTGGCGATACAGACTATATTACTATATATTTTTTGTATTAATTGCAAGAAAAATATCAGTGACAATAATTCATATGTATCCACTGACAGACAATCAATCCGTCCATTCATCCATCTATTTGTCATCTATTTTATATATATTTCTTTTTTACAATACAGTTGTGAGCACACACTTAATGTAATATCTGTTTCATTCATACTTGCAACTAAAGGGGGCCCTTGCACACTGTACTCGCTACTGAAGTAAAAGAATATAAACCAAACATAAATTGAGACAAATCAAAATAATTGGATGGCAAATGCACTATAAACTAAAAACTTATAGACCGAAAGATTGATGTTGGGATTTGATTAGCTTTAATGAAGTTTCAAATTAAGTTTCATATGGCCAACGCTGTATTTATTTGATACACAAGCTTACCAAAGCGAAAGCGTGGTACTTATCTAGTTCTCAGTTATGTTTTGTGGGTATATTTATGCATCTGAAGAAATTCACACTGTTTTGAAGGGGTAAATTGCTATCAGTTGATGCATTGCAATTTTTCTGGAAATCAAACCCATGATCTTCTGCTTCATGCTCTACTGCTTGCGATCCATTAAAACATACAATATATAGATAAAGAAAGAATAAAGGGGGGAAAAAAAAGCTTAATACGGTTTTAAAAATAATGTTCTCATGTTTATTTTTGTTGTTAAACGTTGTAAAGAAATAAATAAAAAAAATCTCTTTTTGCAAGATTTTTTTTTTTCAAATCTTTGGTCATTTTTAGGCTGTGGAATGCAATTAGTATTCAATTTGATCTACACCATAAAAATACCCAGAACTCAAACATAATAAGAGGATTAATGATACTTTTGGCCTTTTTTTCCATCTACTTTTTGTATTATATGTTTCAGATACCATTTTGATTCTGCACGAGTCACGCTGCATTTGTTTAATTTGGGGGTGACAAATGCCAAGTTACTTTTTAATTACAAGTATGAATCGTGTTATTAAAAAAAAAACTAATTTGTTCCCCGATTAAGGGTATAATGAGCATTATTAGCCGGTTTCATTTCTGAAATCCAATCTTGCTTTGGCCAGTGGGGGAAAATAACCTTCCAGCTGAGAATAACGCACTTGCTCTGATAGCAGTTTGATGTCTCTGCTGCAATCTGTCCAAGTCGACACATAATGCCTTTGGATTGTCGAGCGCTTTTTGAACATAAATTAGCATTTAGACAAACCATCGGCCCCAAACAGAGCAGTTTGACTTGTTAACTTGCATCTAAATGGCTGCATGGTTCCGTTGTGGACTGTGGTACGAGACAGGCTGTTAGTTGATGAATTAGGGTTTAATTCTGCACGGGGATGCCATACAGGCTGTTTGTTTTTCCAGTGCTGACATTCATCTTCCTCCTACCTCTGCTCTTCTCCACCTCCTCGCCACATACTGACATCAGTCTCCTTTATGTACGAGGCATCTGACATTTCTAATGTCATGCATAATCTTGACAAACAATCTCTTTCGATGCACGGAAATAACTGGCTGAAACAAATGGGAAGGCTTGCTGTTTCTTCAACTGTGGCGTATTAGTTCAAACTGAGACGCCTGGGATGATAATAATGTCACTAAATGGTTCAATGTTAGAGGGATAAATGATTATGCACTTGTTTTTCCGCCTCCCGCTGAAGGAAAACGTGCCATACTGTCGTTTGGTTTTCATTTCATTACGCATTTTTAATTTTGCTCAGCTCATTCATTCAACTCAGAGAGGGGCGAACAAAGACAAGTAATTAAAGCTAACAGGGCGGATCTAGTCACTATCGAACTCAACTTTAATACACCTGAAGAGTAAATAATTAGAGCATGATATTAAAAAATGGAAAGATAAAAGTGTCTGTCATGCTCAGAGATGTGCTGAAAGACCGGAAGGAACAAGTAAGCTCGTCGCTGGCTGTGAAACTATTAGCTGATAAGATTTAATTGTTTTCCTGGCTTCCTGTGGCTAAATATAGCCAGTGTACCTGTAGGAGTGAGTCATTAACTCAGAATGTGCTTGACGTGGAGAAAATGAAAAGATACTGCACAGTTCTGTTTTTAAGAGGGAAGAGGAACTGCTTAATATTTGGAAATGCAATACAATGTGGCCAAATAGCATGTACAATTAACAGAATATTTCCTACAAAAGAAGAGCACACCTTTCAAGTGTTCTGATACAAAATAACACGTGAAATATTGCAAAACACAGAAGCTTAAAAGCAAGTATTAAGCACTAGAATCACAGGGGTCCAAACTCTGTCCTGGAAGGCCACTGTATTTGGGAGACCTTTACTTCACTTCATTCAAAAAGTTCCTTGTTATTTTTCATTTGAGTAAACGTCACCCTTTCTCTGTTCTATTTGTGAATGCACTTTTCAGAGAACCTGTTTAATTGGTTTGCAAATGGCATTCAGCAGTTCATCAGTTCACTCCAGTCAGAGTGAGTCTCTACTTAACCATTCACTGACTCAAATGATCCAGTTAGAGTGAGTCTTCAATTAACCATTCACTGACTGAAATGATCCAGTCAGAGTGAGTCTCCCCTTAGCCATTATCCATTGGCCATGATCATTGACACTTCAGGTTGTTGGGTGTTACACATTGCGGCCAATTTTAAAGGACTCTCAGAAGGTATTAGGGCGTAGGGATGAGTCCTTCCAAAT
>CAIGQV010000001.1:3453103-3472343 GCA_903798115.1 Danio jaintianensis
CTCCACTTAACGATTCACAGACTTAAATGATTCAGTCAGAGCGAGTCTCCACTTAACGATTTACTGACACAAATGAATCCAGTCAAGAGTGAATCTTCACTTAACGATTTACTGACACAAATGAGTCCGGTCAAGAGTGAGTCTTCAATTAACGATTCATTGACTCAAATGATCCAGTCCGAGCGAGTCTCCACTTAACACAGGGGTGTCCAAACTCGGTCCTGGAGTGTTTAGCTCCAACTCTAATCAAACACACCTGAACCAGCTAATCAAGCTCTTACTAGATATACTAGAAACCTCCTTGCAGGTTTGGACACCCCTGACTTGGTAATTCACTGACTCAATGATTCACTGAAATGATCCAGTCAGAGTGAGTGTCCACTTAATGATTTACTGACACCAGTCAGAAAATCCACAGAGCTTGAGGGTGCAAAAAATGCTGTTTTAAGTCCACCATAATGCTACTGATGTGGTAAAGTCCTTGAACATGGGCATTTGCTGTGAATTGCTGTCTAATTAGGGTAGTTTTTTTATAGTGATCAAGAATAGCTGAGTAGTAGCCTAGTAATAAATGGGACAATGTACATCTAGGTGGTTGTTTTTGTACATGATCCCTTATTAGTATAGTTATCTATGTAACAAGTTTCTGTAATAATGTGGAATTATCTTGCCACAGAATAAACATTCATCAGTAAGCATATTTGACTTTAATCCTTAAGCACATAAAAAGAGGAGGGCTTGATATTTGTATTTTTCTGGTCTGTATACTATAAGTCAGGTGTACAAAAGTGTACACTGATAGCATACTTGAATAAAGGGTCAGTTACTTGACACTGAGAAAAAAAACAATAAAGCATACCGCATACGTATATGCTAAGTCTGTTTAGGAAAAGTTTGACTGCTATAACTCTACTAAACTCAAGGTCTAAATTCTTGCTGAAGGTGATCCATACAAATTTAATGCTGTCTGTATCCTGTAGTGCCTGCATGGCCAACCATCTGTACGATTAATTTCAGGCTTTCATATTGGATTGGTGAGGCTGGGGTCTGTTAATGGGGTTTGAGACGGCAGTGAAGGCTTCAGTAAACAACCGTTCTCCGAGTCCAACACCTCTGACCCTCCGCCACTGATGTTAGGCTCTGCAGACAGAGGTCAAGAGCTGCAGACACACTTCAACATTTACAGAGTCCCATAGGAGGCTGCAAACTTTCTCCATCAAAACAGAGTCTTGTGAAAACTTCAGAATTTAGAAGATTTTATGATCGTCTCTGTGTCGGTGTAGTGATTATGTATGAAAACTTTACATATGGAAGCTATTCAATTTGCTGCATGGGTTCTTGGTTTAGTTACGCATGTTTGTTGAAACAATGAAATAGGCTATTGAAATAGGTTGCTTAAAGTATATTAATATATATGTCAGATGTATGTCAGATGGCTCACTTTTATGATTGCTTTTTAATGCTGGTTACTTTAATGCTGATTACCAATTAATGCCGACACTGGAAGATCTACACACTTCACACTGTATTAAGAAAGCCCAAAGCATCCTCAAAGACACATCACACCTTGGACATGATCTATTTGAACTGTTACCATCAGGGAGACGATACAGGACAATCAGAACCAGGACAAATAGACAAAAATTGTTTTTATCCAACAGCCATGACTACTCTCAATAATCAAAAAACCAACATAGACTCATTCTGAAAAAGTAGCCCTATATACATTTCTGAAGATCGCGAATTATGTAGCCAGAAGTACGTATGGCTGCATTTAATCTTTAAAACGAACGCTAAGGGCAGTATTATGCCGTTCCTTTTCGCTCTTACCAGCTGACTGCTTACTTCCGTATGGATGGCTTTCCCGCTGTTACCAGTTTGTCCAGTACGTCGTACGTAAGTTGTACGTCAGCGAGCTTGGGTCAGTTGGTGCTTTTGAAAACACTATTGGTTGGGTTTAGGGAAGTAGGAGCGTGGGTCAGTCGATCGGTCAGTCAGTCAGTCATTCAGTCAGTCGACAGTGGCCTCTGCTGCTTACGTGAGAACAGCAGGCCTGAATTGCACTCACGAGAGAAATTTGAGATCTGAAAAAGCGTACATAGCGGCCTCCAGTGGATTCGCAAAAACAAAACTATTAAAAAAAAAAAACGTAGCTCCTGGGACGTATTTGGCACTCTCCAGAAATGTATATATGGGTGTGTTTTCAAAATGAGCCTGGGTTGCACAAAACCCAGGCTCATGAGATGCTCAAAAAGCCTTCATGAGATTAATAGACAGACATTTTTTTATTTTAGATATATTTGTATATACTAATTAATACTTTTTAAAAAATTAGTTTGAATGTATGTATGACTGCTGCACTTTTACTGGTTGGCACTTTTAAATTCCGTTGTGCATGCAAATGATACAATGGCAATAGACTTCTATTCTATGATGCAAAAATGAATGATTACAAGTAGACCTACGTTTATGTAGTCTATGGTCCAAAAATTGACAGTCACATGAACTATCTATCCATCTAACTTTTAGTAAATCAAAAATGCATTTTGTGCATATTATGAATAGAGGGGATATGGGGGATAACTAGAAATAGAACACGCCCAGTAACTATGCTTCTAACTACAGCTCTACCCTAGAGGTGAGTTCCAAACACACAAATTTGCAATGCTGTTTGCTAATGTTCATTGGAACAGTGGATTTGGGAAACACTAAATCACTAATCTATGTTTGTAACGCAGAACTCACAATCTTGGTTGTCTTAGTACCATGGTTTTGGGAAATGCTCCCCTGATCATCTTTGATGCGTCTCTGAGTTTGTATTCTAACACTTAGAATGTCAAAAGCTTTTCTAGCACTTGTTGCAGTGATGAACTTTCGCTCACAGGTTTGTCCGTCACTCACTCACTCTTATCCAGAGAGCAACATGTTTCACCGCAGCTACCCTGATCTCCCATTCTCTTTTTCACCACAGAGAGAGCAACATTTAAGAGCTTTTAAGGGAGTAACAGAATGAATAAGCTCTTTTCCTTGAGCGGGTGTCAGAGGGGTTCGGCGTCTGGTGTTGACATGCCCGTGGAGAGCAGCTCTGTGGTTCACACAGTCTCTGCTTTACAGCTGGCAGCTCAGCCTGTCACTCACCCTGATGCTCTGCACAGACCAATAATTACTTTTCCAATCACAGCAGACCTGCATTACACCAGAGGGACCCTCAGTCACAAACACCGCACTCAATACCACACCCCTTATGTCCTTTCTGTTTCTCGCTTTATTCTTATATTACATTCTATCGTGGCCCTCACAAAGCAGCAATATAAAATTGGCAACACCAAAGCATTGGCTCCTAAAGTATCAAAATTTATTAATAAAGGCTGTCACAGGATGTTTCGAATGTGATGTTTCTGATGAAGAGCCGGTGTGCTCTTAATGTCACACGCCATGTGTCATGCACTTAATGTCATGCCTTTACTATACTTGCCTTAAATACTGTATTTAATTTCAATAGTTCTGTTAGCATGCATGGGCCGGTATAAGATTCTGATGGTATGATAACCTTGGATAAAAATATCAGTTTCACGGTATCACAGTATTGTGATTACTTACTCCCAGGGCCATTTATATTGAAGTTGACCATACTGGTGTTTCGTAAAATCTAGATATTTTATGAAGTGGGTTGTTAGCCCAACGCTCAACCCCCAACCTGAAGGACCAGGACATACACTATGGACAATTTAGCTTACCCAATTCACCTTGAGCACATGTCTTTGGACTGGAGGAAACCCATGCGAACACGGGGAGAACATACAAACTCCCCACAGAAATGCCAACTGACCCAGCCCAGCTACCCACTGCGCCTTCGTGTTGCCCACAGTATTGTGATTACTGCTCTAAAATATGTTCTTTTTTTAAATGTCTGGGTAAAGAACAACTACTTTTTTCCCCATTGAACACAATATATTTTATTTTAAGAAACATTTAAAATATTTTGGAACATTAAACATGTCAGGCTGAATATTCATTCATTCATTCATTTTCTTTTCGGCTTAGAACCAGCGACCTTCTTGCTGTGAGGCCAACGTGCTACCCACTGCGCCACTGTGCAACCTGTCAGGCTGAATAATTAAAATAAATCATTGACTTCTGCTATCTTCATTAGTTTCAAAAACACAGATTTCTTTAAAACTTGAAAAGGCATCTTTGGATATCTTTCTTTTCTTTGGATATAAAGTAAGTCACTGCACTCTTCGGGTCTATAGCATGCTTGTATGTTGGTTTATTTGTTTTTCAGATGTTTTTCAGATGTAAGCGTAACTTTTGATGCTGTCCTAAAAACGAAATAAAATTGTTGTAAAAAACACGTAAAAAAAAACCTTACATGGTATAACAGAACATTTTAGCGGTTTTAAAACATTGACTTTTCCAAACCACAGTAAATCTTGAAATCGGTTATCGTCATATGCCTAGTTCTGTACAAATAAATTCAGAGAAGTACAGTTATTGCATTTTTGCTTTATATAGAAATAAATTTTGCAGAATAATTCAACTAAGGTTACATTTATCATGTATGTTTTGATAAATATAATGTTTAACTTTTCTTAAAAATAAAATTTTTAATAAATGTAAATACATTGTGTCGATTTAATGAATAAAAACTGAAAGTTTACTTTAGATGATCTGCTGAGATTTATAAGGATTGTATGTTTTATTGAGTAAAGGATATAAATTACTTATTGAGTAATTTAATTACTTTTCAGACCAAGTAATTAGAAAAGTAATCCAAATACAGTTTTATTGATGCAATTGGTAATTAATTACTGTTAATAGCCCTGCCTTCTAGTAAAGGGGCCAATCATCAACCACTATACACTGACAATTCTTCAGGGGAAGGGCTTGGTCCAGATGTATATTTGTAGCTTAATTGTTATGAATCCTCAGCAAACATGCTGGAATGTCAGCAAATATTTTCCTCACAGACATAAGAAATGCTGAATATCTACATAACACTTCAAATCTTTAAATGAACCAACTGCACTAGAAAACAAATGTCTGGTTTTCTAATATGAAATGAACACGAGTTACAGTTGATTCCATCTGACCTCATGAATTCCTGTCTCCACCATTCAAACACAAATCACATGACCACTACTTGAACGACCACAAATTTGTAAACAAAGAGGTCACTGTCATTTTGGGATAAGATTTGCCATCAGGAATAAGTTGAAAATTCAGAAGACCAGCTCAATTGGCAACCCAGGCTCATTCTGACCGCTGTATAAATTTCTGGAGAGAGCAAAATACGTCTCAGGAGCTACGTTTTCTTGCAGTTTTTGTTTTTGCGAATCCACCAGTGGCCGCTGTGTACGCTTTTTCAGATGTAAAATTTCTCTCGCGAGTGCCATTCGTGCCTGCTGTTCTCACGTAAATCCACCAGAGGCTGCTGTCGACTAATTTACTGACTGACCAATCGACCGATACCCCCACCCTCCCCCTTCCCTAAACCCAAGCAATAGTGTTTTAAAAAGCACCGATTGAATATGTTGTCAATTGGACGTGGCATTATTCAGAAGATGATATTGTGTAACATGTGGGTTATTGATTAACTTTAAAATAATTAAAATAAAGTTATGGCATTTTTTTTGATTAGGACGTTTATTGAACACAATTTAATAAATGTGCTTTTATTAAATTTCATTGAAACGCCCATTGACTGCCCATATTCATTCCTAAACAAATAATCCCTGCTCTGTGTTTAAAGACTTCTTTTAGAACTGTTTTCGTTGGCAGAGCAAATGCTGTGTTTAACTTGCGAGTCACTGAATATTAACTTGTTTATTTATCACTTGTGTAAAAGAAGTATCACATTTGCAGTCTTGCTGCTGGTCAGCGTGTCTGTGATTTCAGAGGTAGACACGACACTGCAAAAACTCTTGCTTGTGCGACATTGCTTATTTATAGCTTATATATCCCTGCCAACAGCATACAGCAAAATAAGCTGTGTATATACTGTATCTTCATGAGGATTCTGAGATGTTTCTTATACATATATCATTTAGAGACATGTTCTCTCTCAAATATAAGACAGAAATAGACATCTGTAATGCATATCGTGTGATCCTGAGCCCATGTGTGGCCTATGTGTTTACCTCCCTGCTAGATAATATAATTCAGTTTTATCCCACAGATATTGATTTGTTGCTGTTGAGATGCCAGCTAGAAGTGAAAATAGAATAGTGTCAGATACTAAAAGGAAGAAACCAGACATGTGAATGTGTCTCTAAATTGAAGCTACTGTGCCAGCAGAAAAGGACTGGTAGTGTGTATGCCTGTCCGAAGATTACATTTTTTGCTGATGCGCTGCCTTTCAAAAGCGAGGCTTGTGTATGACATTAATTTCAGCTTACTGTGCTGTAGAGGAGATTAGAGGAGCAAACTGTCCTGAAAATACTTGGTCTAAAGAGAACTTACTCTCTCTTTCCTCTATTCAGCTCCTCTCACACACACACACACACACACACACACACACACACACACACACACACACACACACACACACACACACACACACACACACACACACACACACACACACACACACACACACACACACACACACACGCATACAGTCTCCTCAACAGATGGAAAAAGGCTTAGCATCATAAAAAACTGACACTGTTTTACTTGCTCTTCGATGTTGGTCACCGGGGAAGAAGTGCTGTGAGGTGGGGAAACCTCTCATGAGCCTCGGTGTCTGTTTTTAATGACTTCGCCAGCTCACTGAACTCAGGTTAAAAGCTTCAAATCGTGATCCTTCACTTCAGAGATGTTTTGCATAACAATTCAGCTTACGAGAAGCAGAGTCTGGCATTCATTTTCATTGTAATTGACTTGTAGGAGGTTCGCAGTGGGTTGGCTTGGTACAATCCATTCCCTGGGGCTTCCTCTGTTTGTCCCTGTTTATTGTTTCATCTTTCTCTCTCAGAGAATCAATTTGAGGGGCTGAGATGGGATTTCTACACTCTGGGGAGAAAAGAATCCTCAGGTGCCAAGGCAAAATCAAGAGCAGATATCTTCTTCAGGCCCGTGGAAGCTTTCGAGGAGCTTCGATCAATATTCGGAGCTCAGTGTCTGCTGAAATATCTCACTCAAATCTTCAGACTTAAGATCTGAAGACAGAAGAGATCTCTTTATTTTCACAAATATGCACACATGCAGAAGTGTTCCTGTATTGACGTTTAAGGCTTTATGTAGCTACCAATTCTTCCCCGACCACATGAGAAAGGAATGTTTGTTTACCTCTGTGGTTGTGTTTGCATAGACTTTGAGATCTAAGAGCGACGTGTTTATCAGATTGCTGAGATTCCATTTCCCTGATACATAATCCGATTTATATCTACAGAAGAGCATGTTGGAGGGAAATCAAAGTCGGCATGTGTTTATCATTTCACTGTCCACTTTTACTGTTGGGTGGATTTCTTGGAGTGCTCTGCACTTTGTAGAAGCTATCATGTTCACCCGCTTCTTTAGTGCCATCTGGGTATGTTAAGTGTCTATTAGGATCACTCCATAAATGCCCTGTATATAAAGAGGAAGCTCTTCTGAAGCTCCCAGACAAATTAGATTTATGGATTTATGCAGCACAAAAATTCAATTTGTAATCCCTCTTTAAACTGATTTTAGTAAAGATTTTGTAAAAAATGAGAAACTACAAAGGTTCTTGAACATGGATCTCAGTTCAGGAGTCAAGCCATTAATTCATATTCTTATAATACAACATTTTAATTGGACCCACCACACACACACATTGGTATTGGTGGTTTACAAGTTTGAATGTGATAAGATCTTGTTAAGTATGATTTTTAAGCACTGGCCATGTAAACCACCTTAATAGAGTACAACTAGGTCATATCCATGTCATTATACAAATTTCTGACCATTTAAACCAACACACCAGTACAAACACAAACAAAAGTCACATTTTAGTTTTATTGCTAAAGCAATAGATTTTCATATACTGTTTTAGATGTGTAATAAAGATACCACATTTGCTTCCTTTTTATTACTTATTATTAATTAACCAAAACAGTTTACATGTAAGCCTATAGTTATGCAATTTACTTTGGATGAAAGTGTAATGAATGAATATAAATATAATTAGGGACAGAGTATATGTGTCTAACATAAATCTATTTTTAACTAAGCGTAATCATGAATATTTCTATTCTGGCATCACTATTTCCCTGGGCATTGGCTGAGAAGCCTGTTCAAGTTTACTGCTGATGCATTGCCAATTTATTATTTTAATGAACACTTCTATTAAAAAATGTTTGTTCTGGAAGCTTGTTTCTATGAATTTTCTTTTTTTTTTTTACTAAAATGTAGTTAATATAATATAATGTAGTTGATATGATGTTATATTAAAGTTTTAAGACTGATACTTTTATATTAAGACTGTGATCACTTTAAAGCAGCAGATTCTTATTGTGTGTGTGTGGGGGAGAGTGTGTGTTGGAGTGTGCATGTGTGTGCCTGTAGTTTTTGTGGTGTAGAAATTGTTTTATAGCCGACACTCAAAATTGACCCCTAAGACAACTGTTGTATCCTAACTGTGTACAACCTTCATGATAGAAAATGGCTCACATCTGCCCATTGTATGCTTTGTTTTAAAACAGGAATTAAAATTGTAACAATA
This sequence comes from Danio jaintianensis, assembly GCA_903798115.1. NCBI lineage: Eukaryota > Metazoa > Chordata > Actinopteri > Cypriniformes > Danionidae > Danio > Danio jaintianensis. The sequence goes on from CAIGQV010000001.1 coordinate 3,461,790, forward strand.
ATCTCGATTTGGTTCGCTTTAGGGAAATATTTCTAATCATCAAACATTTGTCACATACGACTAAATCTCATTGGTCAGAGAGCCCTCTTATCCATTAAGCTAACATCAGTCATCTGTCAGAATGGGTAGACAACAGTTCTGCAGGTCTTTCTTGGCTTTGTTTTGAGAAATAAATATGGTTTACGTATATTTTTCTGTTTGAGGCAGTTCTAAATTGTGTCCTTTTGACCAAATTTCAACCAAGTTTTTAATTCCAGTTTAATTAATTTAGCTCAAATGTTAAGTTATCCCTATATGGTTCAGCTATAGATCAAACTAAATTACAACTACTTTGGTGCCAGAAATCTTGACTCGCATCATAAGCTTGACCTTAATGATCAATGACGATGTGTACATGACCCTTTTAGAGATTTAAACAAAATGTGACACATTTATAGTATCACATCATAAAATATCCCTTAATATCTCAACCCTCCGAGGTAAAACTTACCATCTTATCCAATCAAAGTAACTGCCTCCTTTTTTTTTTTTTTTTTTTTTTTTTGGTAATTATGCTTAAAGAAAGGTTAAACGTGAAATGCTGATTAACCATCTTGTGGTTATGATGATAGTCTCAGGAGGGTGATTGTGGTTTAAAAGGTTTTAGCACAAAGTGTGATCGGACTGGTAATGTCAGGATTAACTAAAGTTCATTACCATGGCCATCACCTTTTTGACAGCTCCTGGATCAGTTCTCACGCATACACTGTACTCTATGAGACCCCTCCTCTACATTTAGCCCTTTAAGGCTTAAGAGAAGGAAAGATAAAAGCTGAAGAGCTGAATTTGCTGACTCTGGCCGTTCAATGCAGATGTCAGGCCTGGGCCTCCATGTTATCGATGGGGCTTCATTAGTCATCTGGTGAGAGTGCCTGTAATTGCTGACTGTCCATAACAAGGACAACTCCCTTTGGACATATCCATAATGATAAAGCGATTGGGGTTGGACCTCGTGGTTCTTGTGATTGACACACCAAAGCTTGCATTGCTCTGGACACATCAGGCCTGCAGACAATTTGTAGTAAAGCCATGTACTGACCACAGGGACCTTATGGACTTTTTCAGTTTAAAGGCTTATTAAAATGCTTATTCTTTTTTACACTAAAAAATGCTGGGTTCCACACAATTGCTTCATGTTGTTCCAACACAAATCGATTAAGTTAACCTAATTGATTTTACAAATGTAAATATATTAACACATAAAACAATTAAGTTGTCCCCCAAAAAACTCAACAATTGTGTTGATTCAGCTCTTTTTAAATAAGCAGTTTGAACAAGTAGTAAAAAACTTTTTTTTGTGTGTATTTAAAACTCCTATACCTATTCAGTACTGTATATTGTCACCTTTGTCTTTCACCACTGGCTTGCTTGGTTTGGGACTTGTGGAGCTGCACATCATTAGATTTGCTCTTCAGGGTTTTAGCTTTCAGCAGTGAAATTTCCATCACACTGAACTGAACTAAACTGAGCTTCAACTGTGAAAACTGGACTGAAGCAGTTTCAGTTTACTAGAACTTCATCTATGATAAGCTGCTTTGACACAATCTACATTGTAAAAGCGCTATAGAAATAAAAATGAATTTAATTGAATTTCAGAATAAGAGCACAACGCTGAGCCCAATTTTGTGCTGATTATGTATATATGCTAAAAATAAAGCATCACATCAAATTATTTAAGACTGTTATTTGGGATCTGCAAAGTCAAGATCAACCAAAGACCAAAAAAAAAAAGATTCTTCAATTAATTTCTTAAATGACCTGTATGTAAGAATTTCAGTGTATTATTCACTTTTTTATTGGCAGTTTGTGAACAGTTTGCAACGGAATTTAAAAACAGGACCTTGATTCCTATTCAAAATGTGCTGAAAAATCCCATTGTACTGTAATCCCAGTGTGTCTTGCAAACTACTGTATTATATTTCAGGTCCACTTAATTAATAATCAAACTATAATAACTATGTAATTATTATTACTTCATCTGTCCATTTTTTGACAATGGTAAGCCAGAGATCAAGCTAATAAATCACTTATTTTTATAATTGTAATGTCAGTTTAGAACAATTTTGATTGGGTTTTAGAATTGTGGCTCAGTGGTTAGCACTGTTGCCTCACAGCAAGAAGGTGGCTGGTTCGAGTCCCGGCTGAGCCAGTTGGCATTTCTGTGTGGAGTTTGCATGTTCTCCCCGTGTTGGCGTGGGTTTCCTCCGGGTGCTCCGGTTTGCCCCACAGTCCAAAGACATGCACTAGAGGTGAATTGGATAAGCAAAATTGGACGTAGTGTATGAGTGCCTGTGTGAATGTGAGAGTGAATCGGTGTTTCCCAGTACTGGGTTGCGGCTGGAAGGGCATCCGCTGCGTAAAACATATGCTGCAATAGTTGGCAGTTCATTCCGCTGTGGCAACCCCTGATAAATAAGGGACTAAGCCGAAGGAAAATTAATGAATGAATGAATGACACTACTCTCATAACATTATTTATAAAATGTAATATAAAATGTCAATTTTAAGCGTATTTGTACAGTTTAAATACATATTTGTAAATAGATACTTTTGTAAGCAATTTGACAACATACAATTTTAATTAAAGGAATCTTGACAACAAAACGCACGTTATGATACCATTAAACCTCATAATTAAATACAAATTGATGGGAATAACCCACTTTTGGGAAAAAGACCCTCCTGCCTTTCACTAGTCTGCTACGACCCTGTCATTGCAACTTTCAGAAAAAGAAGGATGAGTTACATTTAAAAATTGTTCACAGTACTTGCAATTTGTTTGTTGCCAACCAGCGAGACACTGTGCGTAACCATGTTGTTCAGAAAACACTGTAAAAAATGCTGAGTTCCACACAATCCCTTCATGTCATCCCAATGCAGATCGATTAAGTTACCCTAATGGTTATTACAATTTTAAGTTGATTGAACATAAAACAATTAAGTTGTCCCCGAAAAAACCTCCAGAATTCTGTTGTTTGAGCTCATTTTAAGTAAAAAGTTTGAACAAGTAGCAAAAAAATTTTTTTTGAGTGAACAACCCATTTTATAAGTTCCAGTTGCCGTTATCTGAAATCAAGATATGCTGTTTGTGATAAATGTGTGTGTTTGTAGAACAGGTATTTGTGAAATATTTAAAACCCAGTGAAATTTTTTAAACCTGCCTTGCATTTTACTCATACAAAAATCTGCTCGGACACATCTGCTCACTGCCGCAGGAGCTCCCGCTAGAATCTCAAGTGCAGAACATCTGAAAAATGTGCCAGACAAGGTTAACGTACAGCATACGACCAACACACCCCTCAAGTCACAAATCCCCCACCTGAACTCCCAACCAACTTTGACAAGCAGAAAAGTGACGAGTCCTCGGCGGAAACGACAAGAGAAGGTCACAACAGGTCACTGGATATTGCGATGCGTTTCCACAAAGCATGAAGAGAATAGCTAATTAATTCCATTGTGTACGATTCTCACTTTCAGGTATTGAGGGTCATTGAGTAAGTCTTATTTAATAACTGTCTCTCATTAGAGACTTTGGGTGTTCAGATCAAACTCGAGACGATACCTTGAGGGAAGCACAGTAGCTATGTTTCCATATACCTATTTTTATGCACGTTAGGATATCGCAAAAAAAAAATTACACTGAATGGAAAGACCAGGATGCTTAAAAATTCTAAAACTATGCATAATAAACTAATCTGCTCGTTAATAATTTTCCTTTTCCAAACTGCAGAAACACATTACCAAATGCATGCACATCAAACAGTCATGTGATTTCTGCCTCAAGAGACGATGTGATTGGATGACTGGACTAACAAGTAAATCAATCCCCTCACACCATACAAAACATACCTAAATAAAAAGAATTAAATAAAAACATGAATAAATTAAAACATGGAAAAAAACATTCACATAAAATATGATGGAAACACATTTACCAAATAAAAATCCTGGACACACATCAAAAAGTCACGTGATTCTGTCTCAACAGATGATGTGATTCAAGAACTGGACTAATAAGCAAATAAACATGAATAGATAAAAAAAAAAAGATATGTAAATACAAATAAAAAAAAATTAAATGTTAAAAAACAAAAAAACATTCACCTAATGGAAACAATGACTGAATAAATTCCTGGATTCTTATTAAAAAGTCATGTGATTTTGACTGGATAACTGGACTAACTACTGAACTGATCTCCATATCAAATATCTAATCAAAAAGATCAAAAATCTAATTTTGCTGAGTGCAAAATTTATATTTTGTATTATTTATATATTAATATACATGTTTATTATTAATATATGTGACCCTAGACCACAAAACCAGTCACAAGTTAATTAAATTTTTTTAATTTAGATTTTTACATCATGCAAAAATGTATTAATTAGCTTTTCATTGATAAATGGTTTGTTAGGATAGGACCAATGCTTTGGCAGAGATACAACTATTTGAAAATCTGAAAACATTAATTCATTTCAATCCAAGTGTACTTGTATAATGCTTTTCACAATAATTATCATTCCAAAGCAGCTTCATAAACGGTGCACATCATTACATTACAGTCAAAATCATTGGGTTGTGTCTAGGGTTAGCAGTATATAAACATAGTTAACCTGCAGTTATACAGTATATAGTGTCCTTCCAAAATAAATAATATTTACATGTAATAATAATAATATGTTCAGTGAATTGTATTTGTGTATGACGTGTTTGTTGTCCTCAAAGTTCTCAGATCTTTACCTAATATTCTAATGATTTTTGGCATCTTTTGATTTCATTTTGACCCATGTAATATATTTTGGACTATTGCCAAAAGTATACCCGTGCAACTTAAGACATGGTTTTGTGGTCTAGTGTAAATTATACATTTTTATTATTCATATATTGCACCCAGGAAGTGAGAATTTATTATTATTATTATTATTATTATTATTATTATTATTATTATTATTATTGGCCTATTAGTGTTATTTTTACCACTAATGGGATGGAAATGCAAATGCTATATTTGGATTTAGCATATAAAGTATTCTAAATCCACAACTTTGAATGGAATCATAGCTACAGTGAAACGATTCTTCAAGATGCGCCATTTATAGATTAATGCACCACATATTCTTAATGCAGCAGTTCCGGATTGGCCACACATATGCATATCCCGGGCCCCCGTGACAGGAAAAGCATCAGGCATGCCAAAAACATCCCTCTAATAGGGTCCTGTGCTCCATTTTCAGTTGGATTTTGCTAATAGGCTGTATATGGGCCCCAGGGGAGCTTCAAATTGGCTTCGTAGTGTCTCTAGCTTTGTTCCCAATAATCAGCACCCATCTGGCCCAGAGAATAGGAGGCAAATACTCCCCAAATGCAGGCCGCCTCCTCCTCTTTCCCTCCACCACCAGCTGCTCTGGGTCCCTTTAACGAGAGTGGAGAGAGCTGATCAGCAGTAACCACTGTACAGAGATGCACATCTAGCCCCAAATGTGTTATACTGTTAGAAAACACATTATCTGCTGTGTTTGTGTCTGGAAGATGGAGTTAGCAAGAGCATGTGGGCACCGTCCAGTGGGCTGCAGAGATGGCTAATGATCAGAAAATGTTGTTGTAGGAACTGTGCATTGTAGCACTGAGCATTTCGTGCTTGGTTTCATGTCTGCGAATACATGTCTAATCATACATCGTAGTAAAAAGTAATAAGTAAACCAATCTTTTATAATATAAAAATATAGCTTAAGTTCTTTGAACATTTTCCTACGTTTAATAATTTAATTATATGCTTCTCCCAGTGTTTTTTATTGACAGATAGCAATTCAGCAATTTCTACTTAGCTCAGCATTGTCAGAACAGTGTTCTGAATAGAAATAATTTCAAATATACATACATATATATACATATACAAGTTATTTATTTGTTTATTTTCCACATCGAAGGGATAGTGTACATTAATCAATATTCCTGAAGAATGTAGATGAACCCAAATTTGCCCAAAGTTTCCATTGGTAGTACCCTTGCCAGATGTTAAAGCCCTGAAAAAAAAATACTAATTCAAATGAATAACCAAGTTTAAAAATAAAATCACAATGTTGATTATTATAAAGCAATTTCTTAAAAGCATACTTTAAATGATTCACATTCTCTAATAGATTGTGGTATTAAATTCCACTGATGTGATGCTCTAAAAGAAAAAAAAAAACTGCTTGACCAAAAGATGTTTTTCACACTGACTGCAGGATGATGAGTTGGAATCTGAATCGGAATGACAGGAAGAGGAATTTACTGAAATGCAATTCATGAAAATGGAAGGTAATTTATTAAATTAAATTACAATTTCTGTAGGTGGCCATTCGGACAAATTATGTCAGATTTTTTTGGAAGTACCCCATATGTTGGGTGCACTATAACATGATTGTGGAAAATTCATTACATTTGTAGTAAAAATTATGCGTATTAGCAGCAAAAATTTTTCGAATTCCATTTTAATTAGTTCTTCTGTCCATATGTAAGTTTACGCTGTCTGCATTATGATAGATTTAAAATATTAGTTTTAAAAGAGGGTTTTCTCAGCAATGTCATAAAATAAAGCGATAAGCATCAAGATGTTGTTTTTTTGTGTGTGTGAGTAATAAATACACAGAAACAGAACTGTAATTATAGTGATAATAATAAAAACTTACTGTAATTCTGGCAGGCATGTAGTTGTGATTGCAGAATGGTTGCCAGGCAACACAGGGACACAGTGGTGCAGTAATAGAACGCAAGAGTCGGCTTCCGGATGTAAAAATTCCATTCATTTTCCCCATAAGGAAATTGATTTTTGATAATAACACAGTAAACATTTAAAGACAGACCTGATGTGAGCTCAGGTTTTTTTTTTTTTTTTTTTGTTTTTTTTTTTGTTTGCATTAATTAGAAAAAACAAGCTTTTAAATAAATAGCACATTCATTTATATAATTACATTTACTTATAATAATTGAACAAATACACCTTTTAATGTTTATTTGTATATATGTACATATTTAGCAAAATATATATATATATATATTGTTATCCAATTCTTTTATTTTTATTTTTTATTTTTACTTTTTTAACCACAACATTTTGTTTTAAATAAATGATCAGGTAAAGCTCTTTAAAGCTGCATTGAAACAATTTAGAAGCTCAACCCACTGTGCAGAAGTCCATCATATGGAGAATGTTTTCCAAAACATGAGTTTCTTTCCATCTAAAGAAAGAAATCATTTTAAATTACAAGGGGGTGAATAAATTATCAGGAAAAGTTTGTTCTAGAAGTGAATTAATCATGCAGTGATTTACAATAGAAACTGTTTAATATGCAATCCGTAAAAGTTTGTAAGAACCATTTTATTAGTGTGAATAACATTTTAATAATCTATAAAGAGGAATAACCACTATAAAAATAAAATCTTTGTCCAGTAAAAAGCTTCTTGGAAACATGTATGTGCATTAAGAGTAATTTGTAATTGTAAAAGGGCCATTTTACAACATTTACAGCTACTTAACAATGAAAAATCCTTCATTTTTTTATTCTGAAGTAGCTAGTAAGACATAAATATACTTAACCCTAAAACTAGATTAAAACCAGCTAATTAGTGTAGAAAAAAAACATGACCAACTTTAGGCATTCTTTTGACCACACAGTAATATGCAAATAAAAAAACTTCTTATTAAAATATTATTAGACTGTTAGGGTTAGGTTTAGTAAAAATACATTGCCGTACATGTGCAATGTTAATTATAATCAGCAGAGATTCTATCGAGGGACCATTATAACCGTGTTAGCAGAAATTAATGGAATAGTTCAACCAAAATTCACTGGTGGTAATTTACTCAAATGTTTTTTTTGAGCCATTGGTTTACATTCTTTGAATCACCAAGTGATAGTTTCACCTAAAAATATTATTTTGTTCTGAAGAAAAAAGTACAGCATCTTCATCTTGGAGGCCCTGAGGTTAAGTAAGCTAACAGCAAATTTTCATTTCTGGGTGAACTGTCCCTTTAAGCAGACACTCTATTAATATTCCAGTGTTTGCTTGTTGACATGTTGTCGTCAGCAGGGAACCAACAAAATAAAATTTTGCTGAGAAACCAGGGGCCTGTATGAAGCCAAGTTAGCTGGCTAGTTAAGTTTCAGTTTCGTTTGCACCAATCTTGGATTTTAGGTACCATGAAGGCAGCTCAACTTTAATCACTCTTTGTTGCCATGGTATTAAGGAGCAGCTTTAGTATTAAGTAGTCAGCAATTGGTGCAAACTAAGCTGACACTTAACTGGCTAGCCAGCTAATCTGGCTTCATGGACAGACCCCAAATATTCGTTACTACAGTTTTTATGACAATGTTTTTGTTTTGTAGCAAAAATATGAAAATATAAAAAATGCCATCAATTTTTGGTGTAAGTAACATTTTAGTTAGGGTGAATTCAGGTCAATTGGAACACTTTTTGCCATTGAGATGACCAAGGAAATGTCCCAATTGACCTCAATTCACCCCTACTTAAAATGTGCTTAATATGTAAACCCACAAAAGTACATTGTAAAGAGTTCAGTATTGTAATACAATGCATTTAATTTACATTTAAAAAAAATCAACCAAATCTCTAGTGTTGTACAAATACAACTATACCATTTTTTTATTGTCCCACGGTCTTAAATACAAGCTCCAGTTCACCTGATGCATCTTTAAACTGTTCATTTGCAAGAATACGAAGATTCTTTGATGCTCTGAGGTCACAAGTGCTGTTTACTTCCTGCCACCTCAGTCGCAACACTGCATCGAGCGCACATAGAAAAGTCATGCATCAAATTATGCATAAAACTTCGAGCCCAGGGGGGCGCACTCTCTGGTACACAACAGAGCCCAAATTAATCTCTGTCATTACTAATGCAATCGTAGCCTCTTTGTTTAATAAACAGTTTGTCAGTGATTTATTGTAGGGTGACTGTAATTTGATTGCTGGAGGAACAGGGCGGATATGCATATGGCAGCCGGTTCAGATAAACAGAATTATTAGTGCCTGTTAGCACGAAGCAGACATCACAGTCACACTGTACCGGGATGGAGGGGGGGGACACAAGAGGGGGCAATTACCCCCAAATTACATAATCAGCCCCTGACGGATGATTCCCCTCGTCCCTTACAGCCCCCGCAAAATGCATCCACACAAACACAATAATGTCAGGCAAACAGAGGAATGCTTAATGACTTTTGTTTTGTGCTCGTGTTGCTTCTCTCTTGATTTAAGCGGCGAGGCGGTAAGGTCTCTGTCTGGACTCAGTTAATATAGTGAGGAATGATGATGACTTTTGTGCGTGACTCTCAGAGGAAATGGCCAATCAAGTCGTGTTTGTTTCAGACTTGGTTCAAACTTTAAGAGCGCAGTGAGAAGATCTAGGAAGTGCTGTGATTGTCATTGCGCTTAAGATGTTAAAGCATAAAGTTTATGATGGTTTTTATCTACATAGCAGGGGTTTATATACAATCCCTATATATGATCATCCTCTTGAGACCACTCAAAGTAAAATGTAAAAGGCATCTAGTTAAACTGTAAAAAAAATTATAGGAATAAAAAGCTACTAATTTTCTTTTTTGATTTCTGTAAAATTGTTGCAAACTATTTATATGGGTTAAATTTAAACAAACACATTTAATTTAGTAATGTTCAACTTAATTTGTTTAAATTCTTCTCAAATAAATAGTTTACAACCACTTAACGTTAAAAAATAAAGTAAATCCAAGGAATCATCTTTAAATCATTTTTTTCAGTGTATGATGTGCAACACAAACACCCCATTCAAAATGTTTTGTGTTTCATGACTCTTTAATTATATTTTTTATTATTTTACAATTATAGATTTTTTTTTTAATCCAATTTGTTTATTTATTTGTGACCCTGGACCACAAAGCAGTCTTATGTTGCACAAATATTTTGGCAATAGTCAGAAAAACATTGTATGGGCCAAGATCATGTTCCTTGAGGATATTTTGTACATTTCCTAATGTGAATATATATATATATATATATATATATATATATATAAAAGCATTTCATTTACACAATTTTAACCCTTGTGTGCTGTTGGGGATGTTTTTATCCACTCTCGGGTGATTTTGAGACTAAATTTGGCCACAACTTTGTGTTGCACCAAACCACAACTTTGTGTTGCAGCAAATGGAATGATTTTTGGTGAAAAATCTTATTTTGACACATAGTTTTCAGAAAATGCTTTGAACATTGTCAAAAATTCAACAAAACACTCTGGGGAAATTTACTACCCTTTCTTTATGTTCGTGGCTGTTTTTGCCCCATTCACTTCCATTACATTTTTTTGATTGCAAAGCATCATATGAGATATGACATATTGTTGCTGGTTTTTCATGTTGGGAAGAGGTAAAACTTTAAATTTTTATTGTTAATCATCAGTTGCAAAAAAAGCTGCCTTCTATATGGAGAATAGTGTGTGTTTGTGTGTGAGAGAGACCTTTGGGCACTTATCTTGA
>CAIGQV010000001.1:3477343-3507508 GCA_903798115.1 Danio jaintianensis
TATATATATATATATATATATATATATATATATATATATATATATATGTATATGTATTAGTTTGCGTTTTTATTGACTCAGTATTACAAGTGTAAGTGTGTATATATAAAAAAACACCAGAGTGGGATTGATTGAGTTTGACTTTCTTTCTTCTGTTGAACACAAAAGATATTTACAAGAGAGCGGGAAACCTGTAACCATTGACTTCCATAGTATTTGTTTTTCCAACTATGGAAGTCAATGGTAACAGATTTCAGTGTTTCCTCTAGGAATCTTTCCAGCTGTGGTAGCTGGCCTTTTACACAGATATTCCAGCTACCTATTACGTATTTCAATGACAAATGTCGTGAGCGCAGTATTACAAGTCAAGATCGCATTTATGTAATACAAGCATGCAAATCTCTTTGCTTGCACGCCGATTTCCTCTGTTCGTGCACAAAACTTCTTGCACACCCTCAAATATACGCTGTTCAAGCGCAGATTTTCTTGTGCGCTCTCAAATAAATGCTGCTAAAGTGTGATTGAGTGCGTTTATGTAAAGAGTATGTCTTCAACATTTATTAGATTTGCTAGGAATATTTATGAATGTCTCCAATAGACCTACAGAACGGCATTGATGCGTCCTGAAGTACAGTGAAACGGCCATAAACTCCAGCAAGATAAAGTCATTGTAGAACCGTAGACCTTCATCAATAAATAAAGTATAATTATGGAAACTGTGTTCATCGTAACTGAAAGCTACGTCGTGTTTGCTGGCCTCGCGCATCACGCAGCCCTGTCAGTCAGCATGTAACCTTAAATGGTTAAACAAATAGTGCACAGCCCTACTACAATTACAGAAAAGTTTGCTCTGTTATAATTCACATACATTTTAATACGTTTTGGTGCGATTATAACCCGCTCTAAAAAAAAAAAAAAACAGCGACAACTAAAGGTTTTAAATGAATTTTGGTGTGGCCATGGAATAATGGATGTAGTGGAAATCATAGATTTTCAGCATTCTTCAAAATATCTTCTTTTGTGTTCAACAGAATAAAGAAACTCATAAAGGTTTAGAACCATTTGAGGGAGAGTAAATACTTGAATATACTTTAGTCTGAAGACCAGTTTTTACTTTCAAGTTAGTAGTTATAAAACATATACTAATGGCTTATTCTGTACTATACTGTGCTAACTGTACTAGCATATTAACTGATAGAAAAGCAGTATATGATAGATATTTATTGAGACAGAAGTCATAGTTAGTACTCAATATGTGCTCCCCATACTGAATATACCCAATATTTTTTAACAATACTGCTCATTAAAGTTTTAGCACATTAAAGTTGTGTGCCTAATAAAATAATTACTAGAAAACTAGTAATATTTTTGATTTTATATTCCAGCAGAATAATAACTTTTATAATTTATAAGGTCACACTTTACAATAAGGTTTCATTAGTTAATGTATTTACTAACATGAAATATTAATGAACAACACTTGTATAGCGTTTATTAATCATAGTTCGACATTTACTAATGCATTATTAAAATCCAAATTCATGCTTGTTAACATTAGTTAATGCATCGTGAGTTAACATAAGCTAACATAACAATGAAGGACTGTATTTCCATTAACAAACATGAACAAATACTGTAATAAATGTATTGTTTATAGTTTGATCATGTTAATAAATACATTAACTAACATTAACTAATACAACCTTATTGTAAAGTGTTACCGTTTATATATACAGTAAGGTGTTGCGTGTTGTGTGAAAGGACGCTGTTTGAGACCTTCTTGTACAGTATATACCATGTGTAAAAACTCTACTAGGGTAGATTTATAGGTTTACAAGCAGAATGAGTTTCATCCTGAGCATATCTCGAACACTTAAATCTGTCACTGGTTCCAACCAGCCGCTGTGACCGAATCAATACTTGCTTCATTGTGTTACAAGCCATAAGCTTTTGTAATCTTTGGCCGGATCTATTAAAATTCTTCCATGTAAGAATGCAGAATGTTTTTCTGTCCAATACAGATCAATGACTTGTGGAAATACAACACCGCCGAGGACAGATACAATGACCGAAAATGACACGCAACACCAAACTCATTTCATTTTCCCAACAGTAACCATTAACAACACCTCCGTGCTGTCAGAGTTATGACATAGCAGCTATTTTTTTCCCCACAAATGATGAGCGCTAGGAACAATGGCACCTCCTTAGGGGGGGAAGATCACGTTAAAAGACCATTGTTTTGCAAGACTGAATTGAGAAAAGGACAAGCTCCGTCAAACCGATCCTCAACCAATTTCACATTTCACGTCTTTCGGGCCTCCCATCAGATGTTTAGGCAATTGAATTTGTGATTAATTGCGAGCGGGTGGCGCTGGGCAAGTAGCGGCATGTTTTCCCAGTCGAGCGGCTCCTCCGAAGCCCCTTGGGTGAAGACGTTTCCTGTCAAACCGCTCATTAAACAAGGAGAATCTACAGTGCTCTCTGCTCCCCCTGGAACAAGACAGCTGTTTGCTTAAGAAAAATAAAGCAAAGCCACGGACATGAGCGCCAATAATGCTCAAAAAGAGGCTCCGTGTTCTATTCGCCAGTTGCCATGGTTATGAGGCTTTTCTTGGCAGTCGGCGTTGGTTACTTGCTGGTAGCGCTTTTTCGCCGCTCAACCCAACCCCTCTGGTTCTTCCTCATCCAACAGAAACGTGCAATCCAAATGTCGACCCTGCTGGGCCAGACAGACTGAAATACCTTCTGCCAGTCCACTTAAACAAACTGTACTCGCTGAAAGGCCCTGATTGGATCTCCTGCTGCCATCAATCATCCAATCAGGTGTAGTGCAATCCCCTCCCCACTGCGCTCGTCTGCAGTCGAGGTTTTTGTCCCTTTTGTCCCCAGCGAGCTCCGGGCTCATGGCGAACAGGTAAACAGCTATCCCGCCGGTGCCGGAGCTGAATTTTCAGAGTCTGTCTCTGTCGGACAGGCTGGCTCATTTTGCTTCTCACTGCGGCGTTCCTATTGCATCCAGGCAGGGGTTGGGACTTACCTCTGCTTCAGAAGTGGCTTACAAACCCTGTGATTAGTCCAGACGTCTTCCAGGTCACGAGTGATGGGGAGCGAAGAGGATAGAAGTGGAGGATGGCAAGCTTTCCCTTCAAAACCTTTGCTCTATTATCTCAGCACGGCCTGTAATGAGAGCATCCATGCAGAGTTCATTAGCCCCGTGCTTTTACTAATCCAGTAGTGCTGAGTAGGATTAGAGCAGCTTTAGTCACCAGGAGTTGGAAACCAGCTAACTTATTTAACAAGCACAGTTTGTTCGCCCAAATTATCAGTATATACTCGATTTTTAGTCCTGCTTTTTAAGTTATTGAACGGTCTGTCTCTTTGGGTAAATACTAATACAAATTCTAATCACAGTACCTATGGCTGAATCCAAAATCGCCCCTTAGACCTTTAAATAGTGCACTCAATCAATCCCACAATGCAATGAAAGAGTGGATAAATGTTAAATACAGGCTAAATGTAAATTAATTATGATTCAATATTTTGTAAAATAGCTATTGCATTTTAATAATAATAATAATAATTCCTTACATTTATATAGCGCTTTTCGGCCATGTGGTAAACCCCTACTCTTTTTCGAAGGACATTCTGGGATTTTTAACGACCACAGAGAGTCAGGACCACAGTTTAACGTCTCATCCGAAAGACACTGCTCACTGAGCAGTATAGAGTCCCCAACAATATACTCGGGCTTTAGGACCCACGCAGACCGCAGGTTGAGCGCCCCCTGCTGGTCTCACTAACACCACTTCCGGCAGCAACCTGGCTTTCCCATGTGGTCTCCCATCTAGGTACTGACCGGGCGCAGCCCTGCTTAGCTTCAGTGGGTGACCATGTGAGAGTTGCAGAGAGCTAGCTGCCGGGGGGGAATCTCTCTATCCACCACCAGTGTGCAGCATCCACCTAGATGATGCGACGGCTGCCATATTGTGCCAGACCGCACACCACACACCAGCTGGGGGGAATTATTTTGTTTCTAAGTTGACACCATTTTTTGGTTCTATATAAATTTAATTGATATAAATTAAGTTAATATAAGTATATGAATGTTAGTTATTCTTCATGAGGTATTGCTGATGTGTAGTTTTAAACTAACTATATTATTATTTCTGAGTCTTAATTAATGTTTTAAAACTTTCAAGTGTAAAAATTAAACAACTATGTAGAAAGGTCATAGTCATCAGAAAACTTTTCATGACATAAGATTACTTCAATCAATCAAGCAATCAATCAATCAGTCAATCAATCAATCAATCAGAAAATATGAAATCCGAGACAAGTGCAAGTGTGATAATGACAAATTGCTAAATTTAGATCTATGCTTTTTGTCAATATGTCCTTCTTTCAATCAATATTAAATCATTCAATCAATCAATCAATTTAAATGTGATATATTAAATAAAAAAAAATAATCAATTCAATTGTTTCATATATCTACTAAATATTATTTACTGAGTTAATTTTGCCCTTATGCTCTATTGAATTGAAATCAAGTAAAGTATATTTAGAGTTCTTTTTAGAAATGCAAAGTTTGCTTTACTTTACCAACACTTCCTCCCCTGCTTTCAGCTCATTCCTGACTTCGCCTGTGTATCAGAACATAAATATGTCTACATAATTTGAATGATTTTTTTTTTGTTTGAAGTCTTTTAAGCAAAAGATAATAAGGAATTTCCTTTGGCAACTAGCTGAGATAACAAAACAACAACAAAAAAACTTAATAGATAACATTTATTTTAACAAAACAATCCTTTTACTTTTATGATTTAGTAACTTTAATATACCCTGGCTGATAGTTTATCATTACCATGAACTATTTTGGCTATGATAACCTTGTAGTGAAACCCTTTATTACAGACACACCTGAAACATATTTCCCACCTAATGACAAGATATTTCCTGTCCTACCACTACCCATTATGAGCCTTGTATATAGAGCAGCGGTAGAATATCGATCATTTGTAGAGTCCACTCATTCCCCCCTACAATGTGTCTTCATGGACATATCTCTTGAAATCTCATTCAGCGTGACCCTTACTGCTCATTTAACATTGTATGTATTATTTCCCTCTGCCCCGCTGCCCGTCTTTCTCAAGGTAAAGTGCTTGTTTTTCACATAACCACAACCGCCGCTATTCTAGGGAGGTTTTTGTGTCTAAGCAGGCCAAACTCATTCTGTTTGTCCCTGGTTTTTATCATGAACCTGAACACAACGGCCGCTGTTTTCCATTATCGGCAGGCCGGATAAGAGGATTGAATGAAAAGGAACTTAACAAGACGAGAAGGACTCTTCTCCATCATCACCAATCAGCCACTCTGGAGGAGGATGAGTATTACAGTCTTTTGATGGAGGACGCATCATCCTCTATGCCATTGATTTACGGCCACGGATTGCGATATTTCATTATGGGGCATTTGCAATTTCCTGCGGGCTGAAACCATTACTGCGGCCCCGTGTCTCTGCGTGTTGACCATGAGCTGTAATGAGAAAAAAGCATGTGAGAGGTGGAGAGGGCCACCGAAAGGGAAGAAAGGGTGGAGAGAGTGGCCACACTGAGCCATTATGCTGTCAAATTTAAATAAGGCAAACTGAATGTCACAAAAAAACACACACAAGCAAGGTGTGAAAAACAGCACCTCTCATCTGTGATTAGATGTAAGAGGATAAAAGCTTGAGGGTAATTTAATCAGCTCTTTGTTCTTCCAAGCAGACATGGCATATTCTTCGTCTCTCCCTCCCGTCTCGGCCTTTTGCTTTTTCTATTTTCTTCCTAATGTTCCCAAAGCCATTATGGGAAGGCCATTCTTTTGCCAAAGAAAGGTAAAATGTGCTGTGTTGTGCACTCTCTTTGGTGCCGGCCTTCGTGCATTAGAGTAGCGCTGTTCCATGTCACTACATTAGTCGGCTGTCACCGAGTAAAAGCGCAATTGTCCTTTAAAAGCAGCTAGCGGTGGTGTGATGTAGCGTGTAGGCTTAATTAAAGCGAGTTTTGTGCCTGGCTCTGGCAAAGTTTGTACTTAATGGACCATTGCAAAGATCTCAAGCATATCAGGCTCCTATAGGCCAACCAAAAATGGCATTAATTATTTTGTAAAATGGCGCCCTTTCGGAGACAAACATGCCCTGCTTTAGAACGAAGCCGAACGCTGCCCGTTGCTTTAATAAATCATTGAGGAAAGCGTTGGGGTCCGTGAAGAAAAAGAATCAGGAACGCTTTTTCTCATCCTTGTCTCAGACCATTGATTTGAACAGATCATTATGGAAACCAGAGCCCTTTGTAAGTGATTTTCCAGGATTTTTTTTGTGTGGGAAATAAAGAATACTGGCATCCGGGTGTAATGCATTTAAAGTTAAGTAAAAATATTTGTGTATCAATATATCAGACTTGAAAGGAGTGTAATTGAATTGACTAATCAATGCTGCTTTTTTCTCCAGTGTATAATTCAGTATCTTGTTCTGTTCTGCTCCGGTCTAATAATAAATGGAAGCAAATGTACATAAAGTATTGTTATGAGCAGGGCCAGAAATTAACTTTTCCATTAAGGGCCAATGTTTGCTTCCTGGAATTGATTTTTTACCTTCATAATGCACTTTTGTTTTTAGAACAACTTTTCCTTCATGTTTAATCTTCTATGTCAAATACTTATTAGACTCTTTAGAACTGCAATATTATTGTTGCTGATAATTGCTCTTGATATTTTAATCATGATTATTCATGTTGAATAATATGATACTTGTACAAATGTTTTGAACATTATTGATTGGCCATTGTGTTTATAAGCTCAACAGAAATGTGTGTGATTGGTTATAGTGCTCAGAGCCTGAGAAAAAGCATAAACCTCAGATATACAGTAAATGTAATACTGCAAATTGACAATTTTCTTTAAATTTACACGTTTCACTTTAATCGCAATAGTGAACAGTTCTGCATTTTTGGCCCCATTATCTAATGGCGCATTTTCATGAATTTTGGTGCCATTTTGCCACAAGTGAGCATTCAATTTCAAACCTAATAATTTAACTAAAATGTAGTTTTCATAATGGAAACCTTACAGTTTTTCTAAATAAATGGTATTTAGTTTGCAATTCTGTTTTGTGACATGTCTAAAGGAATAGTTCACCCAAAAATGAAATCTGCCTTATAATTTACTCACCCTCAAACCATCCTCGGTGTGACTTTCTCTTTTCAGACAAATTCAGTCAGGGTAGTTTTACATTTTATCCATGCTGTATAATGGTATTACAGTAGGTAGTGTCCATTTTTTTAAGCTTCCAATAGCAGATAAATCTCTCATAAAACTATCCCATATGCTTACAGGGGTTTAACGCATGATTTATGAAGTGGATCGATTTGTTTTTATAAAAAAGTATTTCAAATTTTTTAATTGTAAGCTCAAATCAATGACTTCTGGAGGCTGGTGAATACATGTTGTTGAAAACATCCTCGACATATATGATGCATGATGTAAGACGCATTGATAGCGGAAGATCTGGGAATAGATGCTTCTCTCAGGAATGTGGCATATACTGTATAACGTTATACAGTAACGCCAAGCCAACTACTGTTCTTGTTTGTCATCTTCTGTGGTAAACAAAACTGTGTGGTAAGTGGTTCCCGTGAGACACTACTATTCCCAGAGCTTACACTACAAATTCAATTCATCTTTATTTCTATAGCGCTTTTACAATGTAGATTGTCTCAAAGCAGCTTAACATAGAAGTTCTAGTGAATTGAAATTGAAACTGTGTCAGTCCAGTTTTCAGAGTTGAAGTTCAATTTAGTTCAGTTCAGTGTGGTTTAATTTTCACTGCTGAAAGTCCAAACACTGAAGAGCAAATCCATCGATGTGCAGCTCCACAAGTCCCAAACCAAGCAGGACAGTGCCGAGGAACAAACTTCACCAAGTGATGAAAGTGAAGGAAAAAACCTCGAGAGTACCCAGGCTCAGTTGGGCACGACCATTTCTCCTCTGTCCAAACTTCTTGTGCAGAGCTGCAGTCTAGGCGCCGGGGGCTGGAGAACACTGAACGTCCATTGTGAAGACAAATGCGTCTTACATCATACATAAGTCAGAGATCATCCAAAAAGTTGTCGAGAATGCTCATTATTCTTTGTCAGAGCTATAATTCTGCAAATATAATAAAAGAGTTTATAAAACTTGACGTCATAAGACAATAAACTGTAAACCCCTAGCTTACGGGTTAGTTTACGACAGATTTATGCATCTTTGGAAGCATCCAACACCATTACACAACATGTAAGAGTCAGAATAAATTTTAAAACTACTCAGAATGTGTTATTTTTATAGATAATTGTTTTTTGTTTTTTTTAAGAAAGAAGATAACTAATAATTGAGGGTGAGTATATTATTGGATCATTTTCATTTTTATGTGAACTATTCCAATTGTGTTTTTGAAAAGTTTGCATATAGGCATCAAAAATATCACAATTAATAGCGACCACACATAAACGGCTAAAAATGTTATCATGCTTGTCAGGAAAGTAGCTGACAATATTCTCTCAATATCTTTTCACAGTATTTTTTACTATTGTTGTTTTGGTTGTCCACGCCACGCATAAGCATAATACATAATCACATTTTCATAATTCATAGAGATGAAGACTGTATATTATGTATGTATGTTTTTTTTTTTATAGACATTGAAAAAAAATTCTGTTTTAATGCCCCCCAAACCACAATTGACTTGTAAATGAAACAGGCAGAACATATAAAAAAAAGTGTTCTATTATTAGCTGAAATCAGTGTCATGTATGTACTCTAAATACTGCCGTTATTTAAGTGGCATTAGCATGTGGAGTTTGAGTGTGCAGTGATTGTTCTCTGGAGAGTAATTATAGCGTAAAAGCCTACAGTACGGTATTTCGCTGGCTTCACCTGCAGAGCTTTCCCTCGAAACGTCTGCCCTCATACTGGATCCCATAGCCTTGATTTTTAACTCTCACCTCTTCCCAACAGCGGGACATGCTGCTGTGTGCAGCTGCTGGACTCCAACCGCAGACCCGTTCAAATAAAATCACTCCCACTGTGCTAGAAATGATTTGAACAACACAAATGAGACATCATGTGGTCTCTTCCCCATCTTCAGTCCATTTGTATTGTTTCCTGTGTTAATGAGGCCAGCTTGTCATCTGGAAATACTGTAGCACCAGGCTGAATTGAGGCATGTCTGCTTAATAAAATTAAACAAAATAAAATAAAATAAAATTTCTTCTTTCAGAGGTTGCACATAAAATATGAATGAAACATAAATTTGATTAAATTAAATCTCAATGTTTCTTCGAAATATATTATACATTTGTAGTTTACTTTTAAACAAAGAAATAGTTTTTAGTTTTTCAACAAAATGTTGATTTTGGAAAAACTACTACTGATTGTTTTTTTTTTACGTATAGAGTCTCATTAAAATGGCAACAAATAATTTTTTTTATAAAATAAAATTTCTTCTTTCAGAGGTTGCATGTATTCTAAATTTGTAGATACTGTTTTTAGTTTTTCAACAAAATGTGTTGATTGTTAAAAACTACTGATTGCTTTTTACATAGAGGGTGTTATTAAAATGCCAACAAATTAATTGTATGTAAAGATTTTATGTTTTTAGCACATCTGAGGCTCAGAGAATCTTAATTCATGAAAATATTTTAAAATGCATTGTGTGAAAAACAGTAATTCCATTTAAATTTATTGTGTATAATGTCAAGCTGTATTTTTTTCAGCTCATGCAGATACTGCTCATATATTTAATTGTGTGTATTGGGGATCAATAAAATGCTAGATATACAATTAATCTTTACAAGGAAAAGAAGTTGACTTTTTATTATACAAAAATATAAAAATGTTAACAACACTTTACCAAAAAAGTGACACATTAACTAACACTGAGCAATACATTTTCAATTATTTATTAATCTTTGTTAGCATGAGTTAAATATACAGCTATTGATTTATTAGTGCAGAAGTTCTTAAACTTTTTAGCCCGCGACCCCCAAAATAACAATGCCCTTGACTCGCGACCCCCAAATTCCTCAGAGGTGGTTATAAATATACAAATGTTGCTCACACAATAATAGGCCTATATTAACACAAGCATATTGACAACACTAAAAAGTGCAACAGTGTAACAACCGTATAATTTTTATAGTCATTTATTAATTTGTTTAATTTAATATTAACCCGCCCAAAAAGACTGGTGGGCCCAATGTTTTCAGCACAAGTCTATTCTTGGTTTAATTTTGGAGAACGCCACTCAGAGATCATTCTCAATGTTCAGTTGTGGCCTGTATTTATTTTTAATGTATTTGGTTGCCATAAAGGTGTCAAAGTTTATAAAAATCAATCTGCTGCAGCTGACGCTATTGCTGTGTTGTTAATCTAACGTAAACACACCAATTCTAATAAACTAAATTGAAAGGTTGATGGCTTTTTATTTACATGTTGTTGTTTTTTTATGTAACTATTAACTACTATTTTTATCTTCTGTGGGTTATGGATAAAATATAGTAATTCTAATAGTTTATAAAAATCTATTTGACTTTTGGAAATCACCAAGTGACATTTCCTTCATTTCCTTCACATTTCCTTCATGTTGTCACAACACAAATCGATTAAGTTAACTTAATCATATTTACAAATTTAAGTGGATTAAACATAAAACAATTAAGTTGTCCCCAAAAACACATTTCAACTCATTTTAAATAAGTTTGAACAAGCAGCAAAAATAATTTTTGACATTCATGAGTGTACTTATTAACTGCACGATATTGGAAAAATCTGACATTGTGATGTTTTTTTTTTCTGCGATATATATTGCTATATGAATATAAGTTCACCTGATGTTTTGAATAGCTCTATTTTGGAAAGTATTTATTCATTTAGATCGACTGGGATGATCAAGTCTTTTTCTATGCAGTGGATCTGCATAAATTATAATAGATTACAAGCAAAAATAAATAAACAGTGCTTTATGGTTTTCTGGGGAGAATACAAGTCAGTCAGAATACAATCAGAAACAATCAAAGATAAAATAACATGGTCATCGTTGTATAAATAATTTAAAAATAATAATATTGAATAATATCTTTATCTTTCAATCTTTAATAAATAATCTAATCCTGCGATGTGACTACGACTCAGCCCTAGTATACTCCCAGTTTATGCATATCATTCATAGATACACTTACTCAAACACTAAAGCACAGTTGTCATACACTACCAGGCACGATATAATAAAATATGTTTTAATTATGTTTGCAGAGTGTTTAATTGTGTTATATTATAGCCCCAGGGTACTTTGATTTATGTTCTTTTTAAGTAAATGTACATGCTACAGTTGAATAACACTATCTCTGCATATGATTTTTTTCATAACCACTGCAGATAAATTGCTAAATACCATTCACAATAGCTCAGAGCTTAAATCCATTTTCCAGTTACTTCTATCATATTACAAATTCTCCTTATAGCACATTAACATAAATATTGGATTAGGACAAGGCTATACTTTATAAAGCCGAAACCAACCCTAGCAGAGCTCTGTTTTTAATAGGTAATTTAAAACAATGCATTAATATAGGAGCAATTGCAGAAACCACTATATTTTTATCTAGTTTGCAAACAAAAAACTGATACTAAATGCTAACATAATTTTTTTGTGCTTAGCAGCTCCTTTTAAAAAGTGTGTGTGTGTGATTCATTACCACATGGCTCTATATAGAAGAGGAGACGAACTCTCTGACAATTGCACAAGCTGCGTTTTCGCCACCTTATGCTCACTGCATTTTCCCAGCCTCCCCCAGAATTCACCAACAAACAGGATTTTCACAGGAACCTAAGCATGAATGTTTAATTAGCGGCAGCTGCTGTGCAACGTGCGCATCGCTAACTGGCACGTACCAGCATCACTTATGGGTCTGGATTTCACTTTATGATCACTATTACATGCATGCATGTCTAATTTGCCAAGCTCTCTTACTCAGAGGAAAAGATGCGACATTTATATATGTCTCAAAAGTCAGGTTTAAAAAAACAGCTTAAACAAAGCATTTTTAAGTTGTATACCATGGTATTATGAATCTGCACAACATAATATGCAACTATTTGTAGCTAACTTGTATTTATATATTTTATAATGGTAGTATTTGTATATTTAAAATGTAAATGTCGTTCTTATACACTTTTTTATAATCGCTGGTTCTGGCAATATTTTTTTTCCCTCTTTTTTTCCAAAAAAGTCTTTATTAAAGTGTTATAACCCATAAATAGCTACATGATAAATCCCTACATTACAGACTTCGATTTGAATTAAATAAATATATAACTATTAGTATATGCCTGAGTAATAATATATAAATGTTGATTTGAATAGTTTATTAATCATTTACTAACTCATTCTGAATGATCTTAAAAAAAAAAAAACAACTACTCTTAAATACAAATGATTTGTAAATAATGCAATTCTAAATTTAGTCATGAAAAATTTATCATTAACAAAAGTATGAAGGAACAATTATTTACGCACATTATAAATCTACTTTTAAGTCAAGAATAGAGCATTTGTATCTGCAGTTATAAACGGCTTACTAACGTCTATTAATGCAGAGTTACTGTTTAACAAATAATGAATTCACTATTTGCTAATGCTTAGTAGATGATTCATAGTGTGTAGTTATTATAAAGTGTTACCAAAGACTCTTAATACATTTTATGAAGGAAAAAACTGCTGTCCAACGAAGTGCAAATAACACAAAATAATCCAGAAATTAAGCTATGAGTTGGTTGTTTGAGTAAAATGTTATCGCATTTTGCATGATGTGCCTCTCTGATTGGTGAATTTTTGCACTAAGAGGTTGCTATACAATGGTATATGATTTTACTGAAGACAACTGCACACAGTATTTCAGTTTTTTTTTTTATCAAATAATTATTTACAAATAAGTAGAAACTACATTACCCAAGATGCTTTAAAGAAATTCCACCTATCAGAGAGCTGAAGTGAGCAAGGTGTTCTGCCTATGCTTTCACATTACATACATACACTTTATTAGGTACACCTTACTAGTATTTACTGGTACTAGTCCAATTTTGGTGAGCCTGTGCAAATTATAGCCTCAGTTTCCTGTTCTTAGCTGACAGGAGTGGCACCCAGTGTGGTATTCTGCTACTGTAGCCCATCCGCCTCAAGGTTCGACGTGTTGTGCTTTCAGAGATGCTCTTCTGCATACCTTGGTTGTAATGACTGGTTATTTGAGTTACTGTTGCCATTTTATCAGCTCGAACCAGTCTGGCCCTTCTCCTCTGACCTCTGGCATCAACAAGACAGTTGCACCCACAAAACTGCCGCTCACTGGATATTTTCTCTTTTTCGGACCATTCTCTGTAAACCCTAGAGATGGTTGTGCGTGAAAATCCCAGTAGATCAGCAGTTTCTGAAATACTCAGACCAGCTCGTCTGGCACCAACAACCATGCCACGTTCAAAGTCGCTTAAATCACCTTTCTTCCCCATTCTGATGCTCGGTTTGAACTGCAGCAGATCGTCTTGACCATGTCTATATGCCTAAATGCATTGAGTTGCTGCCATGTGATTGGCTGATTAGAAATTTGCGTTAACGAGCAGTTTTGTAACGAGCACCTAATAAAGTGGCCGGTGAGTGTATTTTTATTTATGTTGTCCAATATAAATACATGGTTTTTATATATATAAAAAACACAATCTTAATTCAGTTATTCTGTTATGTTTTTCACAATAATTCACAAGACTGTAGTTCTTTGCCCATAATAAAGATTTTCAAATATGTTTTGCTTCAAATTAAAGTTTAATGTTGGTTCATGGCTTGTAAAACTTTAACAAAGATTCCCTATATGGGACAAAAATAATGAAATAATACCAGCACCCCTGAAAAAGTGGAAGGACACTAGTGCACTCTTGTTCAGCTCAACTTCTCTTCTTATCAAGAGCTGCCATCTTTCTCTGGAGTTTGCACAACTGGCCAATGTTAGTTCCCACGTAAGGGTCTTTGAGGGGACCCTGTGACATTCAGGAGAGCTCAGGCTCCATAATTAAGACTCCCTGAGCCCCTTTCCTGGACCACGGCCGTGATATTGCTTCTTTCCTCACACAAATCCTACAACTTATAACGGATTATCCGTTGACAGCCAAATTGCCTGGGGGGATTTTGTTTTCCTTAAATGACAAGTCAATCAGTTTGGTTGCCAGATCTATCCATAACCCCCGCCGCCACCACAATCACCACCTCCCTCCCCTCGTTTTCCTTTTATAATCTGAGAAGGGTGCAAAGCATATTAGAAATCAGTTTCATTTGGTACATCCAGGTCCCGGGTCACTGAAGAGGTCATATGTTTATGGACTCGACTAGAGCTCTCATCTTAGATAGTTGTGTTACCCTTTTTTATTCTAGCCAATTATCTAATCCCACTCCTGGAACGCGCTGTGATCTCAGCATACCAGGTTGAAGACGGTGTCACCTTGAAACCATGGAAACCACAGTCGTCTCTGTGAAAGCACTGGGTAGTTGCACCAGATCAAAAGGTTTTGTGTTGAGATAGATAGATTTGTTGACATTATGCTAGTAGAGAGGGGAGATACCAAGAATGTGCAAGAAAGATGTCACATTAAATTTCATCCGTGTTGGACAAACGATGCATGAAGTGAAGTGGCATACAAAATGGGGTTTGAGGAGCTGAGTTAAATTACAGCGTCACTTTAGATGATATTAAACTTTTTTTGAAAGTGTAGCTAACTCTTCTGCCCTACAAAACTCCCTCTCACTTAACAGATTATCCATGCATTTTATTTTGAACATCTTATTTTGATATTTTTTTTCCTTCGAAATGAAGGGTACATGAGGGAAAGATGCAACTGGCAGGAAACTGAATCCTGAGAATTGCTGTTTGCATGAATAAGTGCAATTGGGTTCAGTTCGGGGTTTGTAATGGTTGTGAGAAATTAATATCCCTGGATAGTTTTTGTTATTGTTATTATTACTATTACATTTATGGAAAAAAACATTTTTCCTTACAGATTAGGATATTAGCCCCTTTCACACATACAGACCTTTCCGGAAAAGGATCATGTGTGAACAGGCCCTTTTTGAAAATACCGGTAAATTCGTTCCGGCAATTTTCCAGAAAGAGAAGTTGTAACATTACCGGTAATTTGCCGGAATGCTGCTCTGTGCGAACGCAGAAAGAAAATTGCCGGAAAGAGCGCGTATACGTTTAGAACGTGCTGACGTGAGACGTCTACTCCAGCCAATCAGAACATTCAGCCGCATTCACATCTGCACTGTTTATGAAAATAAACGCCTTTGAATATTTTTCCAGACACATTTAGCGGCTAGATGTTAGTCAGATAACGTTTCTATGTTCATTCTTAATGCCAACTGTTTAAAAAATTGTCGATAAAATGCTTATGATAAACCGCTGTTTGTTTGCCTTCAAGCTCTGCTTCAGTTGCTTGACGCGTGTGCATGTGAAGCAGCTGGTGAGCGCCAGCACACACACATATTATGGACATCTCGACATGCAAAAGTGTTCCTCAATATGTTTTCATCGAAGTTGTTCACAATAATTATCCATCCACAGAATATGTAATGTAGTCAAATGTGTAAACATTTAGCTGCGGTTCGCGCTTCTGCTTTTGGATGTCTCTGGGAAAAAGCAGCTGCATGAATGCTAAAGCTTTAAATAAAAGAGAAACCATCAACAAAAGCCAGACCCCTTCTATGTTTACAAATACAAGCGCAGCCGTTTAGATGTCATTTCTGGTTAATGACGTCATAATTTACCAGTATTTTGGAATGAATGTGTGAACCGGAAAAATTCCGTAACATCCTTGCCTGTGTGAACAGCGTTTTTTTATTTATTTACAGGTCATTCCGGAAATTTTCCAGATATTTACCGGTATCACTGTGTGAAAGAGGCTATTGATGATCAGATGTACGAAGAAGAATGGACAGAAAAGTTGCACAAGGAAGGTAATCCCAAATAATACTATGAGAAATTGGTGGAGAGTGTGGGCAACATGTTATAAATACTTTTTCATAAAAAGTAAGAGATACACACGGTAATTGTGTGATGTTTTATGCTTATTAGAGTGGTGTGTTGTTAGCTTAGCAACATGCTAAAAACAAACTCCCTTAGGTAGGTCTCAGATCACATACTTATGCAATATGGCAATTTTTTTCAGAAAGCGCACTTAAAATTCCAGAATAATACATTTATTTAACCAAAAACGTGTTTACACTTAATAGACCACTTAATGGTTGTATATTTCTTATCCAGTGAAGGTGAGGGGCTATCATACTCTGAAGTTTAATGTTGTTGTTGTTTTTTTTGTAAAACTTGATTTTCCATACAGAAGAAAATACATTAATGACATAATGTAGAGAGGAGAATGGACAGAGAAGTTCCACAAAAAAGATAATCCCAAATAATATTATTAGAAATTTGTGGAGAATGTGGGCAACATTTTATGCATACTTTTTCAAAATAAGTACATATGAGGGACACTCGGTATTTTTGTCATGTCTTATGCTTATAGTGGTGTGTTGTTAGCTTAACAACATGCTAAAAACAATGTCCCTTAGGTAGGTCTCAGATTGCAATATGGCTGTTTTTTTTTTTTCAGAAAGCGCACTTCAAATTCCAGAAATATACATTTACTTAACCAAAATCTTATTTACCCTTAATAGTGCACTTAATATTTGTAGCTTTCTTATTCAGCAAAGGTGAGAAAATATCATTCTCAGAAGTTTAAGGATGTTTTTTTACATACATTTAAAAAAAATTGTAAAACTTACTTTTCCTTACAGAAAAAGACATGGATGACCTAATGTAGGGAGGAGAATGGACAGAGAAATTCCACAAAAAAAGGTAATCCCAAATAATATTATTAGAAATTGGTGGAGTATGTGGGCAACATTTTACAAAAAGTATGTGATTTGAGATATGTGAAAAGTATGTGAGTTACCTAAGGGACTTTGTTTTTAGCATGTTGCTAAACTAACAACACACCAGTCCAATAAGCATAAAACACCACACAAATACCGGGTGTATTTCATATTTACTTACTTTTTATGAAATAGTACATATGAGACACACCCGGTATTGTGTGATGTTTTATGCTTATTGGAAGTCCCTTAGGTAGGTCTCAAATCACATACTTTACCAATATGGGAATGTTTTTTTGCGCACTTAAAATTCCAAAAAGACACATTTACTTTATCAAAAACTTGTTTACCCTTAAAAGTACACTTAATGGTTGTAGCTTTTAGCCTTATTCAGCAAAGGTGATGAGCTATTTCACCGTTAGACACCGTTTCAGTTTAATGACAACTTATCAGTATATGAAATGTGGAAATGTGTACACAAAGTAGTGCATAGTGTCACTTCACATCATTTGAAATTGATTGTGAGTTGAATGTCAAATGTTCCTTATGTAGAGCACTTCAGATCACTTACTTTTGAGATTCCATTGCACATGCTGTAGGATACTGCTTTTCAGAAAACAGTGTGATAAGATTGCAGTAAATAGGAGTTCTCTCGGATTTAGAACAAAGCCCTAGCATATTGATGTATATGAACAGATCTAGTATGTAATGCGTAGTATGTACTTGACACTCATTTAAAGTTTAAGAGTGAAAGCGTTGGCTTTTCTACAGCCCTTCAGTGCGCTTTATGTCTGCAGTGTTATGAAAACGTTTGATTTTCAGTTTCTACAGTAAAAGGTCACAACAGGCCTGAATGCCAAGTCAAAGTGATTTTCTCCAGCTGTGAAGTCACATGACCCTTTCGACCAGGTCAGCTGCAAAATTCAATTGAAGCGCAGCCCCACATTCACTGTCTGCACTGTTAAAGCCCTCTTTGCCATGGTGGCATGTTTTATGCTCTTCCAGCAGTTTAGCTAAATGCTTTAGAGAAAAAAAAACCTCTTCTGAGAAAATCTTTTTTAGAGTTTGAGTGAATTTCTTCCTTCTACTCTCACATTCTTTTTATACTGTTACTCAAAAGGGGAGTACATTGACTAAATAATCTAGATTCTTAGACACCGCGATGAGAACAAGGCTTGGGAATTTAAGGCTTAGGAAATGCAGACTGATAAAAGGCAGAGTACTGAAACTCGGTGGAATAGGTAAACACTGCATTCAATGCACGAGAGGATTATGAACTTCAGCTTCTTATTTAAATATATTTCATATATTCTGTAATGTTTATTCATGGGGCTTGGAAGTATATCAAAACTGATCTTTGGAAATCGTCCCTAAAGGGCCTTGAAGAAGTCAAATAGGGGAAAAAATATTTTGCTGATTGTAGGTTACCAGGAGTCTAAATAATAATAAAGAAATCGTATATTTATTCATCATTTGCTTTCAGACTAGCAGATGTTTTCAGTGTGTGTAATAATAAAGTATATAATAATAAATGGCACCTTATTAGATGCACCTCTCCAACTGCATTGTAAAACAAATGTGACTATGGGTATATTTTAGCAGCCAAAAATACATGTTATGGGTCAAAATGATTGATTTAATTAAATACCAAAAATTATTAGAAAATTAGGTAAAGATCATGAAGAGATTTTGTACATTTCCTACTGTCAATACCTCAAAACTCTATTTTTGATTAGTAATTTGCATTGCTGAGCAATTAATTTGGACACATTTAAAGGTGATTTTTCATGACATTTTTTGAACCCTCAGATTCCAGATTTTCAAATTGTTATATCTCGGCTAAATATTTTCATATTCTAACAACGTAGAAAGTTAAGTTATTCCGCTTTTATGAGATGTATACATCTTAGTTCCTGTTTTGAGGTCCATGCAGGGTCACAAATGTCTAACCAGCCAATTGCATTGGAGCAAACTGTGATCAAGACAAATCTGCTTAAGTTCAAAATGGGCATTGTAATGTGGAAAAATGTCATTTAAATGCATTACGTGGTTGTCAATGCCAGGCAGGCTGGTCTGATTATTTCAGAAACTGCTGATCTACTACGCATCTTTATAGGTAAAAGAGAAAATATCCAATGAGTGGCAGTTCTGTGCATGGAAGATGCCTTGAGGTCAGAGAACGGACAAACTGGATCAAGCTTATAGCAATAACCCAAATAACCACATTTTTCTTGTTTAAGAAGCGAATTCAATTGATATGTCACAATATGAAAGAAAACACTATCACAACTTCTGATTCATGACATTTTAAAAAGTTTTAAAGTCCGTGTGAAATCAAAATGTACAATGTTTTCTTTGCTAGTGCACATTGCTAATCTTTAGGTGTACAATTATTCCACTGAAAAAATATTTTTGTTTTGTTAATCTTCAATTAAATTTTTACCATTTGCTTCTGCGTTTGGAGTGGCGATTCTTCTCTGTTGAAGTCGGTTTGACGGCTTCAGCCACAATATTCTTAACCATGCCCCTCTTACAAGGAAAATATGTGCAAAAAGAAAGCCCGGTTATATAAGTTGTACATCAGCATACTGAAATGAAAGTCTCAGCTACTTCCGTTTCATGGGGAATTTTCAGGTGTTTCATGATTGTAACATCTCTGCTGGAAGTGTCACTCCACTTACATGTGGAGATTTCATGAATCCTCCAAAAGAAACAAATCCCTTTTAGTGTGAGTAACTAATTAAGATCAGGGGAAAACGAAGGGAAATGTCTGTTAAAAAAAAAAAAATCCATCGCATGTTTAATTAAGCGAAGTCAAACTGCAAGTCTCTCTGCTCTCACATCGCACCTGAACATCATAACTGTATTCACGTGAGATCTGTGTGCATATCATGCATGAAAATGACAGATATTTTTTGTTACTTGATGTTTCTACAATGAAAAACTATCATGTGTGTGTATATGTTATGTGCTCGTGTTGGTTCTCTTGGGTCTGGCAGCTGGCTTATTGTTAAAAAAAAATTAGCATGATGGTTATTCAGTAACCTTTAGAGGGCGCTGTTTACCACAGAGAACAGTTCTCTAGAGACAAGCCTCTGTGAGGGCTTATTGTTTGAAACGAAACATATGGTCAATGACAAGACATATTACGTTATTTAAAGACATGTATTAAAATGCAGTTAATTTACTTGTACAGACATTTACTTGAATTCAGAGGATCTATGAATAACATACTTCCATTTCTTTACATTATTTCTAGATATATTAAGGGGTTTAAAGTAAAAACAAAAAAGTCTATAGTTGTGTGAATGTCCTGAGCTTGTAATAAAGAAAATCTGAATAATACAAAGGAAAATAAAGTAGTTTTACTGTAAAATATTAAAAGAGTTAGTTCACCTCAAAATGAATATTGTCATAATTTACTCAACATGTCCATCATGTCCATGATTAATGATTCATTACAGGCATAAAAAATGGTTAATATTTTAAACAAACAAAAATATTTTCAATCACAATGAAAATTTCTGTCCCTCCGTTGAAAAAAAGTCATAAAAAGGCCATATGAAGGAAACTGATTAATACAAGTCTGCTGATATTTTAGGCTTTATGTAATGTATGACTGATTAAAATATATTTAGCACGTATTCAATAAGAAAATAAATATATTTTAATATACATTTTCTATGTTATTAATGTTTATGTTTGCTCATTCTGTGTATTGTTTTCCTCTCTTCTTGCAGCGAGTTGCTTGTTGAATTTCTAGCATCTTGCCAATCTTGAACTGTTGACCTGCGCATTACACGATGCGATATAATAGTAAAGCATAAACATAATACAGCAAATATGTGGAAACAAACACTGAAGATATATTGTTACATCCACTGTATCCATAGCAACCCTTCACTCATATCAATGTGTAAACAGATACAGTGGAGGTGTTTTTTATTGAGCTGAAATGTGGTTGAGAGCTATCAGACCCACAAAGTCATCAAACCGATATATATATATATATATATATCGGACCTGACCAGATTTGTTGATTACATGTGTGTCAGGGCAGGTTCAGACATGTTGAGTCCGCAGGTCACCAGCAGCACACGAGTCAATATTCACAGAGGAAGACGTTGAGCTTTTTCAGAACTGGACAGGCCATAAATCACAGTTCATGTGGATCAGCAACAGCTGCTGAGATGGGGTTTATAATGGAAACACTAGAGTGAAACATGAAAGAACGAATGCGATATTTTTCAAATATGCATAATCAAATAATACATGGCATAAATATGCCTATTATGCTATTTTAAAGGGTTAGTTCATGCAAAATTGAACTTTCTGTTATTAATTACTACATTAGAATTACATTACACCCTCACCAAGTGTAATTACAGTACATCCTCATGTTGTTTCAATCTCCTTTGTTGAGACCTTTGTTCTTTGGAACACAAATTAAGATATTTTAGATGAAATCCAAAAGTTCTCTCATCCTCCGTAGACAGCAATGGTCCAGAAAAGGAACCAACAACATTGTCAATTGTCAGATTCTACACTGTAAAAAAAATGCTGGGTTCCACACAATTGATTTGTGTTGGCACAACATGAAGGAATTAAGTTAATGCATGTTTTCGTGACAATAAGTTATCACCAAGACTACAATTCTGCCACTATATAAACTACAACTCCCATCAGACACCTCACACACACACACCAGTTCTGGATCACCCCTGATTACACACAGCTGGTAACTCATCATGGACTGATTATCTGGACTATATATTCACCTCTCAAACACACACACACACACACACGCACACGTTGCTGAGTCTTGTTTCCTGTAACATTTCTACGCATTTTCCTTGCTTTGATCCCTCTTTTTGTTATTGTTTATCCTGTTTGTCTCCTGCACAAACCCTTCAACTTTTCGCCTGTGATCACAACTACAATATTGGATTACCGTCATGCACCTGTTTGTTGCTGTTTGATCATTGCCTGCCCAAGTTATTAATGACACCTCCATTGTCACCCAACTCCTTATGTTACACTTATTAGTTTTTTTCAAATTTAAGTGGACTGAACATAATACAATTACGTTTTCCCCCCAAAAAACTCAAGAGTTGTGTTGTTTCAGCTTATTTAAATAAGTAGCAAACATAATCTTTTTGAGTGTACTTCAGTGGTTCAACTGTAATCATACGAAGCTCCAAGAGCACTTTTGTTTAGCAAAAAATAAATAAAAATGACTTTGTTCACCAATGTCTTTCGCACCACGGCAGAGTGTGCATTTACTACAGGGAATACAATGCAAACATGTTGCGCTGCTGAATCGAATGACAATACGTTGTTACTATTGGTTTGTGCCAATAGTAAATGTGCACCCTGATCTGTCACAAAAGAGATGTAGAAAAAATTAATAATTTTTACAAATTGTTTTGAAACAACAAAATTCATATGATTATAGCTGAACCACTGAATAAACCCTTTAAAGATTTCTGGTTTTGTTTTGTAGGTGCAAGGTCAGAAACACTTTAATTTTGTCAGAGTTGCCTTCTTTCTCAGTTTCTGTAAACAAATTTGCCCCCCTGTACCTTCATTCACTATTTCCTACATTAGTCCACTTAAAGGAGAGAATGGAGTGAATTCGAGCACTGATGTGCCATTTTGTTTGTGCTTTGTTGGTTGATAAATCCCTTAGACAGATTACATTTTAAACGATTGGTTCAGATATTGTGATAGGTATTTAACATTTAGTGGGTGTTCTTTTTTTGTTTGAGGGCAAAAAGAAGTTCTAAAATGCTGAGTGAAAGTATTCTGTTTTTGAATCTTCCGACACTCCTGCGATTCAGTAGGCAGGGTGGTAGATGTGTCCCGCTGCTCACATGTAACAACAATGGCGTCTGTGAGAGAAGATCAGATAATAAAAAAAACTGCCCTGCACACATCAGATGCGAAGCGCCACAGCAGCATGCCATATCTTCACATTGTTTTATATTTGCCACAAACAGATATTTTGTTCAAAATGATCATTTTTCGTCCTTTTCGATTTGTCATTTCAGTTTATTGTTCGATTTCGTTTGAAGTGTACCAGGGTCTTTACTAATTAAACAAAGTATTTTGACTTCTGTCGTGCATAAAAACGTTCATTAAAATACACAATAATTTATTTAGAAACGTACACCGATATGACCCTGCAGTGGATGCCATCTTGTGGTCAGACACGGAAATTCATTCAGCGCGAGAACTCTCACAGTGCATTATGGTTATAGTCTAGCTGTTGAGTGTGCATCGGTTGTACACTCATTATTGCGGTACATTATCAGATTGATTGAGTGCACTTCAGAATGTCACTATGGTTTGAGACAACCATAGAAATGGCTGCTCCCTCGAATAGTGGATTTTTTATGGGTAAATGGGGCGATTTCGGATACAGCCAGTGTCTAAATGGTTTATTCAAAGATCTAGTTTCTAAAAACTCCTCCTTTCCAAGATTCTACTCTGCTCTGATTGGTTCTGCTCTGATTGCTTAGATATTGCTCAGTTTGTTGTGATTGGTTGACCACTTACAGTGTGTGTCCAAAACCAAACATCTAATTTAAGCTCCCAAGGCCTCCTCAGTACTCAGTGATATGAACAATAATGACATGTAGGTTTTAAAACATCATTTTGGCCCATCATTTGAAAGTGTTTAATATATATATATTTGAGACATAATACATTTCAGAACATTTTGCTATGTGTCTTTATGTTTTTTTTCTTGCTGTAATAACTATAGTAAACAGCTTTTTTTTATGTGTGACTCGATGTCCTCCGCACTGTCCATCATTGACACTGGAACCAGTCTGTTGCCAGATGCTGTTCTCACCACACATAGCAATTAAGCATAATTTTAGAAAAGTGAAATACTGAACAAATTTTTTTTTTTTAAATAAGGCACTAAGAATACAACTGAAATACTGGACTGTCCCAGGAAAAAAGTAGGTCATCTGGTCCCCCTTTCATTTTAGTCTTTTGTAGTATTTGATGGTATGGTAACGCTACTGAGGCTAAGAAAAGTGTTTAAAGAGTATAATAAATACAGCTGGTAATCTGTTGGGTACTACAGTGTCGAACCTTGAACAGATTTACACAGAGAGACTGATAATAAAGGCAGAAAGAAACATGGCTGATTCAAAACATCCTCTCTCCTTCTCATTTGAATTATTGCCATCAGGGCGAAGACTCCTGTGTGCCTCAGGTTTTAAAAAACAGGACAGGCAATATGATTTTTAAAGAGTAATGGACTATGAAGTCAGCTGGTCTGACGATTTATGTTCTTTGTGTGTTGTATTATGATGTCCTATGTTACAGTATGTGTTAAACACCTGACGATAACCACGTTGCAAATCAATTTCCCCATGGAGATTAATAAAGTTACCTTACCTCTAATATAAAGCGTATTTATTTTCATAGTGCAGAAAACAGCATTGTCTTTTCATGTCAGCAACAAAGAAAACACGCTTTTCCAGGTCTTAGCTACAGTGTTTTAGGGTCAAACTCCATCTTAACATGAAGTCAATTTTTTTAAAGTTCATATAACAAAATGTAAATCAGGTGTGTTTCCATCAAGGTGCTAGAGCAGCTGACTATAGTATTGGTAACCAAGTAACCAACAGTAAACAAGCATAATGGAGACAGCTGATTAGTTACATGGGTGAAATGTTTGCTACCTCAGAGTTTATTCTGCAAATGCATTTCCATCTCCCATTATTCACATTAAACTCTTTTTATCTCAGTATGTTGATGTATTTCCAACTGAAATGGAATGTTATCGGGGGCGTAGCTTTCTTTTGCGCATCATTCCCTCATAACAAACTAATGGTAAGAGGGGCATGGTTATGATTATTGTGGCTGAAGCGTCAAACTGACTTCAACAGAGAAGGCCTGCCATTCCAAACGCGAAAGCAAATGGTCAGACTTTGATTGAAGATTACTAAAATAAAAAAAATTTTCAGTAGATTATCCTGCACGGATTAATTGTTCACCTAAAGAATAACAATGTGCTCAAGCAAAATAAACGTACATTTTGATTTCACACACCACCTCAGTGGCAGTTAACATATATATATATATATATTTCAGTCATTGGAATTACAAATATTTACTTTCATATGTTCAAAAATATTAGCTGTAATTTTAGATGTGTCAATACATATACACATATTTGTAATTACAAAATATATGTAAATGGCCATTTTTGGAATATTTTGAAATATGTTGCATATGACATATATTATATGTGTGAAATCCAAAAATGAACTTGCATGTCATTTATGTAATTTGCATAAATTGCCATAAATCAGATTTTTATGTGACTTCAAAATTTCACATTTAATGTGTTACTAGCCAATTCTACACTATTTATTTTATTTTATTTATTTATTTTGTCAATTATATCAAAATGATCCATTTCGGCAGCGATTTATTCTGACTATTTCAAGTCTCATTTCTCATTTAATAACTTTTTGCAAATTGCAAAACAAATTTCCACCCTTCATGGGGAACGCTTATCCTTCCCATAAACCGGTAGGGTCAAGTGGAATGTCAGGACGGTTTGGGATTTCAATTAATAAATTTGCATAACTTAATCGAGTCTGTTTGGTCCACAGAGTGCTGTTACAGCTGGGACTATCATTTTAAGATGGATCAAGATGATGGTGACCTCTTGAAGAGGGTGGAGTGAGAAATATAGACAGATGGGGGAAGGCAAGAAAAATCTGATCTGAGTGATTCGATGATTTTCATTCTTTCTGGTCCACATGTGCTTCTCTATAAACAGAAATGTGAATTGCCTCATGCATGAGAATGTCTAATATGTTTCTGGAGAGCAAGAAGGGTGACCTCAGAACTTAGTGTTTCATTTCAGGCCCACAGATTAACTCTTTATTTTTTTATGCTAGATCAATTGAAACAAAGATCTATTCTCATGTGGCCTTCTCAGTCCAATGGGCACACGAGGGACCTGGAGGAAAATAATGGCTCAGCATTTCCCATTGAGCAGATTATAAAGCTCTCCAAGCTACCTTTATTCCGTTATTTTTTCATATAGCCTCATGGATATTGCAGTCTGCTTTGTGAAGATCACAATAAACGTTCACTGGGTGTCTTTTGTTATTGTGGGTTTACATGTTTACTGGTTGCTCCAGGGGATGTGGTCAATATTATTTTAAAATTTCCATTCTTATGATTAAAAATGGCAGTTTTTTTGTGTTTTGACAATGATAAACAAATGTTAGACTCTTCAAAGTAAAGGCCTGGTTGTACCAAAAAACATTAACTAGAAATAGCTATAATAGCATCAACACCAACACACACACACACACTGTAGAAAAGTGATTAATTACTTTACTAAAAAAAAGTGAGTAAAACGTAACTTGGAACTGTTGCGTTCACTTAATTTTTGTAATTTTGCACATAGTTCATTTATTTAATTTTAAGACAACGTTGTACAATGTTAATGTTAGGCTTAGGCTCGATCTCTGATCTGTCATCTTTTGTATTAAAAAAATTCAACTCTGCAGTTTAACATTGACTTTCATTGACATTTTAGTAGTTTAAAACAATATATTTGATAAGAAATAATATAAAATATGTCTTTAAAATAACATAAAGTACTGACAGTTTATTACCAGGTTTTTGTACTGCAATTTATAACACCAATCCAGACAATATATCACTTCAAACTATTAAAAATGTCAATAAAAGTCACTTTTTCAAACTTAATATCAAAAGTTGTTGGACGAAATATCAAGGTCCCATAGTGCAATCAAAAAGCATAATTCCATGAGATAAAAAGAAAACATGAATCACAAAATATGGAAAACTGCTAGTTTATGGCCAATTCATTCATTCATTCATTTTCCTTCGGCTTAGTCCTTTTATTCATCAGGGATCGCCACAGCAGAATGAACCGCCAAGTTATCCAGCATATGTTTTACACAGCTGATGCCCGTCCAGCTGCAACCCAGTACTGGGAAACATCTATACACACTCATTCACACACATACACTACGGCCAATTTAGTTTATTCAATTCACCTATAGCGCATGTCTTTGGACTGTGGGGGAAACCGAAGCACCCGGAGGAAACCCACGCGAACAAGGGGAAGAACATGCAAACTCCACACAGAAATGCCAACTGACCCAGCCGGGGCTCAAACCAGCGACCTTCTTACTGTGAGGCGACAGTGCTAACCACTGAGCCACCGTGTGGCCTTTTACAGCAAATTTTTACACTATAAATATATATTTTTTTTAAGTGTAATGCGGTATCTAGTAAATTAGCTACTATTTCACTTACCTGCCTGTTTTAAATTCGCAGTGGAGAACAGCTTCAGAATCAAAACCTGGAAACATACAAGGGAAAGATCTTTGAGCTGCAAGACTGGACAGCAAAACAGTATATGACATATATTAACTTTAAAATCACATTTGGGAGCTCATGTGCATTAACATAAATATATGCTATTTTATTAGATCCAAAAGTTAATAATAATAATAATTGTACACAATTTTCCTTTCTCCTGACATGGTGGCAGCCTGCCTAATAAGACTCGCTATCATAGTTCCACCCCGCTAAATCAGAAAGATGATTTAACAATTTTCTTTTCCTATTATGATACACCTAATTAATTTTATAAAGGCCTCCTTTGCCGATAGACTTAATTACTGCCTATTTCTTCACCTTCAGTGAAAGGCGGAAATGCGCACAAAAAAATTCTTATGTGACAAGGTGCTAATTTGGTCTATTAAGCGCAGGTGCGAGCATACGTGTTCCTGCAGTTCTCCCAGTGAATCTAGCTCCTCGCTAACACTGCGGCGCCTCACTTCAGAGTGTGAGAAACTCAATATATTCAAGAGGAAAGTCAATAGCATTATGGAACATTTAAGAAAATTCCATCTTAACGTCTGCATTCACATATTCAGATGTCAGGTGCGAGACAAGGCTGGATAATAATATTGTCACGCTAAATGCTAAGATAATAGAAAAAAGACGCATTCTAGTGCCTTTCGGCTTGAATAAGCAGATATTGAATGACAGAGGTAGAGTGATGTCTATGGGAAATATCATTTACTGTGTTGCGTCAGACTCCTGGTGCATTAGATATGAGGCTGTGTTTCGCCATGCTGTTTAATCCTTTCAGTAATGCTAGATTTAGCTTACATTGCATTATGGCTCTGAGTCTAACTAACACATTTCTCCCTTCGCTGTCCTTTGTTTCAGTGCTGTGTCCTTACACACATCCATATGGCATTCATTATTTGGAATGATGTAGCTTGCCAACATTGACTGAGAAATATTCTCATATCCATGCATGTATTCCACATGCGGTTCAGGTGGAAAGCGAGGGTGCAGTTGTTTTTCTGATAACTTTTTCTGGGTGAAATACAGCATTGCCAAATTCTGAACTTTTTAATGGAAGCCATGCAGGCAACATGAAAGTGGTTAACGACATCCTGTCTTCTAAATGACTGCAGATTTGATTCCATTCAGATGTGATCTGAATGATGCATCTGCATGCTTTAAGGCTGCCTCGAACTGAGAGTATTTCTTCTACATTTCTTAACAAAATATAAGGAAGTGCATTTCACTCTTACATTCTGTGTTCATGAGTGAGTGAGATTATTTTGTATTTACCTTGATAAGATATGGAGGAACAGTGAAAGAATGGTGGCACTCTGTATTCTGTGTTCTCCTATAGCTGATTATCTATTGAATTTGGTATTGAATAAGTCAATTTTTTCACAGCGCCAGCATATGGAGGCATGACGGGTTGGAATCTATGAGCAAGAAAGTGGCCCCATTGATTTCTGTCTGAAATATGTGTGTTGGTTTTAAGTAGAAACTCTGAAAATAATAAATTTCCTGTGCAATTTTCAGTGCTCACAAAAAATATATGTTATTAAAAGCTGCATCGTTTATTTGAACATAAATTGTCAGTAGTAAATGATTCAAGGTTGTTTTAATTTTTAATTATACTATCCAATTCCAAACTTTTGCTGTCGCTTTAAAGGTTCCAGTGCACTTATTCAGAGGAATTACCCCAAGAATTAAAAGCACAGTTTTGACCATATTTGTAATGGTTGTGAATATTAACAAGCTCTGCTCTGATGCTCTGCAGCTCATGTCAGTGCCTTCACACACAGGCACACGCACACACACACACGCACACGCACACGCACACGCACACACACACACACACACACACACACACACACACACACACACACACACACAGCGTGATCTACTCTGAAATATAGTGCAAAATAATCATATTCAAAAATATTATCATTTCAAATGAAGTGGAGAATAGGTAATGAGCTATCGGTAGGCAACTATGACTTCTACTAAAAGTTATGTGTTGTGAAAATAATAAAGGCTAAATTATAATTATACCTAACAAAAAATGCTGACAGATATGCGTTTGGAGTTGTGT
Organism: Danio jaintianensis; assembly: GCA_903798115.1. Classification (NCBI taxonomy): domain Eukaryota; kingdom Metazoa; phylum Chordata; class Actinopteri; order Cypriniformes; family Danionidae; genus Danio; species Danio jaintianensis. The sequence continues at coordinate 3,506,800 of CAIGQV010000001.1, forward strand.
TTTGCAGTTTAACATATTTGAAAACAAAGGCAGGAATTCATATCAACCTATGCATAGACAAATTTATGTTTTTAACAGTTTTATGAAGTGTATTGGCATCCTTTTTAATCAAGAAAAATGACAATAAAAGCCGGGTGATATGACATGATAAATAAACATGCATTAAACACTTAAACCCAACAGTTTACATGTGTTTGAGGCCTTATTACAAACTTCTCATACAGATTTAACATAATATATGTTAAACCATAGGTCTCAACTCGATTCCTGGAGGGCCGCAGCTCTGCACAGTTTTTCTCCAAACCTAATCAAACTTAGGTTCAAGACTACTATGGACTATTAAGCAGATGTGAGTTTGAGGTGGTTGGAGCTAAACTATGCAGAGCTGCAGCCCTTCAGGATTGAGTTTGAGACCATTGTGTTAAATTAAGAAAAGATGCATTTAAACAGACCTTATGCTTCTTTGGCGTGGTGCTGAGTAAATGTATCAAACTTATTAATTTAATCAAAATTCTAAATGTAATCCATATATACTACATTTTGCATTTTGTTGAGCCGTGAACAGATGAGAAATGTCGTTGCCTGCTTTACAGAAAGCATATTTACTCTTCTTGCTTCTCCTATTTTGTATGTTTAATACAAACTTAGATAAATTTAAATTTTTATATATATATATATATATATATATATATATATATATATATATATA